>JASPKZ010010652.1:3910000-4330000 GCA_030220185.1 Diploptera punctata | reverse complement strand
GTCTCCAATTAGTTCAACATGAACTTTATATATAGTGGCCGAGGCGCGAATTCGCGACTCAGAACTGGAGGGCGAATATCCAACCATTTACGCTGACAAGCCACCGTCTTAAGACACAATTATTACGAAATATAGAGCTAGATCCAAACAAATCTCCGGGTTATTTTAACTAATGACATTGATAATTTCAACTGAATTACGAAGGTAAAACTCAATCATTAACGAATTGTTGGTGCATATTCCAAAATAAGCTACCCCTGTGGTCTCGAGGTAGCGTGCTGCCTTGTCACGCAGCGGGACTGGCTCCTGGGTGAGGAAGCTTAGGGCCCACCGGTTCCCGAAATTCATTCGGCCATCACCATTAACATCATCATCCTTCACTGGTGTGGAAAGCAACGGGAAGCTACCACACCTATAATCCCCTAGTAAAGCTGCAAAGCATAGCATGAAAATGCTATGATTGCAGTGAAAGACTTAAACTTGAGCAGAATTACTATGGATCTTCTTCTTCTTATTCTTCCTTTCCAGGATTAGGTCAATGCGACCTGTTCCGGTCTCAAGTCCATCGTTTCCTTGGCCGTCCCAAAGATTTGTTTCCATGTGGTTTGTAGGTGTTGGTCGTTTTGGGTAATCTTGTATTGTCCATTCTGGCTAAATGTTCTTTCCATTGACATTTGTGTTTTTCTAATTTATCGACTATTGAAAATATCTCCAGTTTATTTTTTATTGATTCATTGTGTAATCTATCCATGCGTGTACGTCCTTTTACGGATCTTAAAAATTTCATTTCAGGGCTTGAATGTGTGAGATATCTTTTTTTTGTAAGTTCCCAAGATTCAGATCCATATAAAATAACAGGACAGCCATACTTTTATAATTCTGAGCTGAGTTTCTCTTAGAGTCGTTCGGAGGGTTATTCTTATGGTGCCAAACATCATTTGATATCGGTTTAATTTATTATGTTCTCCAGGTTGGGGGTTTTGCGGTTGGGCTGGTAACCCATCCAAAATAAAAAAAATATATATATCACTCAGAAGTCTCAAGTGCGAATACGAAACCTGGACAGATTCAATTACTATGGATGGATTCCAAATTAATCGCAATGCACTCAAATCAATAAAACTTAAAAACATTATATTCAGATGGTTAATAGGTAACAACTCTCAAAAACTGCACCCACTCTTAAATATCTTGTATTTACGTCTGCACAATACAAAACATTGCAAAGTGAAACTTGGAAACAGATTAAATATTACATTTTTATCTTTATCAGAATTTATATATGATTTATGTCAAAATATGATATTAAAATAATCTTCAAAACACTGCATCTAAAGGCTGATACTTTGGCTATATCCAAAGCACATCCACATGAGTTAATCACAGAGGTGGATGATAATTTAGCAAATATAAGGATGACATGTGGTCTCTCAGCCGTTATAGCATGTTTGCTCAACCTAGAGCCGCTACATCCCTCCATGGTATCTTGATCTTGTCATAACAGAATGTCTTGCATACTTAAATAACCCGAGAGCTATGTCAACGGTATTACTGCAGAAACTTTCCCAACCGGAGATTGAAACTGGGCCCGCTGCGTATGAGGCAGCGACGCTGCCCCGACATCACAGGAGTGAAGTACTTAGGATTATTAACAAACAAACATTGTGAGGATTGTTCTGAAAACTTTCTTGCTTCCCTTTAAAATTAATTTATAGCTTTTCCTGGTCTGCCTAAATAATATCAATGATAACGCAATGTCGACGAAAATCAATGAAAACTAAGAATTTCGTATTTTTCTTAAATCATATCAAGCTATTATTATAATACTGAAAGTATCTTAAAGCTAGCGATTGATAAAGAATGGACTAGGTTAGTAAGTAACAGAGTAAAGTCTAATTAAATAATATTGCAGGCCTAAATAAATAGACCAAGTAAGTGATTTGTAAATAATTAAATTTACAAAAACAAACAAAAAAGAGCTTATTGTCACCTTATTTCTAAAATCCCGTAAGTCTAATTCAACATTTTTTTTTTCAAGAGAACTTAAAACAATTTTTTTTTACATTGCTTAATATTTTGTAACCATGTTTTAGTGTCTTATTTTGAATGAAACATTTGTTAAATTAGACTTACAAGATAAGGTGACATTATAGGAATTGTTCCTGAGTTAATCCTAGCTTAGGATTGTAGGAGGACTTTGCCCTTAAGGGATTGTCTACTGTCTAAGTATTGGATAGAAATATCGGCATTTTTTTTTTTAATTTTTCTCTCTTCCTTTGTAGAAGCAATAGGAAGCATTTTATTTTCTGTGTTCTGAACTGTTGACTCAAGTGTTGTAGAGAAGTATTTAATCCTTCTACCACTTCTAGAAACATTTGGGAGGCACCAAGAGAGAGATAAACATATTCTGAATTCGGTGTAGGGAGAACCCTCCGATCTATACTTTCCATTGTTCCTAAGAAACAGTTAGCGCCGATGATCCCGTTACGTGAAGACAGCTGTGACTGCTCGCATTTGTGCTAAAATGGCACAAGGCGAATTTAAATTTACATTGCAAGAGGTAGTTTTGTCAAAATACAATTCATTAATTTTTACAGATTCGGTTTAAAGCACAAATTAACGAATTATAAGAGAAAATACGCTTACACCAAAGTTAATTTCCACTCTATGAATACTGCATTAATAAGAAGAAATCTACTAAAAGCGGATATAGTTCCTAAATTTATTATTTTGGATAATGTTAAATTGTCGCGTTCCTAACTTCCAAATTATACAAAAGAGAACTAACTCTTACTGATTTAACAATTAAGATAATTGAAAACCACATTAAAAACAATAAAATTATGTATTTTATAAATTGCTACTACAAATAATGATAATAATAATAATAAATGATAATAATGATAATAATAATAATAAATGATAATAATGATAATAATTCAATACTGTATTAGAGCATACCATCATATCTCTAGAGATTGAATAAGGCTTACAACTCCATGGTATTAATAAGCTGTTAGTTTAAATTGGCGAAGTAGTTCATTAGACAATATCGAGAGGATACCAAGAGCCAACACTCATTTGAGTAACATTAAGAAATTGAAACAATCAATAAAACTAAATATATGGTCACACATAGAAATACATTACGTATGTAAAGGAAATGAACAGTCAATGACCAATGAGTGAAAATTTGAAGAAGTAACTGAATTCAATAATTACCAACAGGAATGAGGTATACGAACAAATATATATATATATATATGGTATGATAAGAAAAATAAATGTTTGGACGGGATTCGAACCCGGATATATATATATATATAACTGTTACTCTCCCAGTTATATTAAATGGATACGAAACATGGACTCTTACTTTAAGGGAGGAGAATATATTAACAGCATTTTGAAAACAAAGTGCTTACGAATATGTTTGGACCGAAGAGAGATGAACAGACAGGCGAATGGAGAAGAGTTGCATACCGGGAACTTTATGGGAAACCAATTATAATAAACAGTTAAGTTTTATCAGGTTGCGATGGGCAGGGCATATGACACGAATAGGAAATGAAAAATAATCATGAAAGCTCCTTAGAAGAACCAAAGGAAAATCCCTCAGTAGGTAAACTAAAGGTGGGAGAATAACATGATTTGAGGGAAGTAGATTATACAGAGGATGACTGGAAAATAATAACTCAGGATAAGGATGTATGAATAGATGATATATATATGCGGCCATTAACTACGGGTTTCGATAGTGCCAGTGAGTTATAATAATAATAATAATAATAATAATAATAATAATAATAATAATAATAATAATAATAATAATAATAATAATAAAAAGTAGAATCCCATGACTGACCAATGCTAAGCTGGATTATAATTTAATTAGCCAAACCATTTTATTGTCGCTCAATATTCATGTTTCGAACACACGTCTTCTGGATACACGGTATGACTTTAGATGTTAAGTCATCTATAAATATGAATTAAGTAAGAAAAAATATTTTACAGATATTTATAATCCATCTCTCCTTATCTTCTAATTGCTTGTTAAAGGAGGGTTAGGTTGAAACAAGTGAATAAATGCTTAAATGTAGAAACACAAACACATACCTCGCATACATATGCAGAGGCCTATAATACAAGTGTAATACTATTAGGCCTAATTGCATTCTCAAGTGAAAATATAGCCGTAATATTGTGATCGTTAAAGTTGTCTGGGCGCCATGAAATATAAATGTTAGGTCTATGTAGACATATTGCGAAATACCAACTTTGAATTGCACAATGACACATAATCTATATAAAAAGCACGCATTTTTTTTCATATCAATCTTTAAATGATATAACACATAAACCTGCTATTATGTAGAATTTAATTACATTTATTTCTTAACCAGAGATTCGTGGTTACCTTAAACGCCAACGTAAATAAGAAAGCCCACTGTTTTTGATTATTTCATTTTTTTTATTTCTCTCCTTTTCCTCTTTAAGATCGATTTCTAGATTTACTTGTTTTGCCCTTTTTTCTTTTACTATTTCACATATATAAGGGTTTCATAATTAAAGCAAATCAATTTATTATAAATTGAAAATATATAAAATTACAATTCTACCAGTTATATCTATGGATGCGAAACATGGACTTTTACTTTAAGGGAGGAAAGGAGATTACGAGTATTTGAGAATAAAGTTCTTAGGAAAAATTTTGGACCAAAGAGAGATGAACAGACAGATGAATGGAGAAAACTACATAACTGTGAACTACATAGCCTTTACAGGAAGCCAGATATAAGGACAGTTAAAGCCTCGTAGACTGCGATGGGCAGGACATGTGGCATGAATGGTAAATGAAAGACGTGCATAGAAGCATCTTATAAGAAAACCAGAGGGAAAACGCCCAGTTGGTAGACCAAGAGTGAGTAGGGAGAATAACATTAACTGTGATTTGAGGGTAGTAGATTATACAGAAAATGATTGGAAAACATTAGCTCAGGATAGGGTAGTATGGAGAGCTTATGTCCGTGCGGCCATGAAACTACGGGTTCGATAGTGCCAGTGAGTTAGTTAGTTATATAGAAGTTGTGTCCACCGTTGCGGTATCGGAGTAGCGATGCTGTCTCGTGCGCAGCAGGCCAGGGTTCGATCTTAGTCGGGACAAGTTTCCTGGGGGATGGTTATTTTTCGGCGTTTTTCCTCACCTGTAAGACGGAAACTTTAAGGTCCCAAACGGTCCCCGAACATCATCTGGCCATCATTATCATATTCACCACGTTTAGTAAGAATGTGTGTGTAAATTGTGTGTTTCGTCTTAATGTTGTGTTGTCTCGGAGGAGGCACTGACATTGAGCTGATCACTCATTCGGAGAGACCCTCCATGTTATTGTGTGGTCAAAAAAGTATTATGTGTGTAATCCATAGTTAAAATCCCTCTCCCGACAGTTCGTGTCACGATAAGGCCCGGGTGGCGTGTGGCACGTAAAAGTGCCCATAAGGCGAGAGGTTTAACTGCGTCAATTGAATGGAATGGAATATAGGAGTTAAACAATATACTTACTTACTTACTTACTCACTGGCACTATCGAACCCGAAGGTTCATGGCCGCGCGGACACAAGCTCTCCATACATCCCTATCCTGAGCTAATGCTTTCCAATCATTCCCTGTATAATCTACTTCCCTCAAATCATAGTTAATGTTGTTCTCCCACCTCATTCTTGGTCTACCAACTGGACGTTTTCCCTCTGGCTTTCCTACAAGAAGCTTCCATGCACGTCTTTCACTTCCCATACGCGCAACATGTCCTGCCCATTGCAGTCTACGAGACTTAACTGGTTCTTATTATATCTGGCTTCCTATAAAGACCATGTAGTTCATTGTTATGTAGTCTTCTCCATTCACCTGTCTGTTCATCTCTCTTTGGTCCAAAAATTTTTCCTAAGAACTTTATTCTCAAATACTCGTAATCTCCTTTCCTCCCTTAAAGTAAGAGTCCATGTTTCGCACCCATATAATATAACTGGTAGAATAATAGTTTTATATATTTTCAGCTTAACGTTTTTTGAAAGGAATTGGGACATCAAGAGTCTCTGCAATGCATAATAGCACGCATTTCCAGAATTGAGCCTATGTTTAATTTCTTTGTGCATCTCATTCCTATTTGTGATTATTGTTCCTAGGTATTTGAATTCAGCCACTTCCCTCAAAATTTCCCTCATTTGTCATTAGCTGTCCATTTCCATTATATACTGAATTTCTACGTGTACATTTGGAAATAAGGAATTCAGTCTGTGGGTAAAATATTTGAGTTATTGATTATTAAAATGTGTATTAAAATGAAATAAGAGCATGGAAAGTTTTGGGTGACCCCGGACTTTTACGAGAGCTTGGATGAAGCCCAAACCATTAAAAACTAATCAACCATACCAGCATTTTCAGGATTTCACTTTAAAAGAATCTGTAAACAATGAGCAAATACCTGTTCAGACGAGACAGTACGTACTTGTCTTTTCATGACAGTTGAATCTCATTTCGCCATCCAAATAACATTTCTTTTTTTGCATGGACAAAATTTTACTACTTAAATATTTTATTTTAAGCGTTAAAATTACATGAAAATCTTAGATTTTCTTACTTTTTTATCCGAGATTCTTATATCCTTTATGCAAAATTAAATTGTATTATGTTTTGTTTCTTTTACTTCATTATTTTATTACGGCGTTTTAGAGGAACTATGAAATTCAAGGCTTTGCGATCTGGTTTCACGAGCAATTGCGACCTGAAGAAAGCATTTATTATAATTGTGATTAAAGCGATATATCCAAACCTTGCATCTTCAATAGTTTGTATTAAAATAATATTATAAATTGACCAAAATCATTATAAACAATAAAATAACAATTATAAACAAATACCAAAATAATAGAAACTATATATATATATATATATATATAATTTCAAGTATTTGAATTAAAATAGACATACAAAATGTAATACAATAATCATACAGGGATACACAAATTACGAAAATAGTAATTTGGTCAAAATAATATTTTAATATTGGCTATTTAACTTAATCCTATCATATTTCAGATTTAGATGAATTCAATGTACTTAGTTGTCGGCAAAGGCTAATAGGTCAAAACCATGCTGCTGTTGTTACGGTGATGAAATATTGTATACAGAGTGTATATAGTGAATATAAAGATATTCAAAATAGTTTCCTAGAGAATTTTGTGTAGATTATTTTTTATGCACAATTTAATTTCGAGATAATGGAATGTGTCTTAACGAATCCAACAAAAAACTAACGGTCTCAAATCAGAACTGAAAGATTTTATTTAATTTTAATTCGTGTTCTTTGTTTATATTTTTACTTATAATTTAATGATTCTTGCTCGAGTATGGAGCAACGAAATAATTTAAGAGTGATATATGTAAATGAGGCGGATGTTCAATTGCAACTCAAATATTACTGAACTGATTTTATAAGCCAGATATCCAATAATATTTTTTTTACATAATAGTGCCATAGAATACTTTTTTTACAATTAAAATCAATATGGCTGCTATGACATAAAACAAGAGGATACAAAAAAATCGCGGATCTTGTAGATTGGGGTGTTATTCAACAGGTCTCTTGATATTAAAATGAGGTGTAATTGACCATTTTTGCAATCATAAGCCTCTTTTCATTAATACACAACCCGAAATTTATAATCAGTAGATGGGTGGCCTACCTTTGTCCACACTGTTTTATCAAATTAATTCATAGTTTAAATAAATAATAATTTTAAAAATAAACAGCTAAAAATCGATGTCAAGTGCCGCCAAAAGTAAAATGTAAACAAGGGAATTGTCAACCATTGGATGCCGAAACTACTTTGAAAAAGCGTAGTGAAGTACCAAGGCCACGCCCAAAAAATTATATACCGTTTTATCTGGAAGGCACCAAAATCTAGCGCCAAAACTGTCATTAAAATTATAGGGATGTATTACAACATCTGAACTGGTAGATTGGATAAATGCTCACTACCTGCCGTCCCAACTCACTTCACTCAGCTCTTACTCATGCAGGGAGACTATCTACTCTGTACAGTGAGTTGAAATTCCTGGATTCTGGATTCGATTTCTGTATCTTGCAGTTAAAATGACATTTTTTTGGGCACAACCTTGGTACGTCACAACGCTTCTCTGGAAGAAATTGCAGGTTATGTTTGGGCATGCAATGCTTGACAGTTCCTTTATAAGGATAAGTTGAAAAAAATCAATTCCAATATGGTAGTGTTAAAATCAACATATAGAAAACACATCATGCAGTAGATCCAAAATATTAGAAACATTAAACAAGTCAGCGCGCTAGTTCATTTGAATAGCATACATATTGATTAGTGACTCCGGATTCGATGCCCGACGAGATTGAGTAGTAATTTTTTTAACATCGAAGTTAGGAGAGGTAATGATGTGAAAGTTCTAATCGTATACTGTGGTCAGATGCCTGGATTAAATTCCAAGTCCTTATTCAGTACATATGTTGTTAAAGTATGTGACAGCGATTCCTCTATCGGATGGGAACGTTAACCCATTCGCCTCATAAGACGAGGTACAATCGCCGGCTGTTAAATGGCCTTCAACACAGAAGACGAGGAACACTCGCTTACGTCTCCCTCAAATATTTTGTACATCCTTTGGCAGGGTAATATTTTGTTAACATTTATGAATAGTAGGGGAATATAGTTTGCCCTTCACCCTTATTGAGATCTCAAGTACCGTTATATTTTCTTCGTTTTGAATGTATGAAAACAGACAATATAATTTACAGTGAATTAAATTCGGTTTGTGGAGAAATTCACTGAGCATTTAAACCTGAAGCGAATGGGTTAAGGCAACAATCCTCGTAATGTTTTTCGGCAGGATTAGGTATCATGCTGGCACTGGTTTTACTTAATTATTATCTATACTATTAAAATGCATGGTAGAACACCGTTAAAGTTTTAAAATTCGTACCTGATAAAACAGCCGTTCTCAACTATATTAGTTTCTTCTATAAAACGTGACCATGAGAAATTCTGAAGATGAAGCATGCTCTTTGAAAGACCTAGATTTTAATAGTGTGACGACGTTTTATAACAGAAGTTCATATAGTAGAGGACGACTGTTTTATCAGGTACGAATTTTAAAATTTTAACTTAATTATTGTGCCATCCCTCCCACACTTTTGACACACTGTGCGTAAATATACACATTAGGGTTATAACTCTTCGGACTTTTGTGAAATAAAATATTTTCTGTGCAATGAATGGGTGAAATTTTACTTAAAACAATTGAGAAAGGCCTTCATTTCACTGAGCTTCAAGAAAAGGTCACCCCCAAATTAATATTAAATATTGATATATAAATATATTTGGGGTGACCTTTTCTTGAAGCTCAGTGAAATGAAAGCCTTTTTCAATGGTTTTAAGTAAAAGTTCATCCATCCATTACACAGGAAATATTTTATTTCACAAAAGTCCAAAAAGTTATAACCTCGTCTGTAGCTGACGATTATATAAGTTGAGCTTTCATTCACTTCATATATTCTGTGACCTTCTTCAAGCTCAATCAAGATATAAATCGTAATATAATCTATGTAAAAAATAACAATCAACATCAAGCATTTTAAATATTGTATAAAATTAATCTAGAAGAAAACATTTATAAGAACAAAACAAGAATGAAATACAAATAATAATCAAAATTTAAGAAACATTTCTTACAGAAACTCGTGCAAGCTCGCTGTATTTTATGAAAATCGTCCTGCATGAAAATGAAGATATTTGCAGTGAAACTACTACATATGTCGCACTATGGCATTCAACTGTGCAATAGATAAATCGATTCCAATGCGCGGACTTGTTAACTGCTATTGCAGTTAGAAGGTGAAAAATGAGTGGAAGTTACTTACAAAAGCATGGAACTTAATGGAAATGTTTTATCCACCTCCCCGTTCTTTTCCCTTCCCCTGCCTTTATTTCAGCGTCGTTAAGTCTCTAGTGCTAATCTGTGTGTGTATATTGCATATCTATGGCTTGCAAGGCAATTTTATTAGGTCCAGGCCTTAAAAATGCATGTTTTTAAAGTATATTGATGGTTTTCTGAGGATAGAAAACAAACATTTCTTTCAACTTAAAGAACAAAATATGCTATTGGATATTTTTTTATACGGTTCCCTGAGAGTAATTAAATTAATCATCATCAACAACAAGCATTAAGCCCAATGGCCTGTTCCGATCTCATTTTAGGTCGAATTGGTCCTCCCATCTCTTCAATGGTCTTCCCAACAAACCTTCTCCCTTTTGATTTATAATTATACATTCTTCTTGCTATGCGCTGTTCATTCATTCGTAATACGTGGTAAAGGTAAGCATTTTGATAGTATTTTATTCTTTCACAGAGATTAAATATATTAAGTTCTGTTCTTATATCTTCGTTTTTCTTTTTATCGTCCTTTGGTATCCTGCTATTGCTCTCAACATCATTTCATTTAGTTAAATTAATAGTAATTTAATAAATTTCACCATTTCTCCATAATGGTCCCACGCCATAGCTGAGTGGTTAAGGCGCAGAGCTATGGGAATTGCGCTGGTTCGAGTCTCCATGGGGGAAGAAATGTTCTCATGAAATTTCAGCCAGTATGGGACCGGTGCCACCCAGCATCGTGAATAATTTGGGAAGCTACAATAAGTAGCTGTTCCAGGTTGAAAAAAAGCAGCTATAACGACTTGGGGACCCGACATGCTGAATACTTTTTACCCCCACACTGACTGGATGATAGTCTACCACTGTGTTTAATAAATGTGGTTGTGAGGACAGCAGCCGGCTGGTAGGCCAAGGGCATTCTAGGCCTGTCGTGCCTTAGAGGGAAAAATTCTCCATACTCATCCGTTTCGTTTCGTCCATCCACCCCTATGATGGCGTGTCAGGTGTGGTCGACCGGCACCCTTGTTGTTCACATCTCTATGAATTTAGGGGCATGATCTCATCCTTCGACCCGACCCCGAGTTGGACACAGGCTGATGATATTGTATATTAATTTCTCGTATTATTACTGATACACATGTTATAGCAGCTATTTTCACTAGTAAGTAGGCGTCAGTTTTCACTAGCAACTACGAAAGGAGATCAAAGTCACGGGCACGAGTACAGCTGTTTCAATCTGACATTGACATCAATACAGAATGCTGCATGCAACACTGCCTGTGCTTAACACTGTACCATTCAACTCACTGAAATCAGTAAACTAATCTATTCCTAATTCCCTTATGATCCAATTGCATCAACTTTTTGATTACATTTTATTTATCAATACTAATAAAATTCATTGTTAATTTATTTATCAGGTTTCACAATGTTTTATATAATCTTCCTGCACCCAATTAATTTAGTGTGATTCTGCTCCACATTTCTCTGCCATTCCAATCTCCACCTTCAAATCCTTTTTTCATACTGCTTAAGTTATAATCAATTTACGTTATGTTTGGCCCTCCTCTCATTTTTTACCAGATGACACATATTCTCCTTTTTCTTGAGTATATGTCTTCTGTCATTATTTTACATACCACAGGCCTACTTTTTTTCGTGAAATTTATAATTGAAATTTGAACTTAAGATTTTGTTTAATTACACTTTTCTATAGATCCCGGCTGAATAAAGCTAAAAAATCAAATATTAGATTGGATTCCTAATCCATCTCTATTTTCCAAAGTGGTGATTCCTCAGCAACTCTTCTAATACAGTATTTTGAAAATTTTCTCTTAACTTTGTTCTGCTTTATACTCGTATTATAACCTAATGTATTAATTACTCTAATCAGTTTGTTATTAATCTATGATATAATGTTTTGTTTACATCATTTTCCTTTGCATTAATTCTTTGTGTGTCAGAGTGCGTTTTATATTTTGAATCTTTTTCCTAAATTTGTTTTTTGTTATAATATTTCTTAATGTCTTTAATTACCTTCTTAAAGCTGGTGTTAATCTTTTCTATATTGTTTTGTTTATTTGATTTTCCTGTGTACTTTTTTAATTCTTAATGTATTTTACATCTTGAAACTGGATCATAAATTTATGTTTTGTTTTCCCCTCTCCCTTTAACTAAACTTTGCAATTTAGGCTATATATTCTATGTATTATTCTGTAAGTGAACTGCACCCGAGCACTTGCTCATTCGGGTGTCAATACTGTACACAACATTTGTAATTAAATATTGTTCTTATTTAAAAAAATAGAAGTATCAAAGGAGATGGCCAATGGCGAATGATCAGTGACTTAATTAAAACTGATATGACTAACAGAATCACATGGTAATAAACCCATTAGATCACATCACATTAGGCTAATCAGCCAATGTGGAGGCAAATATGGTTCAGAGAAGCAATAATAGCCTCAGACTTGAACGTTTCAACGACAACTTTCGAAATGGAAACGTAATATGAGATTTGGATTATGGGACATTAAAATCATTGGTGGCAAAGAAAGAGCGACAAAAGAATGGTGAAAATAAGTTATGAGGTTAGAAGTCGATGGAGGAATAGGGCGAACCAAACCATAACAGCATATTAAGGGGCAGACGAAGAAGACTAATAGTAGTAGTAGTAGTAGTAGTAGTAGGGGGAGGAGGAGGAGAACAAATATATTGCAACTTGCGTATTATTTCTAAATATTCAGTTGTAAACAATAGGTATTTCCTTTCTTCTTAAATATGTCCCACAATTTACTAGAACAATATTAGCTTAATTTGTGGCGATATTTTTATATAATCAATTGACTTTTCAGGCAATTAACAATGCTACTCATTTTTTAATTTCATAATGAAAAACTCGAGATTCGATCACTCTAATTATGCACTTTTAGCCTAGAAGTATCAGGCCTACAGTTTACTAATTCCATGATAAGTTTAATGTGAGACATTTACAGGCTAATGTATTATGAATTAAATGTGACATGCAAAATCGACCGGAGGATGCACCGTTACGTAACATTCTATATAATTAAATACTCAAGTTGCATAATATAACCAAGGTTAAACTATTATTTTCATACCGTGGGTGTAATAATTTCCATCAAATACAGGAATGAAGAAAATGTTCAAGATATGGGTGTGTATATTTTGTTAAAGATGGAGCATATTTTGGAAGTTTAAATTAAATACAGTATGACAGTTATATAAACTGGCACTTCTTTTTACAAACAAGTCGCTTGAAGTTGAACAATAACAAGAAGATCGACAAATATATACTCTCACTGATATCAGTTTTGAACGCCTATGAATTGTGTGACAAAAAATATACCTTTAATACAGTTTGTAACCTTAACTTATTTTCGTACATAGGCCTATATTATAAACAAGGGACAAATTTTAACAACTGTTAATCTAAGACTATTTTATCTTTATACAGCAATCGATAACAAAAATTAAAAACTTTGCTGCTTTCTTATTTATAGGAGACTTAACCTGTAAGGTCGGTTCTAGATTATTTGGTTATATTCTGTAGGTTATATATTTATAATATGTATGGAAGCGTTTCTGGCAGATGTTCGCGAATTAATTTTATTGCAAATATGAAATGGCGATTATGATTAAATGAGTTCTGATCATTTTAATTGATTACACTGGTCAACATGATTTTTGTCTCATGAGTACCAATAGTTGTACTTAATGCAGTTTTCTTTATCGAGTATTCAAATATGTATTCAGAATTTATCCATCACCCACATTTTTTATTTCAATTTCAATTAATGGATTTAAATAATTATTTTTTAATAAACGTTATTTCGTCCATTTTTCCATTGAGCGATGAGCACGGGGAACACTTTCATCAGGAGATTTCAGCTATGGAAAAGAAATACCAAGGCAAATGGAATCCTAATATGCTGGCC
Source organism: Diploptera punctata (assembly GCA_030220185.1). Taxonomy (NCBI): domain Eukaryota; kingdom Metazoa; phylum Arthropoda; class Insecta; order Blattodea; family Blaberidae; genus Diploptera; species Diploptera punctata. The sequence continues at coordinate 4,316,080 of JASPKZ010010652.1, read as the reverse complement.
GATTATTGTTGGACCATCAAGAGGGATGCTCCACAGGCGAAATATAGCACAAAATCGTCATTTCTTACTTTCTAGATGAGTCCGAATGTTCGAATATTGTGTAGTTACGAATGTAGAAAATATTAAAGTGTTTGAAATTATAAATTCCTGTCTCTCGGAAACCTTGCGTGATGGAGAAAAACCGATATCATGTTTGAATTCAGGAGAAAAAATACTATCAGAATCACATATTTTTCTTTCTGAGACAAAAAAAAAAGTTTATTTTTTGTTGCTCGGTGTACGTATTCAGCATATACCTTGTCGTCTGTGGAAAATGGTGAAAACCTCTAGTGGGATTGAACGATCTTACATTTCTTAAAGTTTGTTATTATTTTTGTTTCATGATTTCACTTTTTCGTTCCTGATATGGTCCTTTTGGAAGTAAATGCATGTCTTAGAAAAATATTTTTAATATATTATTATTTTGACTTTTATACAGTATATTACGTCTTATTTTCTGGATCTAACGCAAATTTTATATCATTGTGAAAGATATGAAGACTGTTTTGTAGAATTTGGTATTTATAAGTTATTTATCTATTGAGAAAAGTATGAATCCAAGCAAATATTTTTCTGAGGACCACCTGACAATACAATATCAAATTCGGACTTGCTTCTCTGTTCTCCCTCATTTTTCTTTTACAGCTGGATTTTCCAATCTGTGAGCTTGAACTAGAAGCTATAGTGAGATTGTTCATTGCAATTTAGTACACATTTGCGACTTTATGGAGAGAGATTTTCATTGGACATGTTTGATCATATAGTGCATGAATCCATGCATGCTGTATGATTTGATAATGCATGGAAATGCAGGCTGTAATTTTAACATAACTGATAAAGGCTATGAAAGAAGGAATACGATGATATGGACTCCAGCAACTGGTGTGTATATATATATATATATATATATATATATATATACAAACTACATGATTTATAAAACAAAGGTGTTACTAGATGTTTTTAAACAACGTTAACGCACTTTTAAATTCACTTCGATTTAACGAAATGATTAATTAAAATTGTCCGTTCAATCTCTGATGCTCATTGACATGCCCATAACTTTTCTATCTACTTACTGACAATTTTACAGGTTCAATTAGATATAAAAATTAAGACAATAATAGAGAATACATTTAGGAAACATCTTATAGGATATCCAATGCTATCACGCAATGGCATTTATTTTAGGTCCTCGTAAATCAAAAATGCTTTCCAAAATACAGTAATTAAGAATAAAATAAATATAGAGATTGAAGATGTGTAGGTTTAAAAATTTCAGAATTAAATATTGATAAAATAAAATTTAATTGATTAAAGAAAGCGGGATGGATACGGTAAAAATCTAAGGTTTGATTTTTAATATTTTCAGTAGAATTTGGAAGTTTGGAAATGAACACATCGATCCTTTTAAAAGGGTAAGGTAATTTGTTAAATTTTTCATAAAGTTTATATGACATTGTGTTCTGACTTATCAAGAATAATAAATTCACATAGCAACCAAAAAATAAAAGGCTGCAGTAACAATTAGCACATGTGATAATAGAACAAAGTTAGACCGGGCATAAATATGCAATTATGTAAAAAAAAAAGCAGCCCTTTATACAAAATGGTTGGAAGATGTAAAAAAAAAAAAGCGAGAAGAGTCTCTGTATAATAGATAAAAATAAAGGAAGAAAGAGTTAATTTTGTAGAAATTTGAGGAAAATCAAAGTTCATTTTTGAAGTACAGTAGAGCTGCAGATATAATAACGAAGTGTTCAATAAGGCCCTGGGAGGTATGGTCACAAAAATCAACATAGTAGGGCAAGAGGAATACATGTTTATTACAAAAGATAAATGTATCTACTTTAGATATTGTATATGTTGTAATAATAATAATAATAATAATAATAATAATAATAATAATAATAATAATAATAATAATAATAATAATAATAATAATGATTTTATTTAGTCCACCGCTGTGGTTTCGAGGTAGCGTGCTACCTTGTCACGCAGTGGGCCCGGGTTCGATCCCCGGTCGGGATTTCTGGGTGAGGTTTTTATCGGGGTTTTTCCTCACCTGTAAGACAAATGTCAGGAAAACTTTAAGACCCAAACTGTCCCCGAAATCATATGGTCATTACAATCATCATCATTCATATTCATCTTAGATTATGCTTAGGATTAGGGGCTCTCCTGGCGCACCACTATCATCATCCATCATATCATCGGGGCAACGTAACCCCGACTTCCAGGCGCCCCAATCTCTGAAGTGGGTTACAATTACGCCATTGCCAGGAGAGAACACCAGAAATGCCTGAGGACAAAAACTGGAAGCATTAAAAAATTGTTTTATTTAAACTCGTAGAGCCTTATATTCCACTCAACCAATAAAGGAAGATTTAGATAAAAATGCATTTATACGGTGTATAAAATATTAGCTCAATATATGCTATGAAGTTATTTTTACTGATATTAAAATTCTCAATGTTAATTATTTTTTCAGACACATTTTAAACAATTGTACTTATAAAGTTGGCCTAACTATAAAATGTTCCTAGAATATGTGTATAATTATTATAATATTCATAAAGGTTTAAAATATTTATACAAATATGTGAACAACATATTGATTCAAATAAGTTATTAGAAAATTTTCTTTTTCTTGAATGTTCAACAATTGAAATAACCTTCACGCCGGCCAATTTTAGATCCAGGAAAGTTCGCAGTAATAATTTTAAAGGAAGCTGTTTACGTATTAGAGACAATATAAACAAAAACAAGTATAAAATAAACTTCATTTTCTCTCTGCGAAACCATCTATTCTGCAGTCAGGCATCTTTTGTTTAAATAAACAATTGAGTTGGTGTTTACTTGATGAAAATCCACATTTATTAATTAAATAAAAATAATATATTTTGTTTAATTTATCACGACATCATGTACCTCAAGCTTCCTTGAAGAATACGTTATATACATATGAAGAATTACATTGCAATATTAATGTTACCATATCTAAAAAATCAAGTTCAAAATATAAATGCTTTATGTCCATGTAACGGAAAAATGTAATATACTTTAAGAGAGTTCGTGTCTTACTCATGCATTTAGATCTCTATGTTCGATATTATTAGATGCACCAGTGCATTAAGGACGTGAAAAATCTTAGTGCTTAATATTTCCGCTTCATATTGAAGTATTTTATTTACTTAGGCTAAAATATAACTTAAAACTGAGAAAAAAACTCATGAAATTGTGAAAATCGTCAATGAGAAGTTATTTTACACAACAGAGCAAATTATAAATACGGGTTAAACGGGACAAAATATAAAATACAAAAAATGTTACAGAAATAGAAGAAATACATTGCCGGCTATGGTGAATTAGAGATAACGGTGATTGCCTCTAGTTCCGAGGTTCATGGGTTCAAGTCAGGCCGAGGTCGATGGTTTTAGATATAACGTAAGGGAATTATAATCGCGGGTCTCGTGTTCTAGATTTACTACACATAAAATAACGTCAAACCTGGAATAAGACACATCTGAGCAAACTTTATCGCCACTTCACGACCAGCTTTGAATTGTGAGGCCAATGACCTAAGTGTCTTTAAATAAAATATTGACTACCTACCTAGAAATAGAAAAGGATAGTATGTGCATGTACGAAATTAAATAGAAAAGCATATTAATATTGAAACTACTATACAAATAGAGAAATAATCTATTATGTACCCCTACAAAGAGACATAGGTACACCCTAGCGGGGAATTGCTTGAGTTAGCTTAATTTACTTACACTTGCCGAATGGTTAAGGGCAGGGAGCCTTGACGCAGAGCTGCAGGACCAGCGCTAGTTCGAGTCTCCATGGGGGAACAAATTTTTCTCATGGTATTTCGGCCAGTATGGGACCGGTGCCAACCAAGCATCGTGAGGCATTTGGGTAGCTACAATAAGTAGCGGTTCCAGGTTGCGAAAACCAGGTATGACGGCTGGGGGACTCGTCATGATGACCACATGTCACCCCTACACTGGCTAGATGATCATATACCTCTGTGATTGACACATGTGGATGTGAGGCCAGCAGCCGGTTGGTAGGCTAAGGGCCCTCTAGGCCTGTCGTGTCATGGAATTGATTTTATTTATTTATTTTCTTACATGTGTCAGAAGGGACGTGCCCTACGTGGGTAGATGGAATTAAGAACATGAGGAAAAGTGCTGAGAGATGGAGATTGAGTAGATTGTGAAGAAGGTTACATCAGATTTTTTCAAAGCTGACAATAATAATAATAATAATAATAATAATAATAATAATAATAATAATAATAATAATAATAATAATAATAATAATAACAATGCTTTATTTAACCCTTAAATTGACAATGTATCATATAAGATATGTTGACTTCATTTATTTATTATCGTTTATAAAACAATAGAAAAACAAACGAATTGGAATTACTTAAATTTGTGTCAAATTACATAATAATGTAAAATAATAATCTACAGTTTACATGATTTTATTTTCAATGCGGTTCGAAAAATTTAAATAATTGGCACGAGAAATGATTGATTCACTAATTTAAGGGTTAAATTGGCAGAGTTAAAGCGATAATGCCTTCTCTTCCACTCAACCAGCAAATAATATTAGCTAACTAACAAAATATATATCTATCCATAGTAATTCTGCCCGAAGGCAGGTTTATCACTGCAATCATAGCATTTTCATGCTATGCTTTGCAGCTTTACTAGGGAATTATAAGTATGGTAGCTTCCCGTTGCTTTAACAAAACATAGGGTACAATAAAATATAGTAAGAAAAAATGTCATGCCTAAAATTTAAAAAAATCTAAATTGATTTATTCAGATAGAGTTCTTCAAAATTTTAACAAATGTGAACATATCCCATTGAAATCGGTGTGCGAATGTCAAATAGAGGAACAATATTGTAAACAAAATAGTTTTGAATAACAGTGAAATAATTTAACAAAAATGTTAGTTCAAAATCATACAGCATATTTTTTTTTTCAAAACAGTGTTTAGTTGGTTAGTTTAGTCCATACGTTCAAAAATATTATGATTACTTTTTAAGAGAAAAAGTCCGGTATAACTTTCTTTTCATATAAATCATATATGGAGAAAAATATATTTATTTTATTCTAATGCAGATTGTTTTAGTACTTGGCCCCTTATTAATTTTTACTCTAAAATAGACTACCTATTTGTCCACCGGAGGTAAAGGGGTCTAATTTTTTCTAAATAGATTTAGTTGCAAGTTCACTCAATTTTTACATTCTATTCCAGGATGCACAGCACAATCTCTTAAGTGTAAAGATAATGTATTTAACCGTTAAATTAAAAATGTATCTTATTGGATACATTGACATCATTTATTTAATATTGTTTTTGGATCAATCGATAAACAAGCGAGTAAAAATTACATATATTTACGTAAAATCACGCAATAATGTATAATAACACAGTTTAACATGAATTTATTTTCCTTGCGGTCCGGAACATTTAAATAACTGGCACGAGTAAATATTGTATTGACAATTTAAGAGTTAGTAAAGTATGTCATTGAATTTTGATTCCGTAAATAGCACTTGCTACTTGCTTGTATCTTCTTTATATCAGCATCTTACTACTATTAGATAAAGACATCATAGCTTAATTATTAATTTTTCAATCTTTGGTCAGTCTCAATTGTAGCGGGAAGTATTACCTGAATGTGAAATCGAACCAGTTCTAGAAAAAATCCATGACCCAAGTTAATTTTGAAATATCCAATAGGGAAACGATTAATGGACACTAAGACCGGAAAAGACCACTCGATCTTAAAAATTTGTTCGATGATTATTGATGATACATAAATAATGAAATATAACATTTGAGAAATGGGTATAAAAGGAGTAAAATTGCATATTATTATTATTATTATTATTATTATTATTATTATTATTATTATTATTAAAACTCCTGGCGCGACAGGCCTACAAGGCCCTTAGCCTACCAGTCGGCTGCTGGCCTCACATCCACATGTGTCAATCACAGAGGTAGATGATAATCAGCCAGTGTAGGGGTGACATGTGGTCAGCATATCGAGTCCCCCAGCCGTTATAGCTGGTTTTCTCAACCTGGAGCTGCTACTTATTGTAGCTACCCAAATGCCTCACGATGCTGGGTGGGCACCGGTCCCATACTGGCCGAAATACCATGAGAAAATTTCTTCCCCCATGAAGACTCGAACCAGCGCAAGTCCCGTAGCTCTGCGCCAAGGCTTCCTGCCTTAACCACTCGGCTACATTATTATTATTATTATTATTATTATTATTAAAACACACCAAAGCCTGTAGCAAACCTGATTAGAAAAGGGTGAGGGAGAGGAGAAACAACCTTGTTAAAAAAACAGCGTTCAGTACGTCCTGCTGATAGTACCCTGTGAGAGCCCCTTACCTAGGGTACAGATACTGCTGCCTTGCAGCTCGTCATCGGTTTGATAAAGGCTAGAGGATGAAAACCTTGACAGAAAATCACTTGGTCCTCCAGGTTGGGGGTTGATGCATCAAGTCTCTGTTCGTCACAAAAAACATAACAATACTAAAAATAAAAAGCCTAAAGATTTAAAGCCGGACGGAAATAAATATTATTATTATTATTATTATTATTATTATTATTATTATTATTATTATTATTATTATTATTAACAACTGACTGTTTTTTATTACATTAAGCAAGTGAAACAAGCAGAAAATTTGTCTTTAATATTATTCTGCAAAATTCAACATTTGTGACGTAGTATCTAGTTCTAGCACGCAACAGATGTTTACAGTTTGAATTTTTTTACATATAAATAAATGGTTTAAAACAATCCATTACTCTATAAAGAAACTATAATGAATTAAACTTATGATAACCTTACAAAACATTTTACAAAGTTGAATTAAAGGAAAATGTTAAGAGCGTTTGTAATGTCCCAGTTAGCGCTTCTCCGGTCGACAGCAGCAAGTTTGGTCAATGACCGACCGGCCTTCGCCTCTACCTTGCTAAATGTGAACAAGTTGAGGGTTTCATAAATCCATCTTGAATTTCTGCAACGCAAATTTTCTAAACAATCATCACAAGTGACAAGGGATTATTTGTCGAAAACACATTCATCAATTCTTTTTCTTTCTTTTTTTTTTGTGTTGTACAACATCCGGAAACAATGAAACACTTCCTATACTTCCCTCCTTTTCGTGTACAGTGGCGGTTAGTGAGCTTCACACAGTGTTAGAACTTTCTTGCGATGATGAATATTTTCTTTAAATTAAATAAAAAGTTAAATTAAGAAAGTGTGGATTCTTAACTAATATTAACGCTTAAATAACCTAACAAATTAAGAATTCTATAGTTCATAATATTTGGAAATATAGACTTCAGTGGAATGAATGTGTCAAAAGACTGATCCCTGTAGATGGCCCAACAAATTTTTGCTCAAATACGAAATTTAGAAGACTCAGAAAATACTACTAGGAGTCAATTTCGGATCCACCAGGGTCCAATAATTTTATGATGATAATTAGGGTACATATTTAATGTTCCAAAAACATTTATAAAATTCCCAAAGGCTCCCTTTAACTTTTCTCATGACAAATAATATGATAAATTATTTCAAATTCTAGCAATTTCCTTTTTATTATGTGTAAAGGATGCTTGCTTAATAAAATGATAACCAAACATAGCTTTTTTATATATATTCTATTTTCCTAAACAAAATAACAAAAAAATATATATATATAAACTCCTACAGTTAATCCCGTAAGGTTTTTTTCTTACATTTGACAGGTTATTTGTCGTACTCAAATATAAAAATCAGGCTTTACCTTAACAATTTCGATAGACTTGAGATCTGAATCTTGAGTACTTACAAAAAAATATATATATCTCACACATTCAAGCCACTGAAATGAAATTTTTAAGATCTGTAAAAGGATGTACACAATGAACAGGTCGCATTGACCTAATCCTGGAAAGGAAGAAGAAGAAGAAGAAGAATTTCGATAGACTTTCACTTGATATTTTAATTAAATCAAATATATATATATATATATATATATATATATAAAGGTTTGTGTGTGTGTGTGTGTGTGTGTGTGTGTGTGTGTGTGTGTGTGTGCACGCGCAAAACATGGCTCGATGTGTGTGATACAGGATGATGAACTGATCATTTTACGAAATGGTCTCCATATCCGATTTGTATCAGAACTATATTTATAGGATTGATGAATCAATTACAAAATTAATCAAGAACAAATTCTCGCCAATCCAATGTTAGTATAACATCATAGTTTTATTTAAAAAATAGTAATATTAATAACGTCTGCCATCTGTCCACTGGAAGCAAGATTTAAAATATTCTGATAAATCATTAAAGAAAACAATAAAAATCAACTAAATACAAAATTATTTAAAACATTAGAGGGCTCTCCCGTTAACTGAGAGGACATGGAGCTTCATGTTAAACTAGTCCCTTATTTAGAATTCAACATGGCTATCTCCGCTGACTAATTTAAATAAAACAGACAACATAAAATACTAAGAAATGCTATCCAATTATAATGTAGCTTCGACCAACTCAACATTTCATGTTGTGGCTAGTTTACCAACCAAGAATCAGAAGTTCTTGGGTTTGATCCAGAAACTCTGAAGAGTTAGAAGGTATTTTTCTAGTCTGAAACGAAATTCAGATCGCATCCGAGATAATTTTAATAGCTTTATATTTAACAATATGTCCACCGCTGTGGTCTCGGGGTAGCGTGCTGCCTTGTCACGCAGCGGGCCCGGGTTCGATCCCCGGTCGGGACAGTTTTTCTGGGTGAGGTTTTTATCGGGGTTTTTTCTCACCTGTAAGACAAATGTCAGGAAAACTTTAAGGCCCAAACGGTCCCCGAAATCATATGGCCATCGCAATCATCATCATCATTCATATTCATCTTAGGTTAAGCTTAGGATTAGGGACTCTCCTGGCGCACCATTATCATCATCACCATCATATCATCGGGGCAACGTACCCCCGCTTCCAGGCGCCCCAACCTCAGAAGTGAGTTACAAGTACGTCATGCCAGGAGAGAAACCAGGAATGTCGAAGGACAAACCTGGGGCATTTGAAAAAAAAAATAACAATATCTCTAGTGCAGAAAACCGAAAATAGAGAGTGAAAAGTCTTATTTATGTTGACCTTCCTTTAAATGAAATGTTTTTGTAAACAACAAATTATTCCTGAACTCAATTTAATTTACTTGTCTGATTATAATTGACGTAATTTACGATTTCGTCTTTAAAATGTCATAATGCAATTAGAATGTCGGTCTTACTTTGGAAATTGATTTTAATTTTCGAGGTCAAAGATTTTTTCTCTATTTTTCGTGTCAGTAAATTCTCACAGTGCAGAAATATGTGTATCAAAGTAACAATATAGTATATTACGATGCGAGGTTGGGAAGTGGTTTTTACAGAATCCAGGAAAAATGTATTGGCGTATTTTGTTATAAGAAACAGTAAATTTAAATCTCCGAGAAGCTTGTGGCGAAGCAGAAATAGAAAAACCATCCACTTGTGGACAAATATATAAGGCAATTAGTTTATATTTAAAGAACGTGATTGAAGATGGTGGAATAACATTAAATAACTGAACACATTACAGTAATAATATAAGTGTTTCAAAATAAATGTTATTGTGTTGTGAACTTGTAGTGAAACAGAAATAGAAAATATTCATGCATAGGTAATTATATCAAATTGATTATGATCTTTCCCAACCAATAAGAATTTCAGGAAGCAAAATAGCATGTTTGACAACCAATAAGAAACACGGTAAGAAAAGTAGCACTAATATTAAGCATATTTCGATCGGTAATGTATTGTTAAGATCCGAAAATTGTCCCGCAAAAATAGTAATTATTGTAGGAAAGTACGGTATATAAAAAATATCTGCAAACGTGTTGCATGTGATTGATTTATTCATTTTACGATAAGGAGCTCATGTCAGAATGTGAATAAAAATATAAATAAATTTTATTCATAAATAAATTATGCACAGTACAACTGAATGAGCTAGCACTCGTGCTCGGATGCAGTTCAGTTACAGAATTTAATACATTTAGGAAATATACATTATAAAGTTGCAGTTATAGAGAGAGATAAGGAAAAATGAAAAAACAAAATTTTGCAGCAAATTTAAAAATAGAAAATGCGCTCTAACACATTAAAAATTAATACAAAGGAGAATAAAATAAATAAAATACAGAATACATTAATACCAAAATGAATAAATAAATTAAGTGGATTAGGATGTAATATAAACCAAAATAGGCTGGTGCTTATCATAAGTAATGTCATGAGTGAATTTATCTAGAGGAATTGGAAATCAACAGTACCATTTTTTAGGACTATTTTAACGAATAAAATTAAGTTGTTTACTCAAACATATTCATTTAAATATGATTACCGGTATTTTAAAATATTTATATATGTAATGTAAACGGCAATGTTTGAAAACAAATCAGAAATGTTAGGTTATGTTCATTCACTGCAATTTGATAATATTATTTATTGCCAAATAGGATCGCAATATTGTAAGAATGCACGCTAGTTGAGAAATATTGAAACATATAAAACTGTATTATATTCAACATTATAGGTTTTTAATTATTTTTTTAGTAAACAACTCAATAAAATCAAGGAATCTGTTTATTATTTGCTATATTCAATGTATTTGTTGGAGAAAAATAATGCTATGATCTGATCTGAATTTTAAAAAGGGGGAGCTTTCTTCATCACAAAAGCAGGAGCTGATAAAGGGAAATCGATAAAGGGCGAGGTGAAACAAGACTGTCATTGGTTGTAAACAAAATTAATTGAAACGTGATTGGTCATTAACTACCAATTAGGACATGAATTAAATAGTAATTTTAAGATATTTTAATAATTATTTTGTTTTTAACTTGTGTTCAGTTTACTTTTCTGTGGATTGTAATGTATTTTACTTTCAATGGGAATGGGTTTCTCTATAAATACAATGTTATTCATATACTATATACCGTACCTGAGTATATTCTTCATTGGTTTAAAATATGATTTTCATGAATTATTCACTTTCTTCCAATAACTGTTTTTTTTATTATAGCGCAATATAGTTCATTATGCTCGGATACGGGGTGGCGCGACATTTATAATTATTATTATTAATGTTATTTATTATTATTATTATTATTATTAAGGTTCACAATGCCTTAATGTTTTAGACTTCTTCTTGCACCAATTATACAAATCATTATAGTCATTTGCATTCTTATTAAATGTTTCAAATATTTTATTTGAGGAACTAAGTTACAACAATTATTGTATAGGTATAAATCCTGAAGAAAGTCCATATATTAACTACAAATTAATTTACACTTTATTTTTAAAAATGATGAGTTATCTATACATTATGGATATATTTTGTTAAATAATTGTAAATATTGCCATTTGAAAGTAATAATAGTTACCAGCAAATACTTGTCATTGTCAACTCATTAAGAAATAACGGAAGTAATACCCTTAGTGGTGACGAAAAACAACAAAAAATGCATATTTTTAAATATTTTATTCTTTCTTTTCGTAAAGAACATCGTTAATAAAATAGAGATTTAGTTCTGTTTAGTCATTTGAATACAACTTAATAAGTTGATAAATAAAACTAACAGTATTAACACAATCAAACTATTTTTCTTTAAATAAAACCAATTGAAATTATAATTTTGAAAACAATGTAATGAAGAAGAGCAACGACCTCGGAAGATTCTCCCCTCCATTGCACGGCCTATATTCCCCCCTCCTCGCGGTCCAGAGGAGCTCATTGCACAACGCCGCATACCTGTCTCAGGCACTTTGGCCATTGAACTTGAAGATAACCGAGGAGCTGCCGAAAAATACACGGCTTATTGTTTCCGCCATATGCTAACTTCCTCAACATTCGCAAAAATCCTTCCGAATAAACACGCAACCTTCACCTTCACAAACCTCACTGGTTCTTCCACAATAACGTCATATCTCTGATGCAGCTTCACTTTCCATGATGTATAGCACATTGCTTTATCACAACACCCTAATGTCCTTAAGATTAGCTTTGTATCACAATGATATCATGCAGAAATATTCATAAAAGCTCTCATCTTATGTGGAAAGTAATTCACCTAATCTTCACCAGCACAAAGCGTGTAACTTCATCACTAAGGCAACTTCCTCATCACTAACAATGAATCAAGTAAAACACAAGAACAGAATTTCCTGGTTCAGAAGTGGAAATTGACAAAAATCATTAGACTTAATATATATCCTAATTGATAAAACAATAACAAATATCCCGATATAGACTTCGAAATGTTTTCACAGCACAAATTTAAAGAGTATGCCAAGTGTTTGAATCACACGGTTAGGTTAACTAATGCTACGTAAATTAATTAATACCGCGAGTTCAATGCCCTCACTTTAAATGTACAAATAATCGTCTGCCGGAAAATGTGTATCAATAGACGAAAGTAACAAGTGCTATGTGACTTTTATGCTAATTGAATGTTTTACTATCCACTGTACAAAGAAATCCATGCGCTCTTTACCGGCACAACACCAATATAATATTACGCTTATAAAGTTTTAAGAAAATGGAAAAATCATCTGAGAAGAATGGTAAGAAATAGACTTCCAAAATTGGCATTCCAATATACCCCAACTGGACATAGGGACCAAGGAAGACCAAAACATCGGTGGAAAGATCAAGACCATCTTCGCTAGGTTTACCGTACAGGCCACATGGCCTAAAACGAAGTTGTTCATGATGATGATGATGAAGTTTTAAGAACTACAACTTTATCCACCCCATATTTTATTATTAATTTATTAAAATTGTCTATTTTTCTTATTATTTACCTACACTGAAAGGAGCTAATTAAGACCGACATAATAACCTTGCTTAATCAAATAGTAATGTTTAGTTTTATTAATTTACCTTACTTTAAATGCTATCATTCAATCATGGCTTGCAATTCATACTTATTTTCCGTTTTAATATAAATAAGAATACATTTTAAAGATATGAGTATTTGGATATAGCGGTTAATTTCATTAGAACTATACATTTTAGAAAATTAAATCTATATATACCTAATATATGAGGAACCCTTATACACATCGTTAATTGAAATACAATATATTTATTAAAAGTCTTGCCTGTAAATTAATAAAATGATAAAACAATTATTTTAGCAATAAAATAAAATAGTAATTATTCAAGAAGCCAAAATAATAGTATGATGTACGTAGTTTTACAGGAAAAGAACACTTTATCTGTATATTTTGATAAGCATTTCTTTTTAAATCTTTAATTTTACACCCGAGTATTGGAATAACAAAATCTTACCCATCCCAGTAAATGTAAGCAGATAACGAAACCAAAAGTTACACAGTATCTTTTTGGATAACAAAAATATTGTTTACTTCTGCTTTCTTCCACATTTCTTGTGATTATTCTCTATTTTTGTAGATATATACTCATTGGCGCGTCTAAAATTATCACTAGATTCATCACATGTTCAGAAAGGTCATGTTTGACATGTGTCATCATCGAACAATACAGACATAATTTTAAAATGTTGGCAATCCTACCTTTATTTTGAAGAAATTATCCCATGTAACATAATGAGCACTGAATCCAAGTTCACAATAAATAAGAGAATAATCCTTGTGAGGGTGTCACAACAACACATTAACACTGAAACACGTGTTATCACTCAACACATCACAACACTCACTGTTCCTTCTGCACCGTCTTCCTCACCTTCAAACTTCTCCTGGTGGTAACTTGAGGTACTACTGGCAACGGGACTGCAATGGTGACTGACCTCTACACCGTCTCATATTCATTTCACTTCTCTTTTTCAGGAAGTACTTCGACTTCAGGGGCACTGGAACTATCTGCCCTGCACTTTCATTTGCTAAGGCGTGTCACTATTGTTGTATCCAATGACAATTATTATTATTAATCTTATTCAACAACTTAAGACTGTACTTAGAGGACTGGTTATAAATAAACATTTTTCTTGTCTTCACGGATTAGGTGGCAATTCACCTATACCGGTCTCAAATGTTACATTCTCTCTTCTTCTTAGTCTGTCTCTTGACCTTCTCCCTCTGAGTCTGTACTCAAAAACACCCTCGATCACCTCTGGATCCATCTATTTCTATTCTCAGTTACATCTTCAATTAAAAATAATTAAATTGACTCCTTCGTGGCGCGACAAGCCTAAAAGATTCTTGGCCTTCCAGCCGGCTACTGCCCTCTCATCCACATATGTTAATCGCATGTGTCAGTAAGTCGAGTCCCCCAGCTGTTATAGCCGGTTTTCTTAACATGGAGTCGATACTTATTGTAACTACCCAAATTTCTCAAGGTACTGGCTGAACACCGATCCTATACTAGCCAAATACTTGAAAGGCAGATGATGATGATTCTATGAAAAATTTTCTTCCTCCATGGGGACTCGAACTAACATCAGTCCCGTCCTATGCACCAAGGTATTAAGCCTAAAACCACTCAGCTATGGCGCGGCATTAAGTTTACTACTAACACTCTGTTTTCTATATTATTCAATACTTATTTATGCAGACAAAGGTCTCAGAACTCTAGTTTCTTCAGCTTCATATTTTTAAATATTTTGTTTCGCTTACCCAAGTTTCACTTCCAAATCTAATTACGACTTTGAGATCACTTTATATAGTTTTAAAAATATGTGTGAATTCTTTTGCTGACTTAAATTTTTATATAAAATAGAACTTTTTCTCATGAATTTCAATCTCTTGTATTCCAAATATTTTTCGTTGTTTCCTAAACATCTGAACTCGGTTATTTGAACAATATGTTGTTATCTACAGTTAATTTACAAATTAATGTTCCTTTTTATTTACATGCTATAATGTTTATTTTCATTTACAGCCTACAAATTTCGTTGCAAATATTAATTTTCTGAAAATGTAGCCTGGTCATCTGCATATAAAAATTAGTTAAAATATGCTCCCCTATTTTGATTCCTCTGATGTTTTAATTTATCCATGATCTATTTAATTGTTCCCATGTAGATATTAAATAGGATAGCCGATAAACTATTTCAATGTATTCTTTTCACTGTTTTTGCATTTTCCGAGAATTTGCCTTCTAATTGTATTATTATTTTTTATTTATTTTATTATACTTTTAATTACATGAATAACATTTTGTTGATGTTTTAATGCAACTAAAATCTCAATCAGTTTCTGTCAATATACTTTTATCATAAGATTTTTATAATTTTTCATGCTCTTCTTCATTAGATTGTTTTGAAAATTATAATTTCAATAGATTTTATTTTTAAAAATAGTTTGATTGTGTTAATACTGTTATTTGTATTTATCAACTTAATAAGTTTTATTCAAATAACTAAACAGAACTAAATCTCTATTTTATTAACGATGTTCTTTACGAAAATAAAGAATAAAATATTTTAAAATATGCTTTTTTTTATTGTTTTTCGTCATCACTAAGGGTATTACTTCCATTATTTCTTAATGAGTTGACAATGACAAATATTTGCTGGTAACTATTATTACTTTCAAATGGCAATATTTACAATTATTTAACAAAATATATGGATATAGAAATTAAATACACTGATAATATTTCTTGCAACGCATTCAATCTCTAGAGAATTTTTAAAAATATATATGTTTATTTTCATTAGTGCTCAATAAACTACCGCAAGATACTACCCATGACTTAAATCGCTCAACTTAAAAATTTCAGTATTTAAATTCCTTAAATTTACATTTCTTTTTTTCAAATCCTGATTCTCGAGTGAAGTTTTCAACATTTTTCTCTAAAGTTAACTTCAATTATTCAAAAAATTAATAGAATTTCCAAATAGTAAAAGAAATGGTATAAAGAAAACGATGGTATATACACAAAATTACATATGGACTATCAATAACAGTTTTCAACAGTTTTCTATATCCAATAGCTTTTTATTTAATTTTCAGATACGAAAACGCTATTAACTTTTGTGAAACCTTTTGGTTTATGAGTTAAAAATTATACGTTTCCTTTAAATTAGCTTGATTGGTCCAAGAAATAAGGAATATAGATGAAAAAAGGAATTAATCAACAATATGTGTCACACCATATATTATTTGCAGACGACCAAGTGGTGATTACTCAGGACACGGATGATACATCATACACGACAAGGAAATTAATCGAGGAATACAATAAATGGGGATTAAATATAAATATTAAGAAAACCGAATATCTCACGATAGAACTAGAGAATGAAGAGAACTTACAATGTGGAAATTATGAAAGTTGAAAAATTCAAATACGAATATTTGGGAGCAATTTTAGAATCAGAGGGGAAAGTTATAGTGAAATTGAGAAAATAATTAGTGAAGGAAGAAAAGTAATTAGAATGTTAAATTCAGTGATATGGAGTACAAATGTTATAAAATAAACCATGACACTGATATTTAAATAATTAGTGCAAAGTGTTATGTTGTGACCTGGACTTTAGGTAGACAGCAAGCAAAAAAATATTGACAACAGAGGTCATTGGCGAAGGTCATCAAGAAAATCAAGGAAGGAGAAAATTCGGAACCATAAAATTAGAGAAATAATGAATGTTAAACATAATATTATGGAAGGAATAGAAAAACGAAGATTGAAATGGTATGGGCATCTGAAAAGGATGGAGAATAATAGAATCCCAAGAATGATGCTTGGATTGGAATGCTGAAGGCAGGAGGAGGAGAGGGGGGGAAACCCAGGGAGCAGTGGATGGATGAAGTGGGAAGAAACATGATCAGCAGAGACCTCACAGAAGAAGATGCTGAGGATAGAAATCTGTGGCGGAGCAAAACACATTTGGGTTATTATTATTATTATTATTATTATATATTATTATTATTATTATTATTATTATTATTATTATTATTTACTATTTATTTATTTATTTTTGGAAATACCCTAAATGATGATAAATATAGGAACTCAACATAGAAACAGAGGTCCGTGAACCTCTAAAGCAACCGGTTCTATAACTATACATGTTTTGGCAACTTGAACATTCTGCTATCTTCATAATATACCTATGTATCTACCACTTTCATTAATTTAAACTCAACCTATGCATTTCCTACGTTCCATCCTATGTTATCTCATCGTGAGATTAGTTCTTTACAGATTGTTAAAAATGTATGTAGCAAATTATGTTTAGTTTTTTTAGAACAGTCGTCTTAAGATCTCTGTTTGTTCAGTCTTCTTGTGGATACAACATACTGTACGATCATTGCAATAAAATAAAACAGACAAAGAAAAAAATATGTTAAGTATAGCATTGCATACAGATTTAATTGAAAGTGTAACGCTCTGCTATTTTTAGAAGATTTTAATCCTAAAGTGGGATAAGAAGATGTATTCAGGCCAACAATAGGCAAATTCAGTTTTCATGAAGATAGTAACGATAATAGAATTATGTGAAAAGTTTTATTTATAAATGTACATAGGCTTAAAGAAATAATGGACTTATAATATATGTAAATATATATTTATGTCCAATGCAACCAGCTTCTCTTTTATGACATTTCTGGCTTTCTCAGGAGAATGACAAGATACTAATTGAGCGCAAAAATAGTTAATAATAATAGTGATAATAATAGTAATAATAATAATAATAATAATAATAATAATAATAATAATAATAATAATAATAATAATAATAATAATAATGCGCACAAGTTATGCAAGTATTGATTTGTCACTTATTTGTACAAAAGTGAATCACTGATGTTTTCTTATTTCTGCAGTTTAGGATATATCTTCCACAGAATATCTACAGAAATATTTGAAACATTGTAAAAATCTGCATTGGTAAACATTTTTTTGGCCGATGTGACTAATTTCTTATACTTACCAATATTGTTGTTACTGGAATTAAGTCAACGTTCCCACATCTAACCTGGTTGCTATGAAAACAAAAGAAATCGCAATACTGATATGGACTCAAAAAATACACGTTCGGTAAGTAAAATAAAACATTTCTTGAATGTTTTGTACACTAACTCGTACCTTTCTTTAGACTTTTCCGGAATTAATACAGAACATCACACTCTCCAGGTTTCTTCAATTTCTCTACCATCTACCATGACTCCTTCCATAATAAAATTATCAAACAGATTCTAATCACGGTACTACATATAAAAATGTCTCCACAGCGAACAATCCTTGCTTATAATAAAACAAATGAAAAGCTACATAGCAACGATCACCAAATGTTTCTTTCTCATAGAAGTCATTTTCATCCAACCAATATTTTAATTTATTTATTACTATATATATTTGAAACAAAATGGAAGCAGAAGAAAGCATAATTGAAAGAATTGAGGAAAAGGAATTAAAGTGGTTAGGACATGTTTTAAGAATGGAAGATGAGCGATGGCCGAAGCAACTATATGAATGGCATCCTAACAGAAAGAAGAAAAGAGGAAGACCAAGGTTAACATGGAAGGAAAACATGAAGACAGTAATGCAAGCTAGAGGGCTAAGCATCGAAGATGCCCAAGACCGTAGGCTTTGGAGGTTTGGCACGGGAAGACGGCAGCAGCTGTAAAAACCCGAAGATAGATAGATTACTATATTTAATAAAAATGAGTCACATCGACCAAAAAATAGTATGCAATACACATGAGGTAAGCACGTAACAGATCTCGACTCGTTTTTTTCAAAGATTTTCTCGATCAGGTAACAAGTGCTTACCTCACTTGTATCGCAATATACTATTTTAATTTCATCTTATTTATAGATACTTTGACATAATGGTAATATCGTGTATTCCAGTATGTTTTTGAACAAAGTGAATGTGATATGAATGATTATGCTGGTGACATGGTGTTCTGGGACTATTTAGACCTTAAAGTTTCCTAGCATTTGTATAACAGGTGAGGAGAAACTCCGAAGAACTTCACTAAGGAAAACTTGTTCCGAACGGGGATCGAACCCGGATACGCTGCGTCTGAGGCATCGATGTTGCCTTTAGACCACAGCAGTAGACATGAACAATCATATGAGTAACAGATTGCCATATATAGACAAGATGCATCAACACAAAATAACTGTTGACTAAGTACGTAGACTTCTTATGATTTTGTACTAAATGTTGCAAATTAATAATACGAAAAATGTAAATATAAAGAAATGATTTTCAAAATATCAGAGGAACTTGTGATAGCAATCTTATTAATAGCTTTGTTAGAAATAAGTCTCTTCCATCTGTCAATGAAGCACGGTATAACTTTCCTCGTGTCAGATGTTTCGCTTCCATCTCCTGAAAACGTTCTGTATATTAATAATAATTTATAGCTAATTGAGTGAGTGCATTATTTTTCCATATGCCTATTTTGCCTAGCTACTGATGTGGCATTCTAATTAAACGATAAGGTGGACAGTTGTTTATCGTGATAGAGGTTATACTGATTGGACGAGAATATTGGCATTAGTAGTCAACCATTACATGAATAATTCAATGGCAGTAGCCAAAAATTTGTAGAAATTAATTTCAAACCAAAACTTACAAGATTATTTTTAAAATTATCTAAAAATAAATAAATAATATAACGAATATTACGGATGCAATTTTATTTTACTTCTAAATCAATTCTATACTACTCTAATATATACAAAAATAAATTTATTCGTTTGTATGTGAGATCTAAAAAACTTTATATAGATAGATCTAAAAAACTTTTTACCCTTGATCCAACCGAGGACCTTGACTTTACTAATAATAAAAAAATCGTTTGTATAACTACAAAATTCTAAAAAAAATCAACCCTGATCAAACCGAGGACCTTGGGTGTGTCAAGCGAACCTTATGGAAACAATAGCTTTTCAGCTGATGACAACATAAGTTACTCCTCCACTTAAACTCCATGGCGCAATAACTTTTCTTTACAAATTAATAATTTGTCCATTATAGCAAATGTTAACATTTAATTATAACTTCAAAATATCTAAATATATCAAATGTGAAATTTCATTTTCAACTGTAAATTGGTACAGTATATGTATATTTACAAAACAGTTATTCATTAATTGCTTACCAGCTGGCAGCTGGCCTCACATCTACATGTGTTAATCACAGAAGTAGACGATCATCCTGCCAGTGAAGGGGTGACATGTGGTCAGCATGTCGGGTGACCAGCCTTTATAGCTGCCTTAATATTTCGATTTATAGTGTAAAGGAGGATTCGATTAAACAGATCTTCTCTCCCATCAATATTCTTACTGATTTTAAACAAAATTATTATCGGAAACTCACGTGAAGGCCTAAGCAATAAATCTCAGGTACGGTACATACGAGGGGGCCTAATCCTGTGTTAATAATATCCATATTGGTGATGAAAGGTTTTTATTGAATGGTGTAATACAAGTCAATATATACTATTACTAATTTATTTAAATTAATAATAATCAATTATTTATATTTTAATTTATGTAATAATATAATCAATTGTTAATTAAAATTAATATACTTTATAAATTAATTAATTTAATAATATAATCGATACTAATAAAATTCATATCAAATTCCGTTGAGGTGAATAGTCATAAGATAAAAAACTTAAAATATGCACCTTTTTGGCAGGTGCCGTCGTCCTCAACTATGTTAAAACAACTAGTAGCAGAAGCTCATCCTGCTGATGATGGAAGTTAACTTCCGAAAGGCCTCCAGATAGTATTTGAAATATAATATTTTAACAAACAACAACTAGTAGCAGAAGCTCATCATGCTGATGATGGAAGTTAACTCCCGAAAGACCTCCAGATAATATTTTAAATATAATATTTTAACTTAGTTGAGGACGACGGCACCTGCCAAAAAGGTACATTTTTCAGGGTTTTATCTTATTATTAATAATATGACTTAATATTTTTTTCAAATATGCTTCTCTATAAATTCTAGCCAGAAATAATTCAAAGCAAACTTTAAGTGAGCAAAATGAAAACATTTAATAACAGTCTCATGAAATAAATTAAATTCCTTTACCATTCTCCACATTTAAGTAAAAGCAAGGTTTATCCTCCCCATATTTGTATTTATTTAAAATGTTGGGAGATAATAAAAATATAAATTAATATTAGCGGTGTAAAAGTTTCTAAATGCATCTGAAGAGGAGTTTACTTCCACTTTTGATTTGTTAGTCGTCAGAACTGATTTAAAAAATGCAAGATTAACTAATTTAAAACATTTCTTCAAATAAAATGTATTACAAATTATATTTTGAAAATAAAACAATTTTTCCCATCGCATTCCATTATCACACTTCAAAATTAGATGCCATATGGAAGACACATTATATACTTTTATAAACAAGTATAGATGACATAACGATAAGACTGGTATTATGCAATAATAATATACAATAATATTATTATAACTTTTAAATGCATACATAAATAGTTACTTCTTTATAAAACTCAGATTTCAGTGAATTATCATCTTCATTTGAAATAGTTTTCTACTAGCCTAATTCTAATTATTGTCATCTTCATTTGAAATAGTTTTCTACTAATTCTAATTATCATCATCTTCATTTGAAATAGTTTTCTACTAATTGTAATTGTTATCTTCTTCATTTGAAATAGTTTTCTACTAATTCTAATTATTATCATCTTCATTTGAAATAGTTTTCTACTAATTGTAATTGTTATCTTCTTCATTTGAAATAGTTTTCTACTAATTCTAATTGTCATCTTCATTTGAAATAGTTTTCTACTAATTCTAATTATTATCATCATTTGAAATAGTTTTCTACTTATTCTAATTATTATCATCTTCATTTGAAATATTGTTCTATTAATTTTAATTATTATCATCTTCATTTGAAGTAGTTATCTACTAATTCTAATTATTAGCTATTTTGTAACCAGTTTTCCACTATACTAATTATGTTATATGAAAATGTGCAATCAGTACCTTTTACTAACATGAAACTGGTAATGTGAAAAATAAACTATTTTAAAGGGCGTAATGTTTAAAAATTATTTTTTTAAATGTTTATGGAAAAACTTCGAAATTAATTTTAAAAAAGTTCCGGTACTAATCTTAATATTAACAATATGAAACCTGTATTAATATAGATTTATGAATGTTATTAAAATAATTATTCATTGCTAATTGACAAAATTGTTACTAATGATGGACTCTCTTAAATTGTATTTGCAATTTTCAACATATCTGCTTATCCAAACATTTTCACATGAAATTTCGTTCGGATAGTGTGTGACCGATACGCGGCGCACACCCAGCATCGTAAGGAATTTGGGTTGTTACAATAAGTAATTGTTCCAGGTTGAGAAAACCTAGGAGACCCGACATGTTGAAGACATGTCACCCCTAAACTGGCTAGATGATTATCTACCTCTGTAATTAACACATGTTGATGTGAGGCCAGCAACCAGAAGATAATTAAAGGAGACTGTCGCGCCATGGAATGAAGAAGTTGCCTTGTAGGGGTAAAGAGAAAGAAAAAAATCAGCATTCCAAAATACGATGGTAAAATTTTAAGAACTTTAAAAATACTCGCCCACACACTCTGCTAAAATTTACAAACGTAATGGGCAAATGCAATGCCTGGAAGAAAATTTTGGACGTTAAATTAAAAGGAGCGTCTACTAATTCAAGTTACTGAAATTAAATTAAATTTCTTAGAGCAGTGACGGGTTGTAAATTAATAGATAAAAAATCAATAGATAAAATATTAACGATGACATAAGGAAATAATTACATATATTAAAATATATATTTTTTTAAATTGAATAAAGAACAAACTGGATATATCATTTAAACCTATAGATAGTATAACAAAAAAGGGACTACTATATTATACAAAGCTAATGGACGGATGAGTTAAGAATTAAGGAAGAAGATGGATGGGGACGGAACAGACTGAAATGCCTTACCCCTGAAGTAGTAGAACAAAAAATATAACGTCAGAATGTCGGGCCGGTAACTGTATACCGTTTAATCAAAGAGATGACGGTGCATTTTTTGGGAGTACAAGAGCGAGTTCACTGTTTGTTTCTGTGAACTTGACGAAACTCTCATCGAAAGAGAATTTCAGAGAAAAACGCTTGATTGCTTGGAACCATTGAACTTGAGATTGAAAGAGAAAGAGTTTTTACTGAAACTGTACTGTCATTTCTTGTCATCGATACTCCTCACGAATTGGAAAGTTCAGTTTCGGGGAATGGAGATTACTGCATCTCATTCATATGACTGAATAGAAAATGCGGAAGAAATGTTGATGTAACAAAAGGAATTTCTCCAGGCGACCTTCAAGTTTCAGAGTCAGAGACCTTGCCACTCTGCTACAAGCATCGTTTTTATCACGATTATTTGTTAATGCTACTTAATAGATACTACTAATATAAAAGAATATTACTGTTATGTTTATCAAGTAAGAATTCCAATTGCCTGAATTAATTTTAAATAAACAGAGATAAATTGTTTTAGTGTGTAAAATTCCTCAGAATCCTTCCTCCAAAGGGAAGTAAAACCTAAATCCCGTTATAGATTAAAGTACATAAAAGAACTTTTGTCTGAAATGAGAGGCCTTTCTGTTGAATCACCAAACTTATAACTTGAAATTTTAATGAATATTGTTAAATTACATACTATCTTTTATTTCTAAATTTTCAATTATTCTGTATTTATCGTTTATATACCCCTATTTATTAGTTAGTGTATTATTTATTTTTTATTTATTTATGTAACGATACCTATTAATTATTAGTTCGTATTTTACTTATTTATTATTTACTTATTTTTTATTTACTTCTTTACTTAATTATTCGTTTACTTAAACCCGCCAAAGCCTGTCCGAAGCAGGTTGAAAAAGTGTGAGGGGGAGGAGGAGGAACCTTGTTAAAAAAAACAGGGTGCAGCTCACCCGGGTGGTAGTACCCTGTGAGGGCCCCTTGCCTAGGGTACAGATACTGCTGCCTTGCAGTTCGTCACTGGTTTGATAAAGGCTATAGGAACAAAACCTTGACCAAAAATCACCTGGTATTCCAGGTTGGGAGTTGATGCATAAGGCCAGCTCCCTTTCATCATAAAAAAGTAGCAATGCTAGAAAGCCTAAAGATTTAAACTCGTGGATGCAAGAAATTAGAACTGAAATGGTATTTATAGGAAGCCAGATATAATAAGAACAGTTAAGTCTCGTAGACTGCGATGGGCAGGACATATGACACGAATGGCGAATGAAAGACGTGCATGGAAGCTTCTTCTAGGAAAACCAGAGGGAAAACGCCCAGTTGGTGGACAAAGAATGAGGTGGGAGAATAACATTAAATATTATTTGAGGGAAGTAGATTATACAGGGAATGATTGGAAAACGTTAGCTTAGGATAGGGATGTATGGAGAGCTAATGTCATCGCGGACATGAACCTCCGGGTTCGATAGAGCCAGTGAGTTAGTTAATTAGTTGTGAGTCAAGAGGACTGGAGGATATGGAGTGGATGTATAGAGACGAGTGGAGAGGGAAAAATAAAACTTTAGGCACAGAAAGATGTGTAAACATTGAAAATCCCTATATAAATAAAAAAAAATATTTATTTAATTATTTATTTATTCAATCATAATTCATTAATTTCTCTTCTCACATTCCTTATACACAGAATAACTAATTTGTTTGAATCAAACTTGTAGTCATCCTCTGAATCAAGGATTTGTGGATTAAATACCAGCTAAGGAAGATACGATTTTTCCAATGAGAAACATTCAAGGATGCAATTTATTTCAAACGAGGAAGTTAAAAAAAAATGTTGATCCAGTGTTTCAGAGTAGAATGGGAAGAATGACCTTGATAAAATTCTTAGGTATAGAAGCTCATTTCTGCAAATGCGATTAGCCTCGTGTCAGAAATAAATATAGATTGTTCCACAAAACAGCAAACAATATTCATATGAAAGAGACAATAAAAAATCATAATTAGATCTAATGTAAGTCATTTATTCTTCTTCTTACCCAACTAGGTGTTAGAAATGATGTTTTCTAGTAGAAAATTTAGAAAAAATCGTGTGTTTCAATTCTTTGCAAAACCGATATTTACATAAAGATTAAACTAGAATTCTGCATACCTATAGGGATATACAAAATATGGAAATAAAATAATAAAAGGAAAAAAATCGCATAAAATGATGGAGTATACTTATTATATCACATAGAATGAGACGAGGGGAAAATTGTAATATTTGATATGTGTTTGTCCTTATACATCAAGAGAAGGATGCAACAAAAAATAAAAAAGGCGAATTGAGTTGATCATGTAGTGAGGCATGGGGCAGACATCAAATGAGTCTCATAAGTTTCCTAGTAGTAGAGAATAAGACGGACACATTACCGCTCCACTTTCTGTGCGTGACGTCACACATTCTGAGTTCAACGAACTCTCATGTGTAACATCTCCCAACACTTTGTGGCTGTGCTCAATAATACTCCACTATCAAGAAGCAATATCTGGCTAAATATAAATGTTCCAATTACCAAATATTAACCAGCAAAATAAATAAATTCGTGGCACGACATTTATTGAGAGTCAAAGCTGACTCAAATGGTTACTGATACTGACTAGAAAATGACAGTGCTGGTAATCACGTGAGTCAGAGTAACGGAATATCATCAATCTTAGTATAATATTTCGTACAGAGTTTACTTTTCATAAATGAAAGAGCTGTGTTCCCTTTGCTGATGAATTCAGCTCCAGGCTTTATTCAAAGATCAACTTTTATAAGATTCATGATGTGTTCCGTTGAGGTATTATTCAAAATTAAAATATATAATAACGAAATATTCACCTGAAAGGTCCGTCTCCTCAACTTAATTAATTATTTAACTGTAGCGCTTTCGGTTAAATAATTAAGTTGAGGAGACGGACCTTTCAAGTGAATACTCCATAATTTAATTTTTAAATTTTATTCAAAGAAAAAAAAAGTGTAACCGGAGATCGAATCCAGGACTTCAGGTATGCTTGTAATACACACTAACCGTTAGTCTACAGAGGCGTTCTTTAATCATCAATATCCTAAGAATTGAAATTATCATTTTAAAATAATAAATGCAGATTCCACGCCAGTAAAGGCCTAATTCCTTCCACCGATATATTACTGTGGCACACTACATAGAAGAACTACAATATAAGTGAATATTATTAAAGAAGCTTGTTTAAATATCTGTAATAAAGTAGCTTAAAGGAGAGATTTGAATGCATGTAGAGGACAGAAAAACAGTAGAACTCTTATTTACAATAACAAAATGTCGCAATACATTGTTAATATTGGAATAGTAGTTAATGTTAAATTCTGGATTTAGCGTCATAATTTTGATAAATGGATTGTAGCACATCCCACGTCATAATCGAGAGGTTTATGGCATCAAATGTTGGTGCAGAGCAATGGAACTTGCGTTGGTTAAAGTTCCAATGGGGAAGACATTTTTTCATGGAATTTCGTTCAGCATGGGACTCCTGACCACCCAGAATCCTAAGGAATTTGAGTATTTACAATAAGTAGCGGCTGAGGTTCAAATTCCTCTCCACAGCATCTCTTCTTATCCTACTTCTTTCATAGTAGCCCCTATCCGTTTCTGGAATTCCCTCCCTCATGACATAAGGCCTTGTCATACACTTGATACTTTTAAATCATGCTTAAAAAATTACTTGATAAATAGTTGTTTTTCTCCAGAATTAAATTTATGCAATGTCGTTAGTTGATTACTTTTTTCATTTTTCTGTCTTGTGCAAATTACATGCATTCGTTAAATCTAGAATAAATCAAAATATATTGTAGATAATAATTTTTTTTATTGCAGATATACCATGAAATAATTTATATGTATATTTATTGTAATTTAGATATGAATAATTTTTGTATTTTACTGTTCATGAGGTCCCGGGTTCGATTCCCGGTCAAACCATAGGAATTTTTCCTTAAAGGGAATTATTCCTGCGGTTGCCCATGGTCTGGAATTTAGGTTAAGTTTAGGTTAAGGACTCTCCTGGCGCTTCATTATCATTTATCACCCATCATACCATCCGCCTTCCAGGTGCCCCAACCTAATAAATGGTTTAAATTCTGCCAAAATGTCATAAAAGACAACCTGGTGGCATTAGACAAAAAAATGTATTTTTCTAAATTGGTTGAGTGGTAGTCAAGGCCTCAACGCCTTAACTCTGCCAGGTAAAATAAAGGTAAAATAAAGGTATTATTATTATTATTATTATTATTATTATTATATTTATTATTATTTATTATTATTATTTTTATTATTATTATTATTATTATTATTATTATTATTATTATTATTATTATTATTATTATTATTATTATAGAATCAGGCTTTCACGGCCTAAAATCATGATATTAGAAGATTTCGGGCTATAAGTCCGTGGTCCATAACTGGTGTTTTTATTATTACCCGCTTTATATTAGCTTGACCTGTATCTATCTATCTATCTATGTAATGGAATATTTCAAGGCGATTTTCACCCACTTAAAATCATTGGATCGACTTGAAACTTTGTATACCTGTAAAAGACCCGTGACAATACAATAATTTCATATTTTCTTTTCTAAAATCATGGCCAGAATCATCAGAAAATAAAAAGTGTCTTTGTATCTATGTAACGGAATTTTTGAACACGATTTTCACCCACTTAGAAACATTGGATCGACTTGAAACTTTGTATACGTGTAATTTTATATTTTGTTTCTAAAATCCTGGCCAGAATCATCAGAAAATCAAAATAATGAAAACTGATATAATAGGTTGCGGACTTGTCGCCTTTTTAGTCAATCGTTGTAAGAGCTCAGTTGGTAGAGCGGTGAACTCTACTGGTATATAATTTTAGTAATCCATAGGTCGCTGGTTCAAATCCGGCTGGGAGGTTTTTTTTAGAAGAGTATTACTTTTAGCTCATACTACAATAGTATCGAATTTAAAGATATTTACATTTTTATCTTATTCTGTAAAATATTAAAATAAAAAAATAAAAAAATAAATAATAGTTTAAAAAACTAAAATAACACGCTTTATTAGAAAACCGAACTAAGAAAATGAAAAATAATTTTAATTTCCAACACGTTTGGGATAAATAATTTTACCATCAAAAGCGTGGGGTGCTTTTTATGATTTTTACACCTTCTTCTTAGAGACTTTACTTTTACCAATATCTGTTTATTATCAAATATATTAATTGATAAACAGCACCCCACGCTTTTGATTATAAAATTATTTTGTCCCAAACGTGTTTGAAATAAAAATATTTTTCATTTCCTTAGTTCGGTTTTCTAATAAAGCGTGTTGTTTTAGTTTTTAAAACTATTATTTATTTTTTCAGACATTTCTCCCTCGGCTACGAAACGAAATCTCCTAATATATTATTATTATTATTATTATTATTATTATTATTATTATAAGCAGCTATGACCTACACTGGCTGGATGGTCATGCACATCTCTAATTAACATATGTAGATGTGAAACCAGCAGCCCGGGTGGAAGGACAATGGCCTTTTAAGCCTGTCGTGGTATGGAATTATTTTTATGAATATTCAAACATGGAAATTGAATATCTTAGAAGATTGTACAGGGTCTCTATAAAAGAGAGGGTAACAACGAAATCAGAAGGAAGGTGGTTGCGATATAGGCTACAGTTATACGCAGAATGTTGAACAAAACCCTTGAGGTGATAAAAAAAGTTGGTAATAATTTAGTGAGGAGAAAAATCGGTTCACCTAAAATTACTTGGAGACTATACAGCTATATAGAAACTTATTAAAAAAAACGAGAGTTGAAAATGCAATGAATAATGAAATGAAATGTTGGACCGAAAAAAACATCTTACGGTTGTAGAACTTCAAGGAGAAGGCGGAGGATAAAGAAAAGGTGAACAATAAAAATAAGAATTAGTGAGATCAATCTACATAAGCTTGAGAGTTTTAAGTTCGCCGAAATTGTATTAGGCCTATATAATTTATAATATTTCTAATAATATGGTAAATTAATCCATGGATTGAACAAATTTTGAATTAATTTATTATATTAGAAGTGTTTAGGCCAATAAAAAGTTTATAAACTATGTATCCTATACCCAAAGATGATAGTATACTACAAAATGTATTTCCAATAACTACGATAACATCCTACACGAAAGAGAAATCATATTCCTTAATATAAAGTCAACATGCAAAATAGATTCGATGCTAGTACGGATCAGACCTTGCGAGGGAGTTTGGATCAGGCGATGAGACTAGAGTAATTTTCGATTCCAATTGGACAGGTAATCTTATTACTTTTCTCCAGTCTCCAAGGCAAATACTGAATAAGAATTTGTCATTACGAAACCCGACTTTATTATAATAATTTCGTAATACCTTTAAAATTTAATTGGTGAACTTCTAGAAACAATTAATATAACCAAGATACGTTAGTTTTTAAAGTGTTGGTACTAGTAAGGATGAATTTAAGAAAAAGTATCAGATCTTGCTCTAAAGAAGTAACACTAAAGCGTTACATAAAAATAGGAGATTCCAACGCTGGTATATGGAGGAAATGCATTTGATGACCAATTAATTAATATAAAATTAGCATCTTGCATACTCAACTGTTCTCATGAATCCTATAAGTGGACTACGAAATTCCATACTATCACTATCAATATCTCCACTTTCATCCTTTTAATTACTCATATTAAAAGATTAGATTTAGAATAAGTTGCATCACGTAGACTGCGATGAGCAGGACATGTGGCACGAATCGGAATGAAAGACGTGCATGGAAGCTTCTTGTAGGAAAACCAGAGGGAAAACGCCCAGTTGGTAGACCAAGAATGAGGCGGGAGAATAACATTAACTATGATTTGAGGGAAGTGGATTATACAGTCCCGCGCCGTAGCCGAGCGGTTAAGGTAGGAAGCCTTGGCGCAGAGCTACGGGACTTGCGCTGGTTCGAGTCTCCATGGGGGAAGAAATTTTCTCATGGTATTTCGGCCAGTATGGGACCGGTGCCCACCCAGCATCGTGAGGCAATTGGGTAGCTACAATAAGTAGCGGCTCCAGGTTGAGGAACCAGCTATAACGGCTGGGGGACTCGACATGCTAACCACATGTCACCCCTATACTGGCTGTTGATCATCTACCTCTGTGATTGACACATGTGGATGTAAGGGCCAGCAGCCGACTGGTAAAAGGGCAACCGCTGAAAAGTGGAAAAACCCTCAATCGGAATCGGATTATACAGGGAATGATTGGAAAACATTAGCTCAGGATAGGGATATATGGAGTGCTTATGTCCGCGCGGCCATGAACTACGGGTTCGATAATGCCTGTGAGTGAGTGAGTTAGTTATTTAGTTAAGATAGTAGTCAAGATACGTTAGTTTTTAAAGTGTTGGTACCAGTAAGGATGAAATGAAGAAAAAAGATCAGATCTCGCTCTAAAGAAGTGACACTAAAGCATTACACAAAGAATAGGAGATTTCAACGCTGGTATATGGAGGAAATGTATTTGATGACAAATTATTTAACATAAAATTTGTCATCTTGCATACTCAACTGTTCTCATGAATCCTATAAGTGGACTAGGAAATTCTGTACTGTCACTATCAATATCTCCACTTTCATCCTTTTAATTACTCATATTACATGATTAGATTTAGAATAAGTTGCATATATTATTCCAACTTGTCCCGCACCGTGATCGAGTTGCCTAGGTTATCTTGCCTAGGCGGAAAGCTACGCGACACTCACTGGTTCGAATTCCCACGGAAGAAGACTTTTGTCAGGAAATTTTGACTAAGGTATGGGTGCACTGAGTAACCAGCATCGTGAAGGATTTGAGTACCCAATTACGACAATTAGCTCCACCAGATTGAGAAAATAAACTATAACTGCTGGGAACCTGACATCCTGATCACTTGTCACCCGTATACTCTCTGGACGATCGTTCATCTCTGAGACGTATGTGTATATAATGCCAGCGGCCGGCTGTTAAGGCTAAAATGTTTCCTACGCGTGTCATAAAATGGAATTATTCAAAATTTTGTTTTTGAATTTTCAAAATTTTATATTCTGTGAAAGGGGCCGCCAACACGCACACACTATTGAGTAACACTAAAAAATTAGGACTGGAAGTAAATATCAATATAACTAAATATACGGTCACACGTAGAAATACATTACGGTATATAATGGAAATGGACAGATAATGACAAATGAGGGAAATTTTGAGGAAGTGGCTGAATTCAAGTACCTAGGAATAATAATCACAAATAGGAATGAGTTGCACAAAGAAATTAAACATAGGCTCAATTCTGGAAGTGAGTGTTATTATGCATTGCAGAGACTTTTGACGTCCCAACTCCTTTCAAAAAAACATTAAACTGAAAATATATAAAACTATTATTCTACCAGTTATATTATATGGGTGTGAAACATGGACTCTTACTTTAAGGGAGGAAAGGAGATTACGAGTATTTGAGAATAAAGTTCTTAGGAAAATGTTTGGACCAAAGAGAGATGAACCGACAGGTGAATGGAGAAGACTACATAACAGTGAACTACATGGTCTTTATAGGAAGCCAGATATAATAAGAACAGTTAAGTCTCGAAGACTGCGATGAGCAGGACATGTTGCGCGTATAGGGAATGAAATACATGCATGGAAGCTTC
This sequence comes from Diploptera punctata, assembly GCA_030220185.1. Classification (NCBI taxonomy): domain Eukaryota; kingdom Metazoa; phylum Arthropoda; class Insecta; order Blattodea; family Blaberidae; genus Diploptera; species Diploptera punctata. Next base: position 4,284,230 of record JASPKZ010010652.1, on the reverse strand, counting down.
TTGTAGGAAAGCCAGAGGGAAAACGCCCAGTTGGTAGACCAACAATGAGGTGGGAGAATAATATTAACTATGACTTGAGGGAAGCAGATTATACAGGGGATGATTGGAAAGCACTAGCTCGTGATAGGGATGTATGGAGAGCTTATGTCTGCGCGGCCATGAACCTACGGGTTCGATAGTGCCAGTGAGTAAGTGAGAAAAGGGCACGCCGTAGCGTAGTGGTTAAGGCACTGCGCTACAAGCCGGAAAGTAGAGGGTTCGAGTCCCGGTGGGGTCAGGATTTTTAAACTGATCCAAATCCTCTGACAGCACTATGGCCCTGGGATCGATTCAATCTCTAATGGAAATGAGTACCAGACACTTGTTCTGGGGTAAAGTCGGCGGTTACGCAGGGCTGACAACTCGGCTGACATCAAGTGCCGATTGTCCAGAAAAAGTGAGAGCCCTAACCTTCTACTATTCCAAGCGCCTCCTGAGGCCTGCAGTGGGATCACTTTACCTTTTATTCTGCTGACAACCCGGCTAACATCAAGTGCCGATTGTCCAGAAAAAGTGAGAGCCCTAACCTCCTACTACCCCAAGGGCCTCCTGAAGCCTGTAGTGGGATTACTTTACGTTTTATTCTGCTGACAACCCGGTTGGCATTAAGTGCCGATTGTCCAGAAAAAGTGGGAGCCCTAACCTTCTACTCCCCCAAGGGCCTTCTGAGGTCTCTAGTGGGATCACTTTACATTTTATTCTGCTGACAACCCAGCTGACATCAAGTGCCGATTGTCCAGAAAAAGTGGGATCCCTAACCTTCTACTCCCCCAAGGGCCTCCTGAGGTCTCTAGTGGGATCACTTTACCTTTTATTCTGCTGACAAACAGCCAAATAATTAGAAGATTTGTAGGAATTTAACTATATTAAATTTGAAGTAATAAATTTATATTTGATTTTTATTAATACAAGTATTTCCTTTTAGAGGTTTACATCGTAACCTTATGACAGCTATATAAACGGTGTTAATAACAACATAATAACAGTAGCAATAACAATAATAGTAACAATAATAATAATAATAATAATAATAATAATAATAATAATAATAATAATAATAATAATAATAATTAGGATTAGGATATTTAGATGCAACCTTTTTTTGTGGGAAAAATTAGACTTATTTGAAAGAAACCAAATGAATAATATGTTACCTGAAATCGAGAATGGAGCAATTTTCTATCACTTTTTTTTTCCTTTTTGTCACCATTAACCCTTTCTGCTAAATTTTGTCCATAATCCTCTTTTTCTTCCATTCATGTGTTATTTTTTTAATATTTTTACGTAGCGAATTCTTTCATTTAATTTACTTTACAATTTCCAATATACAATATATTATTACTATTATTATTAATTATTATTATTATTATTATTATTATTATTATTATTAAACTTTTCGACAGCTTGCTTATGAATATGGAAGTAGTGATCTTTATACATATTTTAGATAAAATATTACCTAATGGAGTAACAGAATTTAAAGAAGTTCCTTAATAGTTAATTAATCCCGCGAAAATAAAAAAAATAAAAAAGAGAGAAGCCTACTCAGACAGGTAACATCAACCATGTTCCATATGCTTTTAAATATATATATATATATATGTGTGTGTGTGTGTGTGTGTGTGTATGTGTATGTATGTTTTATTGTTTTTAAAATTAAGTTTTTAATAATGGAAAACAAATAAATTAGGTAAATATTTATTCTGTGTTGTTAACAATATAGGCAAATAATTTAACTTATTTTGGCTTATTTATTTCTTTTATAACGAAAATTGCATCTGAAATCTAAACGTTTAATGCTCTTTAATAATGTAGTAATATAATAATGTATTATTATTAATATTATAAGACAATAAATATAATATAATAATATAATAATATACTGTTATTAATATTATATAATAATAATGATGATAAATAATAATAATAATAATAATAATAATAATAATAATAATAATAATAATAATAATAATAATAATAACCATTATATACCGCAGAATAAGGAAACAATACTGTAATAACGAAAAAAATCTCTAAATTGCTATAAACTCTAAAACAGGAGATTTCAATGCTGGTATAAAATGAAGTCGACATTCCTAAATGTTGCGTAAAGAAATATGTATAAGAACAACATCATAGATTACAATATTAGGTTGATAGAGGTCTATAATCATGTTCTTCCAGAACATACATTTGTAAGTTTAATATGGCCGCAGTTTCAGTTAGATTTACGATGCATATGCATAAAAGAGTTATAAAATTTAATCTCAATGTTAAGTTTTAAATTTATCTTTAGCAATGACTTCTACGTAGAAGCTAATAATAATTTGTATTAATTTATTTATATTCTATGACATTGACTTTTATCTTGATGATAAATTTACTAATATTGATATTATGATTGTAAATTAAATCTAATAAACGACACATTAAAATTTTAATAAAACCACTGCTGATTCTACTATTCCAGAGTTCGGTAACAGCCAAGTTCGAAGGGAAAAACAATGAGATCGCTGCTTCCTTCTAGAGAGGAAGTTAACATTCGTCGGTTCCGTGTCATTGAAATGCTTGGCAAACTTGAAGTATCCTCAAATATGCAATCACATAACATGTCCTGTAAAATTCCTACGCCTGGAAGTTCACCATCTGGCGTAGAATTACCCCAACTAACTAATTAAGACATTAGCACTATGGAACCCGTTTATTCATAGCCACGCGGATATTAGCTCTCCATGCATTCCTATCCTGAAGCTAGTTTTCGAATCATCCCTCAAATCATAAAACTAACTCACTGGCACTATCGAAACCGTAAGTTCATGACCGCGCGGACATAAGCTCTCCATATATCCCTATCCTGAGCCAATGTTTTCCAACCATCCTCTGTATAATCTATTTCCCTCAAATCATAGTTAATGTTATTCTCCCACTTCATTCTTGGTCTACCAACTGGGCGTTTTCCCTCTGGTTTTCCTACAAGAAGCATCCATGCACGTCTTTCATTCGCCATTCGTGTCACATGTCCTGCCCATCGCAGTCTACGAGACTTAACTGTTCTTATTATATCTGACTTCCTATAAAGACCATGTAATTCACTGTTATACAGTCTTCTCCATTCACCTGTCTCTTCATCTCTCTTTGGTCCAAAAATTTTCGTAAGAACTTTATTCTCAAATACTCGTAATCTCCTTTCCTCCCTTAAAGTAAGAGTCCATGTTTCGCATCCATATATTATAACTGGTAGAATAATAGTTTTATATATTTTCAGTTTAACGTTTTTTGAAAGGAGTTGGGACGTCAAGAGTCTCAAATCATGGTTAATGTTATTCTCCCATCTCATTCTTGGTTCACAACTGGGCGTTTTCCCTCTGGCTTTCCTACAAGAAATTTCCACATTGTCCTTCTCACATGTCCTTCTCTACACAGTCTACGAGACTTAGATGTTCTATTAGATCTGATATCGTGTAGCTCACTATTATGCAGTCTTCTCCGTTTGCCTGTCTGTTCCTCTCTCTTTGATCCAAAAAATTTTCAAAATTCTCAAATATTCGTAAAAGTTTTTCCTCCCTTAAATTAGGGGTACATTTTCCGCTCCATATAACAGAGAGAATAATAATAATCATCATCATCACTCCAGGGATTAGGCAATTGCCGTTCCGACTTCATAATGCATCAGCCCAACGTCTTCTAGGTCTTCCAACATCACGTCTTCCTCTTGCTTGATAATTTCTTGCTAACAATGGATATCTCTCCTTACTCATTCCATCCATATGATCAATCCATTTCTGTCTGTAATTCGTGACCTTATCCAATAAAGGCTGTACTTTCAATTCTTCTCTTATATCCTCATTTATTATTCTATCAAGTCTTGTACATCCTTTTACTGGTATTAGGAACCTCATCTCCGCCGTCTGTATTCTAATCCTTCTGTTTTTTCATTGGAGCCCAAGTTTCACATCCATACAATATTGTTGGAACCGCCATAATGAAAAAAAAATAATAAAGATTTTATTATTTCTTTCCCTTCTATCTTTAGGGGTTATAAATTTTTATCTTGGTTTCTTTTCTAATTTTATTTTTGAATGTTCTCTGTATTGTTCCACACACCGTCTGAAATTTATTTATTTTGGAGTCAATATCACTTTCCACATTGTAGCCAACAACACAACTCAAATATTTGAAACTAGACACCTGTTCTATACTTTGATTTTCTAAAATAATTTTGGATCTCACTGGATCTCTTCCTCTAAAAGCCATGGTCTTCGTTTTCCTTACAGAAATCTTTAGATCATATAATTTACATATTTAATTTAATGCATGCATAGATTTCTGTAAGTCGTCTTCATTTTTCTGTATTATAATTACATCGTCAGCAAATAGAAGATTATTTATGCACACTTTATAATCTATTCTTATTCCTGGATTCACTAAAACTTTCCATGTATTTAAAATATCGTCTATATATATATATATATATATATATATATATATATATATATATATATATAGTGGGTGATAAACTACATCCTTGTAATCCAGTATTTGTTTTAATTGTACCTGTTCTTTTGAATCCGGTACCTATAATTTTATTTGAGTCTTCATATAATTTATTTATTGTTTCAACAAGGCACAGCGGGTATCCTTTCATTCGTAATATTTCCCATAATTTTTGTATGTTTACTCGATCGAAGGCCTTTTCCAAATCTATAAATCCTATGTGAGTTTCTAAGTTATGTTCTCTTCTCTTTTCTATGAGTTGTTTCAGTGTAAAGGCATTGTCTATACACGACCTTCCCTTTCTGAATCCACTTTGATTTTTATTTATTATTACTTCTGTTATGTTTCTCAATCTATTATTTATTATTTTCGTATATATCTTGTAGCCAGTATTCATTAAGCTAATCCCTCTGTAATTCTCGCAATTTCTCCGCTCTCCTCTTTTGAATATATTCTTCACAATTGCTGTTTTCCAAATGGTTGGAATCCCATAGGTCTGCCAACATATATTAATTAGATGAAGTATTCGTAGTCACACAATATTCCACTATATTTGACTAATTCCATATTTATATTATCTAAACCTGTTGCTTTCCTATTCTTAGTGGTTTTCAGAGCCATTTCTAATTCATTTATGTCTATTACATCAATATTTTCCACTTTTATTTCTTCCTCGTAGAATAATAGTTTTATATATTTTCAGTTTAATGTTTTTTTAGAGAAGTTGGGAGCCCCAGTAATGCATAATATCAAGCATCTCAAGAATTGAGATTAAGCTTATGTTTAATTTCTTTAGAATCTCATTACTGTTTGTAATTATTATTGTATCTAGGTATTTGAATTCAGCTCCTTCTTCAAAATTTCCCTCTGTCATTAACTGTCCATTTCCATTTTATTGTGTATTCCAATTATAAATTTAGTTTTATTAATGTTTACTTCAGTCCAAATTTCTTAGTATTAATTAATAGAATATTCGTGTTGGCCCTTTAGTATCTCCTCTCTATAGCTTAACAAACTAACATATACACCTTACTGATAGAATTATTTTAACAATTAATATACTAAATTATTTATGAAAATAATATTAAGATTAACAAATATTTTCATTTGTTTAAATATTGTATAACCGTAAAATTAGTTTTCTATATCTCATTATTTTTCTTTGTTTATATATTATATATATATATCATCATCATCATCTTCCGGTATCATGACAGCTGCCGCTGTCTTCCGGAATTCAAACGCTATTCCTCTCTGTCCATTCATTGATCTTCCTCCAATCCTCTGATATTCATAGCTGCTTGTATCCCTTCTATCCAAGTTTTCTTCGGTCTTCCTCTCTTCCTCCTTTCTATTGGGATCCATTCCATAACAATTTTAGGCAATCTTTGCTCTGGCATTCTTTTGACATGGCCATGCCACTGTAATCTTTTCTTTTCTATAATATCTATGATGTACGGCTCTTCTTGTGCACCCATAATTTCCCTTATTTCTTTATTCCGTATTCTATCCATTCTAGATTTTCCAGCTGATCTTCTTAAAACATCCATTTCTGTACTTAAAATTCTTTTCATTTCCCTCGTAGGAATTTGCCAGACTTCAGCACCATATGTTAAAATGTCCTAAATTATGGTTTGATATATTTGTAATTTTCTATTTTTTGTAACATTTTTGCTCCACCAAACAGAGTTTAAAGCATTTATTGCTTATATATATAAGACAGGGACAGCCTACCAACAATTTAATTTATCTTCCTTGAATACATTTTACTATTAATTTTAGTCTTAATCTTAACTATCATTAACTGGTTGTATTATAGATAGTAATATAATAGATATTATCTTATTGGCCAAATCTTCATTTAGTATTTAATATTAGAGTTAATTATGATTGTTACATTTTGATGTAATATATGTTTGTCCTGGTGAGTGGAAGAGAAAGCCACATGGACTTAACTCCACCAGGCTAAATAAATAAAATACAAAACAAATAAATAATAATAATAATAATAATAATAATAATAATAATAATAATAATAATAATACATCATCAGCATAAACAAACAGCTTATTAATACCATGTGTTGTAGGTCTACTTCATCATCTAAAGATTTAATAGCATGCTCTAGTAGAAAGTTGATTAGTAAAGGATATAGTGTATCTCATTGCTTTAACACATTGTGAATTTCAAATGTATCCGAAAACTGTTTGCCTACACGCACCCTACTGTTTGTACCATTTAGACACATTCGAAATGAGTCCAGCTAACCTTCTAGGAATTTCGAATTCTAGTAGGATACTAGGAAAACCAGAGGGGAAACGCCCAGTTTGTAGACCAAGAATGAGATGGTAGAATAACATTAACTATGATTTGAGGGAAATAGACTATACAAGGAATGATTGGAAAGCATTGGCTTAGATAACATTAACTATGATTTGAGGGAATTAGATTATACAGGGAATGATTAGAAAGTATTGGCTTAGGATAGGGATGTACGGAGAGTTTATGTCCGCGCGGCCATGAACCTACGGGTTCTATAGTGCCAGTGAGTAAGTAAGTAAGCAAGCAGGATGCTACATAATGTTTCTCCCTTAATTGACTCGTATGAATTTTTTTTAAGTCTACGTATAGCTGATCCTCTGTGTCATTATATTCCCATTTATTTTTTTAAAATGTGTCTTATACTAAAAATCTGATCTGTTGTAGACCTGTTTCTTCTAAATCCACATTGGTGATCTATTATGTCATCAATATAGGGAGTAATATGTTTGTTAAAATTAGTACGAAATTGATGGTAATGAGATGCACCTGTAGTAGATGTTGCAATCAGTTTTATCTTTCTTATAAATTTGTTCGATAACCGATTATTTCCATTAATTTGAAGAGTCTCTTTTTCCGAAATCATACTAAGCATCCGACATGTCTAGTCCATCAATTTTTCTCCCCGATTTCAACACTTCTGCTGGGATTCTATATGTACCTATGCTTTATACATCTTCAATTTTTATATCGCCTTTACAACTTCTAATGTACTTGGTTCTGTAATCAACATTTCTGCTCTCTCTAAGTCATCCTGTTCAATATCCTGTTCTGTATGCACATTTAATAGCTGATTAAAGTAACTTTTCCATCTATCTAATATACTTTTAGAATCAGCAATCATATTCCCATTTTCATTCCTAATTATGTTTGTTCTAGCCTGAAACACTTTTCTCTGTAACGAAATTCCCTGATATAGGCTAATTCTCTGATGTTCCTATTATTTGCAATAATTTCAAGATCATTAATCTTCTTTATCAAATATTCCCTCTTTTTACTCTTTAAATAAACTAGTGGTTTACCGTCTAATGCTATTCAATTGTTCTAAATTTACTTCATTTAAATCGTGTAATCAATTCATTTTTGCTAGCTTTCCTTTCTTTGCAACGTCAACTCATTCCTCATCAAACCATTTTTTCTTCTTTTTTTACATAAAATAAGCTTCCTGATGCTGACAATTTAATAATATCGCTTGTAGCCTCCCATTCTTTATTTATATCAGTTTCTTCATCGATTGCCACATTCTCATCTGAAGACTCCAGTATTTCAAATCTATCAGCAATATTCATCTGATATTCTTGCCGCAGTTAATCATCTCTCAAGTTTTTTATTTCAAAAATTTCAGAATAATCCTTGTTCCTCTCAAAAGTGATAACTATTCTCTGATTTCACCCTGATCAGGTAATGGTCCGAATCGTAGTCTATCCCTGTAACCGATCTAACATCAATCATGCTACTGTGCTAGCGTTTGTCCACCAATTCGTGATATACCGTATCTGGAGACTATTTTACTCCAAGCGCGACAGGCCTAGAAGGCCCTTGACCATCTGGAGACGTTCAGGCGTATTTATGAATATCCTTATTCTGAAATGTTGTGCTCTTAACAAAAATATTCTTTAATGTGGAAAAGATGTCTAATCCCATTTTTACCATCTTCCCGAAGACTGGATTCGCGTATTGTTGGCCTGAATATATCTTCCCGCCCACCTTTGCATTAAAATATTCTAAGACAATTTTCATATGATATCGTAAAAAAGTATCGAATATCAAGTACATTTTCAATTACAAAATCATATCCTTTGGAATTATGTTATGCTTATAAGTGTTTTCTTTATAGAAAAAACTTCCTTGCATTATTATGCAATAGGATGTCTAGGACTGTGTGCTTGTGGCCCGCATTACAAGTGCCGATAACAAATGTCATTGTACTTTAGAGTGATAATTTTTTTTTCAGTACACTTCCTCTTTATTTTAATACAAATGTTTGTATATATATTTAGTCACTCTATTATTATTAATAATATTATTATAAGGGAATGAATGTTTTTATTTTTTTCTCTATATGTTCATGCTAAACGCCATTCAAAATGACATTGTGCATTATTACCTCCATTCAAATATAAAATATACTAATGTCAAATTGAGTCCCGTGCCATCGCGAGCTGTCTAGTATATCAATGCCTTGGCACAGAGTTACGAGACATCCGCAGGTTAGAGTTTCCATGGGGAAGAAATGTTCTCATATAATTTCGGCCAGTGTGGGACCGATGCCTACCCAGCATCGTTAAGTATTCGATAGCTGCAATAAGTAACGGCTCCAAGTTGAGAAAACCAGCTGTAACCCGACTTGCTACCACTTTAATCCTACACTGACTGAAAGATCATCTAAACCTGTAAATTACACATGTGAATGTGAGACCAGCTGTTGACTGATAGGTCAAGGGCCTTTTTGTCTGCCGCTGCATGGGGAGTAACGTCACATTAACGAGAACTGTATTATTATATTAACAATAAACAACTTCTTCTTCTTCACTTCCTGGTTTAGGCAAGTTCCGTCTTCACTAATAGATCTAAGACCATCTCTTCCGAGGACGTCCGACATCTCTACTTCCTCTTGGGAAATAATGGAAGATTTTCCACTGTATCTTGTTGTTAAATATCTTTTCTTTTATGGAGTAGATCTGCAGTTCTTCATGGATATCCTCGTTTCTTATCTGGTCCATTCTAGTGCAGTCTTTTACTCTTCTTAAAAATTTCATCTCGGCTGCTTGGATTTTACTTTCTTGTTTGGTAGTGGTAATCCAATATTCACTCCCATACAAAAGGACATTGTTTTATAAAATTTTAATTTTGTTTGTTTATGGGCTTTATTATTCAATGTTCTATTTATTGTACCACAAATAGCTTGAAATAAACAACTTATACTGACTATTTAACACATGCCACAAATGCTAGTCAATGACCAATCACGTTTCAATGAATGTTGTTTTACAACCAATGACAGTCGTGTTTCACCTCGCTCTTTATGTATTTCTCTTTATCAGCTCCTGCTTTTGTGATAAAGAAAGCTCCTCCTTTATAATGTTCTGAACAGGTCAAAGCATTATTTTTCTCCAACAAATACATTGAATATAGCAAATAATGAAAAGATTCCTTGATTTTACTGAGTTGTTTACTAAAAAATAAATGAATAACCCGTAATGTTGATTATGATATATAGTTTGATGTGTTTCATTATTTCTCCACTTGGGTGCACTCTTACAATATTGCGATCTTATTTGGTAATAAATAATATGATCAAGAGCAGTGAATGAACATAACCTCACATTTCTGATTTGTTTTCAAACATCGCCGTTTACATTAAATATATAAATATTTTAAAATAACTATAGTTAAACAATGATTTGTGAGTAAACAGCTTAATTTTATTCGTTAAATAGTCCTAACAAATGTCACTCTTGATTTCCAAATTCTCTAGATAAATTCACTTCTCACGTGAGTCGTGAATTTATCGATAATTTGGAAATCACTCGTGGCATTACTTATGAAAATTGCATATATTTTCTGAATTAAAAGAGTATTTTTTTCTCAGCTATTAAAAATATAATATGTTAGTTTGTATATTTATTAATGAGTAAGAGTTACCCCTTTAATGTTAGTGGACTGGATATTTTGAAGAGCATATTTATATAGAATATTATCACCTGTCCAATTTCAATAAGAAAAGTCACGGAGATTCTATTCTATGAGAGCACCCACATAAATTGAAATCATCATCATCATCTATGCAAGTTTAAGGCCATGTGGCCTGTTAGATCTCAAAGAGGAATTTTCCATCCATTGCTTTTTGGGACGTCCCAGCAATCTTTTGCCTTGAGGATAGTAACGAAGCATGGCTTTTGGAATTCTGTGAGATCACATTAGCTGACGATGGACTTTCCAGTTGTTCTGGTAGTTTTGTATACGATGTAGAATGGGTTCTATCCCCAACTCTTCCACAATTTCCTAATTTTATATATGTCCCCATTTTGTATAGCCTGCTGTAAGACGCATAAATCGCATCTCATATGCTGTTATTCCGCATTAATCTCTTCTTTGTATTGTCCATGCTGCACTACCATATCTTAATACTGGTTTTGCGAAAACTTATAAAGCCGTAATCTTGTGTTCTTTTGTACTAAAGATGTTTTCACAATACTATTAATTATCCCCGTTGTTTTTGTGAAATTTGTGATTTTGTTATTACATCAGCTTCATCTTGCAATGTTAAATTATAACTCAAAAATTTAATCCGTTTATTCGTTTTAAAGTTCATCCATGCTAGGTAAATATGGTCACACGTAGAAATACATTATATAATGGAAATGGACAGCTAATGACAAATGAGGGAAATTTTGAGAAGTGGCTGAATTCAAATACCTAGGAATAATAATCACAAATAGGAATCAGATTCAGAAAGAAATTAAACATAGGCTCAATTCTGGAAATGCGTGGTATTAAGCATTACAGAGACTTTTGATGTCTCAACTCCTTTCAAAAAAACGTTAAACTGAAAATATATAAAACTATTATTCTACCAGTTATATTATATGGATGCGAAACATGGACTCTTACTTTAAGGGAGGAAAGGAGATTACGAGTATTTGAGAATAAAGTACTTAGGAACATTTTTGGATCAAAGAGAGATGAACAGACAGGCGAATGGAGAAGACTACATAACAATGAACTACATGGTCTTTATAGGAAGCCAGATATAATAAGAACAGTTAAGTCTCGTAGACTGCGATGGGCAGGACATGTTGCACGTATGGGGAATGAAAGACGTGCATGGAAGCTTCTTGTAGGAAAGCCAGAGGGAAAACGCCCATTTGGTAGACCAAGAATGAGGTGGGAGAACAACATTAACTATGATTTGAGGGAAGTAGATTATACAGGGAATGATTGGAAAGCATTAGCTCAGGATAGGGATGTATGGAGAGCTTATGTCCGCGCGACCATGAACCTATGGGTTCGATAGTGCCAGTGAGTGTGTAAGTAAGTAAGTATAGGGTATTTCCCGCAAAAGGGAAATAAAAATCATAAAACACAAATATTTTTGCTGTACGTGAATAATAATTATTTTTTAGCAGGTTTCACATCTTCCTGCTCAATTAATGTACTGTAATTCTATTCCACATCTCTCTGCCATTCCAATCTCCAATCCTTTTCTCTTAAGCTGCTCAAAATATTAATTTCGGCTACGTTATTTTTGGCCGTCCTCTTCTTCTACCAAGTGGCATCCATTCCAGTATTCTTCTTGCGAATCTGTGTTCTGTCATTCTTTTTAAATGACCATACAATTTTAATTGTTTTTTTTATAAAATCCACAATTGAAGTTTGAATATTCATTTTTTTAATAGGAATATTCCACAATACAGTGTTTCTCCTTCAACCAAAGTGATTTGTCGCCAGAGGTTCCTGTCTAGAGCATCTTCTTCCCTCAAATCTCTTCATCTCTTGTGATGAAATTCAATAGATTCGTGATCATCAGGGATTGTCTTGTTCCGAATGGAGTGAAACGATTAAAATGCAAGCCAATGTATCGGCGGTGCGTTCCTTGCCGGGCAGGTCTAAGTGCGATACCCTCTATAGACGTTGTCGCAGAGAGCACTACACCATTGCATACGTCCTTGGGGCTTGTCCGTTTGCAGAATCACTGAGAAACATTCGACACCACACTATTCGAAACATGATGGCAGAAGCCTTGCGAGATTATGGATACAGAGTTTATGAGGAAGTTCATGGTGTGGCCACTAATGGAAGTAACAAACGAATAGATATTATTGCATTTAGACCATCTTCTAAAATTGGTATGATATTAGATCCCACAATCCGTTTTGAGAGTCATAGTGGCCAACCTGAAGAAGTTGACTGTGAAAAGAAAGCGATATATATGAGCCAACAATTGACTATTACAAAGATAAATACCAACTAGATAGTATAACTGTCACAAGATTGATGATCAGGGCAAGATGTACTATACCAGGATTCTTAGCTAAATTTTGGAATTCCTTAGATTTGGACAGGGTGTATCTTTCTAAAATTGCCATCGCTGCCATTAGAGGATCAATTTCAATTTTAAGAAACCATCTTCAAAACATTTCTACTTTATGCTATGTATACACTTCCATATCATATATCTTTTTTATCTTTCCTATCCAGTCTCTGTGGACTGAACACTTGTTTTCCGACCCCGATGGTATTAGAGTATTCGAGGCCGAGGGGATCATTTCATCTTATCTTTTCTGTCAAACTCTTCCTAAAGGGCAGATCAGGCTCTTATCTGTACTGAAAGCAACTGATCTAAGGATGGACACCTGAAAAAAAAATCCCTGGTCCTCCAGGTTGGGGGCTGATGCGGTAGGTTAGCTCCCTCCCATCAGAAAAAAAATTGCAATGCTAAAAAACCTAATAGACATAAGCCGGTTAGATTAATGGACCGACAAAATTGGCTATTAGGAATCGGACGTTGTCAAAGACATTAATCAACCGATGATCTATCTATCTATCTTAGTATGTATACTTCAATTGCAATTTGAATTTTTTTAATGTATTTAAAAAATGTATTTCATCAATTTGGAAAATTAATTTGTCTATCACTTTGGCCTTGAGGCAATCCTCTAATGAGGAAAGTTGTACATAATAAAATACACTGTTTTTTATTTTATCTCTTTTAGAAATTCCAGCTGAACGCCTACAAAAATCCATTTCTGCAGAATTAAATTTACTTACTGTTCTAGAATTCAATTCCTATGGGAATGTGAATAATTGCCTCAGCCACAATACATATGTTGATTTTTTCCCAAAAATGCGAGGAATGCTGTAAATTTGAATAAGAAGCTGAGGTAATTTTAACCCAAATAGCTGTATTTACAATGTAAAACATACATTAGTCATTGTTCAAAAGGAATAGATAACTTATGCTTTTGGGTCGCCAGATTATCCAATAAACTGTAACTAATTCGGTATACACTAACTTGCCCATTTGTTCACTTAATGAATAAAAAAACACAGAATTGTATGTAATACAAAGACTCGGTAATGAGTTAATCTTATATAAGAATTCAGCCTGCGTCATTTCTATACCGTTCAACCAATCTTCATTAACATTTGCACAATCAGGATTTCAGGTACGGTGAGTGTTTAGCCGCTATCTATTATGCTCTGAAACCATTAGGTGTAGGAGTTCACCTGAAATGAAAATTTAAAAATTGCTCTAGCGATCAAAATTTTCGATGTTTCACAACGAAACTCAGTATATCTATTAAAATAAACCGAGGCAAGTATTATACAAAAACATCAACAAATCTGACCATTAAAAGTGGGGGTTTACCTGAAATCAAAATTTAAAATTAACTAGTAACCGCCATGTTTAGTTCGTCGTAATTTAGGCGTAGCAGCGCACGTCGAGTAGGAGCTAGTAAATGTGTGTGTATATATATATATAGCTATAGATCGGATAGGCGAAACATTTGTATTGTCATTTTAGCTAACATGACGCTAGAAGTCAAAATGTTTCTTCCACAGGCAAATACTCCTGGCATAGAATAGCCAAAGTCCACTTGTATTTATGTGCCCTGTTTTTTTTTTTTTTTCTTTCTGACTTTATAACAACTGCCCTACAAATACCTAGTAAATTTGTTTTAAAAAAATTCGAATTTGAACAAACTAACTAGCGTACTATCTAACTAACTAACTCACTCACTGGCACTATGGAACCTGTAGGTTCATGGCCGCGCGGACATAAGCTCTCCATACATCCCAATCCTGAGAGCGTACTATCTATCGTACTGGAGATTCATGTCCATGCGGACATATAAACTCTCAATACATCTGTACCTTGAGCTGTCAATTTTCAATCATTCCTTGTGTAATTCACATCACTCCAACAATTTACTTTAATTTATTAAAATGTATTAATCATTTATGAAACTATGTTGGATTGTTTTATAAGAACAGTCTCGTAGGCTGCGATGGGCAGGACATGTGACACATATGGGGATCAAAGAGGTGCATGGAAGCTTCTTGTAGGAAAACCAGAGGGAAAACGCTCAGTTGGTAGACCAAGAATGAGGTGGGAGAATAACATTATCCGTGATTTGAGGGAAGTAGATTATACAGGGGATGACTGGAAAACATTAGCTCAGGACAGGGATGTATGGAAAGCTTATGTCCGCTTGGCATGAACCTACGGGTTCCATGGAGCCAGTGAGTTAGTTAATTATGATGGATTGTTTTTATTTTTAAATTTTCCCCTATTGAGAAAGACAAAGAAAAGTTTTTTTTTTGTACGGAGGAATTTTGGATTTCCAAGATTTGTAAAATATAATAACTATTTTCCCGGAAGTGTCGTACTTGCCCTGTATCAGTTGCTGTTAAGAAACCGGAATTTTATTGATTTATCGCATGCCTATTTTAAAAAAGGTTTACTTTTCAAAACTAATACTTGAGTCCAATTCTGCGGTTATCTGTAAGCAGTTTTTTTCATTTGTGTAGAATAAACTCGAATGGAAAAGAGAGGTTGGTGATCTGTATTTGGGTCCTTAAAGAAACCACCCAAAAACATTCTTGAAAGGGATACTAATAATATGTATCTTTATTTTGCACAATAAAGGAATATTAAGATGCAACATTGGTTCAATGATTCAGACGTAAATATATCAGTTGTAGGAAGGGAATTGTTTTACTCAGAAATGCATCAATTCAATTACAAATCAACAGGTGGAAGTGTACTGCGGACTGTCCAATCAGTCCCCATGCGGTAAATTAATATTTCTGAATAGTATTAAATGCTGCATAATATAAAACTGCAAGCAATGAAAATTTATATTATGTCCAATATAAGCTATATTGCACATTTCATTTATAGAAGCAGTTTTAACTTAATTTTAACGAAAGAAAAAACATTAATTTATTGTGCCAGTTATTTTTAAAATATGGCGGACCTCACTGAAAAAACAAAATCACCCCAGCCGTCTTAATTAAATGTATTGGTTTAATTCAAACACACATTTAAGTTATTACTACTCATTTGTTTTCTTCTGTTTCAGTAATAATTCTAAATACACTTGAGTCCAAAAATTAAGGATAATTAGTTTCATTTGTCCGACTTATTAGGTAAAGCATTTTTCCCGGAAGATACTACAAAATTTGGTAAGGTATGTCACAGATATAATTAGAAAACCTGGCCCGAAAGAAACCAATGGCATCATGCATACGGTCATTCACTTGTCATTTTCAAAAACAACAAACGAAAACTGCATTTTCAGAATGCGAACATAAAAGTTGAACAACAATGGTTTCATTATGATTAGTATGGGGTTTGTGATTACCCCTGACAGGCTACACAAGGACTCACATCGACGTGGAAGGCTAGTGATGAGGATTGTTCAGGAGTTCGATGTGTCAGCAAATTCCACTCCTCATGAAGAGCAATGTGAAGGTCTGATGAAGTGTCCTCGGAGGAGGCTGGGACGAGATGCAATTTGTCTCCCAAAGGCATTCCCATGCATGCTCTCTAGGATTCAATAGCCGGAGACCTCGGCTGGCCACTCCATACGCTGGATATCTTCCTCCTGAAGAAAAACATCTCACCAGTTGTTTGACCTGTGAGGTCGGGCATTGTCATCCATGAATATGAAGTATGGACCCACAGCTCCCCTGTGAAAAAGTCTTACATGAGGTTCCAGGATCTCTGCGTCATCTACCGCTGAGCATTAACAGTGCCACCTGCGAAAGATGTGAAGCTCTGTGCGTGCATTAATCATTATACAGGGTGATTTACAAAATGATTGGAGCGATTTCATGATTTTATGGTAGCTGTAGTATTCGAACATTATTTTCACGAACTTTTACAGATACATAGAGCAACTTCCCAGGTTTTTTTTGAGAGGTAACAGGTGCTCCATATGCTCCCCCTTGGTGATTCTGCAGAGATCAAGTCTGTAATCAAGTTCGTCCCATTACATCGACGTAACATGTACCTAGTAATTGGTTCAAAGGCCATTGATTATGCGAGCTCGCAGTTCGGGTAAGTCTACTGGTAAAGGAGGAACCAAAACACTGAATCTTTCACATTTACCCCCAAACAAACAAAATCGCACGCCGGCAAATGGGGGGGAGCGTGGAGGCCATGACAACAATTTCTGATCATTCTCTTCCACTGCGACCGATCCATCGGTTTGGCAATCTAGATGTTTAAAAAAAGTCACGAACATCGTGATGGAAGTGTGGTGGAGCACCATCCTGCTGGTAGATGAATGTTCTCACGGTAGGTCGTCAGCCTGCGGCAATGAGCCAATTTTCCAGCATGTCCAGGTACACGTGTCCTGTAACGTTCTGCCCGCAGAAGAAAAAAAGGGGCCATAAACTTTGAACTGAGAAACCGCACAGAACACACTAACTTTGGGGAAAGTCGCGAATGTGCTGCACAATAACGCGGGGATTTTCTGTGCCCCAGATTCGCACATTGTGTTTGTTCACTTTGCCATTCACAAAGAATGTTGCTTCGTCACTGAAGACAAGTTTCTCACAAAAACCATCCTCATCCATAAACTGCTGCATTTGTGTACAAAATTAAAACCGACTCACTTTGTCAATGGGCGTAAGGGCTTGTAGAAATTGCAAGTGGTAAGGTTTATGCTTCAATCTTTTCCGCAAGATCTTCCAAACGGTCGGTTGTGGAATGTTCAGCTCTCTGCTCGCTTTTCGTGTTGATTTCTGTGGGCTACGTGTGAAACTCATCCGCACACTCTCAACCTTTTCTTCACTCACTGAAGGACGACCCGTTGATTTCCTTTTACAGAGGCATCCTGTAGCTTTAAATTGCGCATACCATCGCCGAATGGAGTTGGCACTCGGTGCATCTTTCTCGAACTTCGTTCTGAAGTGTCGTTGCACAGTTATCACAGATTGAGTTGAATGAAATTCAAGCACAGCATATGCTTTCTCCTCGCCTGTCGCCATCTTTGATAACTGCTGCGCTCTCTCGGTTTAAAGCTGAAACACGGCTGCGAGAGAAAACAAAAAAAAACCTTATGAGTTTTTATACATAACTTTAAAGTTCTGTGAAGATATGTCAAATAAGATCGCTACAATAAAATCATGAAATCGCTGCAATCATTTGTAATCACCGTGTACCTCCCCATACCAGGAGACCACCGCCACCAAATGGATGTCTTTCCATGATGTTCATGGGGTTGTAACGAGTTCCTTGCTCCCTCCAGATAGTCACGCGATGCGAATCACAGTTCAAGCTGAATCTGGACTCGTCTGTAAATAGCACGCTGCTCCACTGATTTAGAGTCCAGTCGCGATGTTCCTGACTCCACCGTAAACGTGCTCTCTTGTTATCAAGGGTGAGTGGGACGCACACTACAGGCCGTCTAGCATACAGACCAGCAGCTCTGAGTCTTCTATAGACAGTTTGTCTGGATACTCTGATACCTGAGGCGGCCGCAAGTTCTGAACTCAGTTGTCTGGCAGACATTGTTCGGTTTCTTCTTGCAGTTAACGCAAGATATCGATCCTGCTGAGGATTTGTAACTCTTGGACGACCTCCCACTGGTCTTCGCCTAACGTCTCCGGTCTCTTGGAACCGTCGCCATAACCTAGATATAACATTTTGTGGCACATTAAGTGCTATGGAGACCTCAGTTTGTGTCTGTCCTGTTTCTAGCGCCCAATAATTCTACCCCGAAGCAGAGGGTCCAGATGTTGTCTTTGTGCCATTTTACTGCAATCTGTTCTTACACTACATCTGATTATATCATAACTCTCTTTAAAAATGAAGATTTATGGAACAGGGCTTAACTGCAACAATGCAATTTTCATTTATAATTGCTATTAATTTTTTCATTGTTGAAGAGAGATTATAATTTAGTATGTAAACTAAACTAAATGTACTGAGAAACGTTTTGATAAATAATTTTTACTCCTTGCTCCTCTTTAAGCATTTTGATTTTCCGTTTACAAATTATCCTAAACTTTTGGACACCAGTGTATATAAAAACGAATATCTGTCTGTTTGTTTGTCCTTTATGCGCTGCCATACCGTTCATCCGACTATGATGGGGCCTTTTGCAACATTTTCAGGAGTTTACCGGGAAAATTTTAGACTATACTCAACCCCTTCACTCTTAAAATGACCCTTTAAAAGAAAACGTGTTTTCTGAACGTTTTGGAATCTTATATGGTTTACGCTACCTAAACCATATCATATACACCAAATTAATGTACACAGAATTGAATATCTAAAAAAATCTATAAAAAGTCAGTGACAGCATATGTTTATCTTTTACGGATAACTCATAGTAACCATTTTCATATTTTAGCTCATTGATGCCAAGAAGATCGGGATGAATAGATTCCCGGGCAAGCGTAGCAGCACATAGCGGGAATTCTTTTACGGATAACTCTCAATAATCATTTTTTGTCTTTCTTCTCGTTTATGCCAAGGAGATTGGGATAAGTAGATTCCCGGGCAACGCCCGATAATCAGCACGGGGTATCTAAAAATAATTACGATATCAATTTATAATTATTTTTCTTTTTACTTATTCAGCTAAGCATAAAAACACATTTCATTTATTTAGGCGTAGCAACGTACGCCGGGTATTAACTAGTACTAAATAAATCAAACTAATTGATGTATCCTGTAGGATATATTGTCAATTAAAGGGATAACTAATATTTATTTAATAAATACTCACTCCTGTCTTGAATCCGTACTGATTGTCATCCTGATGCAAAATGACTGCTTTGTGTATAGTAAGCATTTCCACAACATAACGTCCCTCAGTGAAATTTTTCTGAAGTTAAAGTAAAATAATTAAATTAATTAATCAAACAGAAAATAATGTAGACGACAATGACTTTTTGTTTCAAAATTATTTTAAAATGTTATTTCTAACCCTATTTTATTTATTTATTTCTACAGCCTTTTAACAGATAATCAGTTCAGAACACTATATACAGAATGGTCCAAAAGTCTCGATCCATTTCCATTAAATTGACATTTCCTTCAGGTTCATCACGAAGTATGCTGACCATTGAAGAAAGAATAACAGTTGTTTCCGCGCGATTGCGATTGGTAAGCTATGAACAAGTGCGTCAGGAATTTGAACGAAAGTTTCACAAAACAGCACCTACTAGAGCCAATATCCGGATGTTGGTGAATAAATTTAGACGAACAGGAATCGTTCTTGATGAAAAACGTTCAGGCAGACCACAGACCTCTGCAAATGATGTTGAACGTATTCAGCGATTGAACACAGTCCAGGCGCGTCGACTCGCAGGCTCAGTAATGAACTGGACATTCCCAGGACAACAGTCTGGAGCGTTTTGAGATTTAAACTCAACAAACGTGAATACCATCTGCAAGTGCTACATCACTTGGAACAGGAAGATTATGCTGCCCGTCAGGCTATATGCTATGATTTGCTTCAGGCTATTGCTAATGAAAATCTAATGAACAATATCCTTTTCAGTGATGAGGCTACATTCCACATGTGTGGTCGTGTAAATAGGCATAATTGTCGAATATGGGCCGACGAGCAACCTAATGATACATATGAATGGCAACGAGATACACCAAAAATTAATGTATGGCTAGGTGCAGCAATAAAACTGTACGGTCCATTCATGTTTCAAGAATCCACAGTCACTGGAGTCACCTACTTGGACATGCTTGAACAATTTCTAGAACCACAACTTACGCAGGATAGTGTTTTACACTGTTGTCTTTCAGCAAGATGGTGCTCCACCACATTTCGCTCTGTGTGTGCGTGCCTATCTCAATGCAACATTTCCGGGTCGCCGGATTGGCAGAGCTGCCCCAAGAATGTGGGCACCACGCTCACCAGACTTAACCCCACTTGATTTTTTTGCGTGGGGTTTTATCAAGTCTCATGTGTACAAGACTAAGGTTCGTGATCTTCCTCATTTACGGGAACGCATTTACGAGGCAGTAGTGCATGGAAGCTTCTTGTAAGAAAACCAGAGGGAAACGCCCAGTTGGTAGACCAAGAATGAGGTGGGAGAATAAAGTTAACTATGATTTGAGGGAAGTCGATTATACAGGGGATGATTGGAAAACATTGGCTCAGGATAGGGATATATGGAGAGCTTATGTCCGCGCGCCCGTGAACCTACGGGTTCGATAGTGCCAATGAGTTAGTTAGTTAGTTTAGCAGGTATTACACCACGCCATCTGTGTAATGTGTTTAGAGCAACAGTGCATCGCTGGGAGCAATGCCTCGAAATGCAAGGGGGACAGATTGAACTGTACTGAAGATTGTTCACAGACATCTGACAAATAACATATGTAACAGTCATGAACGTTGGTCAATGCTTTCAAGAAAATGGATCGAGAATTTTGGACCACCCTGTACTGTATAACTGTATATCATAGATATATGTCACGTAAAAGAACCTCAAAACTGAAAAAAATTTGCTTCTGTGTAGCATTTGTCGGGCTTTTTACTAATTGTTTTTAACATCATCATCAACTATTAAATAACGTAGTTAAAATATAGTTACAGCTATCTCCACGCCTACATATTTTTCATGATAATATATCGGTGTTGAGAATCTAATAGTTTATCTAACTCTTTAAAGCTAAGGTCATCAGTGCTGGCAATTTAAAGATACACATATGAATCATAGAGGTGGACAATCAACCAGCCAATGTGATCAGCATGTCGGGTCTCCAATCCATTATAGCCGGTTTTCTCAAACTGGAGCCAATATTTATTGTAGCTACCCTAATTCCTCACGATGTTATCTGGGTACCGCACAGGTCCCATACTGGCCGAAATTCCATGAGAAAATTTCTTCCTCGACAGGCACACAAACCAATGTTAAATCCCATAACTCAGTGTCATGGGATTATACCTTAAACTGCTCGGCTATGCGCTTTACGTACTAATTTTATACTGTGACTAATACCTCAATCGAGTTTAATCACCATTTTTATTACTAAACTAGCTAATACCCGGCGTGCGCTGCTACGCGTAAATAAATGATAATGTGTTATTACGTTTAGGATCTTCAAAGGCTGTGGGAGGAAAACCCAGACAGAAATTTTCCTGGTCCTCCAGGTTGGGGGTTTATGCTGTGGGCCAGCTCCCCACACATAAAAAACATAAAATGCTAAAAGACCAAATCAGTTAAAGCCGGACAGAAAAAGTACGAATTAAAGTGGTTAGGACATGTTTTAAGAATGGAAGATGAGCGATGGCCAATATCATCCGACCAGAGGGAGGAAGGGAGGGAGACCGAAGTTAACATGGAAGGAAAACATGAAGACATTAATGCAAGCAAGAGGGCTAAGCATTGAAGATGCCCAAGATCGTAGGCTTTGGAGGTTTGGTGCGGGAAGACGGCAGCAGCTGTAAAAACCCGAAGATAGATAGAGAGTTATTACTTCTTCTTCTTCCTTTCATGTGATAGACCTAGTGGTTTGTTACGGTCTCAATCCAACGTTTGAAGGGTCTGCCCAAAGATCTCTTGCCTGATGGCTGGTAATTTAAGAAAGAGAGTTATTACGTTTAGTTGAATAAGTGAAAGGAAAAATTATATTATTTTTAGTCTGGACATCTTACCTCAATATTATTGAAAGGAAAAATAATTATAAATTTATATCGTTATTATTTTTCGATACCACGTGCTGATTACCCGGCATTGCCCGGAAATCTACGTATCCCAACGTATTTGGCATAAATGAGCTGAAAGACAAAATTCGTTATTTCGAGTTATCCGTGCTGCTGCTCTGCTTGCCCGGGAATCTACTTATCCCGATCTTCTTGGCATCAATGAAAGACAAAAATCGTTATTGAGAGTTATCCATAAAAGAGAAACATATGCTGTCCAGGGATTTTTTCTAGAGTTTTTTGAGATATTCAATTTTGTATACATTAATTTGGTGTATTTGTTATGGTTTAGGTAGCGTATGCCATTTACGCGACAAAAAAATATTTTTTTACGGTTTTCACTACAAAGGGTGATTTTTAAAAGTGTAGGGGTTGAGTATCACAACTCTCTTATAGCCTAAGTTCATCCCGGGAATCACCTGAACATTTTGCAAAAAAAAAAAATCACAATCGGATGAGCGGTATGACAGCGCATACAATACAAACAAACAAATAAACATTCATTTTTTATATATATTAAATATCTCATGTGCCTAACACACCGCATCCCATACAAGAAAACTGTGAAAAACGCGCAAAAAAGAGACTTACTTACAGTGGAAATTGTAAAATTGCTTGCAAATATCCCTCAAGATGTGAAAAACTGTTCAGGTCAACTCAGAATTTTGATGTTTTTTTTTTAAGGCTGCAAAATTGTACTCCTAATAGCAGAGTTTAAATTAAACAGAGAATCTGAACATCTAGATAAGTGTTACAGGTAAAGTGCTTCATACGTAGAGGAATATGACAAAAGCGAATAACTTCTCGGAAATACAGTAAGTGAGTAACGGATCACTTGACAGCTTTCCTTTCATTTAAATACTTCCTTAAATACAACAGTCGCATTGCTGACTCATTGGGGAATACTATTCTGTTAATATAATGAAAAATGGTATTACTTATGCAATTTCCCATAGAATTAATTTCTTAATTGTCCCCGCTTCTTCTTAAACGTAATTTGTAGGATTTTCATCCTGTTTATTTCCAAAATCACTCCTCGGAGGAAGACGTATTGGATGCGCATTCGCTGTTTATCCATCTCTTGGCTGGTCTTCCTCTTGTTCTTCTCCCGTCCATTGGTCTATCTTCTTTAGATCTTTTTGCAAGTCGGTTTTCTTCCATTCTTTCTATATTATCCTTCCAATATTTTCGTCTATCTATCATAAATGTCCAACGCTGTGGTCTCGAGGTAGCGTGCTGCTTTGCCACGCTGCGGACCCGGATTCGATCCCCGGTCGGGCAGTTTTTCTGGGTGAGGTTTTTATCGGGGTTTTTCCTCGCCTGTAAGACAAATGTCAGAAAAACTTTAAGGCCCAAACGGTCCCCGAAATCATATGGCCATCATCATCCTTATCATTATCATCATTATCCTTCACCGGCGTGGAAAGAAACGGGAAGCTATCACACCTACAATTCCCTAGTAAAGCTGTAAGCATAGCATGAAAATGCTATTGCAGTGAAGGACCTGCCTTCGGGCAGAATTACTATGGATGGATGGATGGATATAATAAAATTGATTATGTCTTGTATATGACATTTGTCTCTAATGTCTATGTTGTGTATTTTATAAAATAATGTTTCCCCTGAATAGTTCTTAAGATTTTAATTTCACATGCGATATTATTTGTTTAGTTTTTGTTGTATCAGCCCTAGTTTCTGCTCTATATACGGTAACTGGTCGAACTATCGTTTTGTATATGCCGGTTTTCCTTTCTATTGACATGTTTGTTGCGCCAAATTAAATCTTTCATATACTCTGATATTTGTGCTGCTTTATCAGCTTGTTTCTAACGGGCGGATGGGGTTCGTTAGTCCTGCAAGACAACCCATCTAGGAGAGACAACTCCGAAATAAAACGGGGCAGGCTGAGCTCTGGAGCTGGGTGAAGGCAATCGGCCTAGGAAGGAAACCCCGAATAAAAACCCGCCATGAAAACGGGCTAGCAACCCACTTCAAGGTGTATCTTATACATTGCTCGCAGTCCCAAGTATCAAGCCTGGGATCAAAGACGGAAACAAAAAATTGTCCCCGCAAATTAAGAAAATTATTATAATTTCAATAAAGGACATTTTTCAGGAAAGGATTTGAGTAGATACCATAAATAGCGACTCCTGATTGAGAAAACCAGTTATAATGACTGAAGAACCCGATATTCTCATCACATGCCTCCCTGTAGTGACTGTATGGAAGATGTAACGAATTATATGATTGATTGAACCTGCAGGTTCAATGTTGCATTCACTAGGGCCTTCCACTAGTCCCTATCCTCAGCGAATTGAATTCAGTTCATGTCTCCGATATACAGTTTCCTTAATACCCATCCGAATATCATATTCTCTTATCTATGCCGGCCTTCGTAATGGGCTTTACCCTAACGGTTTCTAAAACAAACCATAGCATTTCTACTAACAGTCGAGTTACATATCTGCCAATTCTAAATCTCCTATACTTATAAGTTATAACTAATGCTAGGATTTTTATGTAATATTAATATGCAAAATATGTACATATTTATGTAATGACATTATGTAAAATATATACTAAGATTATATAAAAATTCGTTAAAATATGTAATAATAAATGCATTAAAATTTGATTTCATATTATTAATTAAATAAAAATAAAACTACGTTTTATTTTATTTAATTAATAAATATGGATTTTCATCAAGTAAACACCAACTCAATTGATAATTTCATATTAATTTATATTAAACGCTAACATTAAGATAGAGCAAATTTGAAGGAATGGGACAGTGAAATCTGTCTTAGCCGGAACCTTTATAAGAAAGAAACCTGCAGAGACGGAAAAAATCTCCAGATCGGTACGATTTTATATGTAAAATCGTCCTGTATAAGCCGGAAACCTTCATAACGCGGAAACGGAATGGTTTTTAAATTACCAATAGTTCATTTTTACTTTAGTAAGACGGAAAATTATTTTTAAGCACGTTCCAATTACAGTATTAATGACCTCACGTGAACATTCTACACATGATGCTTCCGCATGATATTGTTTTACCTTCTTGTGTTGTCATTGTATTGCGGGGATACCCTTGTCTGCTTACGTAACCTGCGAGGGAGTTGGGGAACTCTTCTGTCCGGTTGAAGTCTTCCTGTAGTTCAGTTCCTTCTCGCTTTTGTGTAATAAAGTTGTTTTATATTGCTGTGCAAACTGTGCTGTGTTACACTATTTTGTCTGTATTTCAGTTCAATACGTTATGTCTTTAAAGACACTGTAGTACTCTAAATAATATTCTTGTAATTTGGGAACCCTTTATAAGAAGGAAACCTGCCAAGACGGAAATATATTTAAGGAACTGTCATGTTCCTTCATAGAAAGGTTTTACTGTACTTGACATCGTGGTAAGAAGGGTATTGTAATGTTTCTATTATAAACTGATCCCACTACAGGTCATAGGGATATTGGGAGATTAAGGCTCCCATCTTTTTAGACAATCAGCAAGAGATTTCAGCCTTGCGTGATAGCCGTCTTTACCCTCACAACTTATTATAGTACTAATTTTTTTATAGGCTGAGTTGATCCTAAGGTCATGATGCTGCTAGAAGATTACGCAGTTTAAAAATTCTGACCGCATTGGGCCTCGACTCTCCAGCTTGTAGGATATTGCCTTAATCAACTATATCACGGAGTGCCCCCTATATATTTCTACTATTTCATTCATAAACAGAGTAAATCCTTCGGGTTTTAAAAGAGATCTTGCTATGTGGAACCCTATACTGAAGTCTTCAGAGTTTTCCTATATCTATGTTTATCGTGTTTAGTAAATGGAATTATTCTTTGACTGTTTCTTAGTAACTTTTATACAGGTTGGGGAAAAAAAAACAGTTTCAGTGTACAATCAGATATCTGAGTTTTTTTTAATGTAAACAAATATTGTTTTAAATTATTTTCCACCCATGATTTTTTATTAAAAGGCATAATATGTAAATTTATATAAAAATCTTTAAAATATGTAAAAATATGTAATTATGATAAAATATGTAAAAATATGTATTGATACATTTTCATATATGATAGGCAAGTTAATAATTCGTGGACATTTATCAATTTTACCCATGCATAAGCAAAAGGGAAAAAATATGTAATTACATACAAATCCTAGCCCTAGTTATAACTAACTACTAAACTAACTCTCACTGACACTATCCAATCCTTAGATTCATGGCCGCGCGGATATAAGCTCTCCATATATCCCTATTCTGGGCTAATGTTTTCCAATCATCTTCTGCACCAGTTAACAGTTATATATAAATTACATTCTAAAAATTTCCTAAGAACTTTATTCTCAAATACTCGTAATCTCCTTTCCTCCCTTAAAGTAAGAGTCCATGTTTCGTATCCATATAATATAACTGGTAGAATAACAGTTTTACATTTTTTAGTTTAACGTATTTTAAAAGGAGTTGGGACGATAAGAGTCCCTGTAATGCATAATAGCATGCATTTCCAGAATTGAGCCTATATTTAATTTATTTCTGCATCTCATTCCTATTTGTGATCATTGTTTCCAGGTATTTGGATCAGCCACCTCCTCAAAATTCCCCTCATCTGTCATCAACTGTCTATTTCCATTATATAATATACTTCTATATATGTCCATATATTTAGTTTTATTCATATACACTTCCAGTCCCAATTTCTTAGTGTTACTCAATAAGTGTGTACGTGTTGGTCTTTAGTATCTCCTCGCTATCGCCCAATAATACTACATCATCAGAATAAATTAACAGCTTATTAATACCATTGAGTTGTATGCCTTCTTCATCCTCTGAAGATTTATGGTATGCTCTGGTACAAAATGAAATAGTAGAGGAGTTAGTGCATCCCCTTGCTTTAACCCATTGTGAATTTCAAAAGTATTCGAGAACTGTTTGCCTACACGCACCCTACTCTTTGTGCCATTTGATGTTGTTGTTGTCTAATGTGCTGCATCTAACACTGAAGTCATTAGCAACTTTGTTCTCAAATACTTTGAGGTCTTAGAATCTTCATGTTTGACAGCGATACAGTTGTTCAGATGACCTTCGTCCATTTCTCCATCAGGGTGATTGCATAAAATGCATTTCGGTGAAGGCAGAACATTGATTTTGTGAAGGTGTTTTGTCAGGCAGTCGTGGCTCGTTGTCATCCTAAAATGTGCTACTTCTGTTTATCTTGGTATGTTCGGTATATCACTATGTTCTATTAGATATTCCCATTTTTTGTTTCTGACACCTCTTTGAAGTCTATTGTCATTCATAATTTTGAATTTTAACTTTATGTGGCGTTTCACTGAGGAGTAAGATGCTGGTTTAGATCTAGGCAATTGTTCAATGCGAGATCCTTTTTCGGCTGTTTCATTACCGGCAATCCCACAGTGGGAGAGTAGCCATTGGAGGACAACTTCTTTACCACAATTTCGCAGGTCAGTAATAATGTCATAGCATTCTTTGCAGTCAAAACTTTTTGGCCAGTAAATTGCCTGTATAGCTGTTTTGGAGTCACAGAGAGCAACTAATTTGGGAAACATGGTTTTTTAGTGTTAAAGGTTGTGCCATTTAGATACATTCGTATTTGACTTTGTTCATAGGAATTGAAAATGCAAAGTATCCCTTCATACTACAACAGAGGAGATAAGTACGTCTTCGTCTCTCTTTTCACAGAGGGACTGATTGAACCAAACGAGTCAGAGTTTAACAAGACTCGAGAGTTGGGGAAATTTTGAAGCAGAAGAAAAGAAGCAAAGTTCATGTTGGAACATCAGGGGTTAACAGATTTGTAAAACGTAAGTAAAGTGCAATTGCAAGGTGTGGAGATGGGATCTGGAGCAGTGGCACGCCGCAAGGTAACGTTCATGACGTCACACAGAGTTCATTGACTCCATTCGCTGTCCTAGTGCCTTAGCAACATGACCGTAATTCCAGCTTCAAGTACTTGTGTGTATTCTTTCTTACTTTCAATGTTCCCTCAAAATCCACCAAAAGCTGATCCATTCAGAACTCACTTTCATGTAATTCCTGAATTAACCAATTTCTCTGTGAAAAATTGATACCAGCTAACACATCTAGAATCTATTTCGGGAAACTGAATTTTGCAAAAATTTCCATTACTTATTAGAGGTATATAAAAGAGTTTAAAATAAATATTATGCATAATTTTCTCTGAAGATTCGTCTACTAGATTTTATTAATATATGTTGGAAATTTGAATATATTCCTGCAGAATGGAAAATCGCTAAAATATACCCTATGTATATATATATATATATATGAAAGGAAACAGACAAGATTATTCTAATTATAGAGGAATAAGTATATTGAATACATGCTATAAAATTTATGCCAATATTTTAAAAAACCGCTTAAACATAATTATAGAAAATATTATATTGGATGTTCAAAATGGATTCAGGAAGGGAAGATCCTGTTCCGACTGAATATTCACAATGACTCAATTATTTGAAAAACATACAGAATTTAACATCCCAACATATATAGGATTTATAGACTACAAAAAAGCTTTTGATATGGTAAATAGAAGTAAATTATGGGATATAATGAGAAATAAAGGTATTCCAAAACATTTGATTATTGCTATACAAAGTTTATATGTAAATAATAAAATTGTAATAGACATGGGTTTTAAATCTAAACAACAAAAAATGGTAATAACAAATCGTGGTGTCAGACAAGGGTGTCCTTTATCACCTTCTCTTTTTAATTTATGTAGGCTATAGACGAAGTTATGTTAAAGTGGCAGCTTAATTTAAATAAATATTTTTAAATAAATAATAAACTGTTGGATACAATATTATTTGCCGATAATCAAGTAGTGATTTCCAGTTCAGAAGATTATCTACAAAGAGCTATTTTTAATTTGGAAAATAATAAGTGTCAATTACAATTTTAAAATTTCAAAGAATAAAACTAAAATTTTAGCATTTAAAGGACATGATACCTTAATAGCAAACATAGTAATTGATAATAACATTTTAAAGCAAGCGAACAGTTTTAAATATCTAGGTTTCAATTTATCATATGTTAAAATTGAAGATATTAATAATAAAATAAAAAAATTGATTTAATCTAATGTGTGACACTATTAAAAGAGCCCTTAAAAACACAAGAAAAGAAACAAAAATGAAACTTTATAAAGTAATGGCTGTTCCTGTATTGGTGTATGGATCAGAATGTTGGACGATCACTAAAAGACAAGAACAAAGATTGGAAGCAGTGAGATGAGATTTTTAAGAAATATAGCAGGATATACTCTGCTGGATAAGAAAATAAATGAATATATAAGAAAAGAACTAAATATTTTCAAACTTACAGATCGAATAATTAAATATAGGAACGACTGGAAAGAACATATTGATAGAATGCCAGAAGGAAGATTTCCAAAATTATTGCTAAATTATAAACCGCACGGAAGGAGAAATGTTGGACGCCCACACAGAAGATGATCTGAACAATTTTAACAATTCTTGCTTTCATGAAACCGGAACGAGCCAACAGACTTAATCCCTGGATGATGATGATGATGAAAATAGTTAAAATTGGGTATTAAATACGCCATTCAATATGCTAGAACACAATATGAATTATTTTTGCTTTTTTTTTATTCTTGCGAACAAAATATTGAAAAAGTAATCGTTTCACAATCTCAAAACTCATAACTGATATTTAACCAGCTTGTGCTGCTACGCCCAAATAAATGATATGCGTTTTTATTTTTAGTTAAATAAGTAAAAAGAGAAAATAATTTAAATGTTGATTAAATTTTGTAGTATACCCTGCGACGAACCAAACAAGGCAGTTGGTTGTTGAAGTCAATTTTTAATTTCGGATTTCAGGTAAACCTACACTTCTAATGGTCGGACTTCGCTGATTTTTCGGATAATACCTACTTCTGTTTATTTTAATAGCATATACTGTATTTCGTTGTGATATATAGAAAATTTAATAATAAGAAGAAAGGTTCGTCCTAATAGGCGAATATATCGAAAATTGCGACCGTTAGAACTTCTTCTTCTTCTATTCTTAATCATGATTTGTAGGATTTTCATCCTGTTTATTTGTAGGATTTCCATCCTCGGATGAAGACGTACTGGATGTGCATTCACTGTCTATCCATCTCTTGGCTCGTCTTCCGCTTGTTCTTCTCCCGTCCATTGGTCTATCTTCTTTAGCTCCTTTTTGCAAGTCGGTTGCCTTCCATTCTTTCTATATGGCTATTCCACTTCAAGGTGTATCTTATTCATTGCTCGCAGTCCCAAGGATTAAGCCTCGGATCAAAGACAGACCGTTAGATCGATTTTTAAAAGATTGTTTCAGGTCAAATTCTGCATCTAATAGTTCTAGAACATGATAGATAGCGGCTAAATATTCCTCGTATTTTAAAAATTGAGTGTACAAATTTTCATGAGGATCGGTTGAGCGGTTTAGAAAGCCATAAACATACAAACATTCCTTTTTATGTATAAATATATGTAATGATTTATGGTTACGTTTTTTTAAACTAACAACAATATTGTTGTATGAGAATTAATACAAAAATTACTTCTTCAATGTTTGTTAAAAATATAGGCTAGTAGGCCTACTTATAAATGTTATATATGCAGGAAGGAGAGATGCTCGCTTAGAAACCGCAGGCAAGTTCAGAATTATCAAACGACTGAATTCCGCGTTTATGCAACTCTGGAATAACAGACAATTCGATGCCTTGTCCATATCTATCAAAATCCATCCATCCTTAGTAACTACCCGAGGGCAGGTCTTTCACTGCAATCAAAGCATTTTTATTATATGCTTTTCAGCTTTACTAGGGAATTATAGGTGTGGTAGCTTCCCATTGCTTTCCACACCGGTGAAGGATGATAATGATAAGGATGATGATGGCCGGATGATTTTCGGGGACCGTTGGGCCCTAAGCTTCCTGACATTTGTCTTACAGGTGACGAAAAACCCCGAAAAAACCTCATCCAGACCGGGAATCGAACCCGGGCGCGCTGCGTAACAAGGCAGCACGCTACCTCGAGACCACAGCGGTGGACTCTATCAAAATAGATTAAGATAAATTCTGTTAATTTTTATTCTTGGCCAGAGAGAAAAAAAAAAAGGACACTTCCTAATTTTATTAAAATAGGCATAAATGATTATTTTTAAGGAAATTATGAAAATAAAAATGAATTTGCCAAAGAACTATTGTATCAAACTATGTGAAACAATATTCACATTCAAATCAAGAATAAATTAAAATGTAACTGCATTTGTTTGTTAATGGGTTTAAGATCGCCTAATTCTATTATGGTCCCGCACCTTAGGCGAGCTGTTTAAGGCCTTGGTGCAGAGCTAAGGGACTTGCGCTACTTCAAGTCCCTATGGGGGAAGAAATTTTCTCATGGAATTTCGACTAGTGTGGGACCGGTGCTCACCCAGAATCGTGAGAATTTGGATAGCTTAAATGAGTAGCGTTTCCAGGTAGAGAAAACTAGCTACAATCGGTTAGGGAACCCGCAATGCTGACCACATGTCACCCCAATGATCGTCCACCTCTGTGATTAACATATATGGATGAGAAGGCAGCTGCTGGTTAGTAGGCCAAGAACCTTCTAGAAAAATAAAACTTATGAATGCAATTCAAAGCCATGGACCGCGCCGTAGCCGAGTGGTTAAGGCAAGATGCCTTGGCGCAGATATACGGGATTTGTGCTGGTTCGAGTCTCCATGGAGGAGAAATTTTCTCATGGATCTTTGGCCAGTAGACTATGGGACCGGTGCCCACCCAGAATCATGAAGTATTTGGGTAGCTACAATAAGAAAAACAGCTATAACGGCTGGAGAATCCGATGTGCTGATCACATGTGATTCCACATTGGCTGGTAGGCTAAGGGGCTTCTTTTTGGCCTGTCGCGCCATGGAGTAATGCACCATACCAAAAGAATGGCATATATATATATACTGTATATAGGCCTAGGCCTATATTTCTATAGTTGAGGAGAAGGAAAGGAATTAAAATGGCTGGGACATATTATGTCCACCGCTGTGGTTTCGAGGGTAGCGTGCTGCCTTGTCACGCCGCGGGCCCAGGTTCGATCCCCGGTCGGGCAGTTTTCTGGGTGAGGTTTATATCGGGGTTTTTCCTCACCTGTAAGACAAATGTCAGGAAAACTTTAAGGCCCAAACGGTCCCCGAAATCATATGGCCACCATTATCATCATCATCATCATCATCCTTCACCGGTGTGGAAAGCAGCGGGAAGCTACTACACCTACAATTCCCTAGTTAAGCTGCAAGCATAGCATGAAAATGCTATGATTGCAGTGAAAGACCTGCCCTCGGGCAGAATTACTATGGATGGATGGAGGACATATTATAATAATGGAAGTTGAGCGATGGCCGAAAGAAACTATATCAATGGCAACCGACCACAAAGAAGAAAAAAAGGGAGAGCAAAGTTAACATGGAAGAAAAGCATGAGGATAGCAATGCAAGCAAGAGGGTTGAATATACCCAAAGGCTTTGACAATTTGGCACGGGAAGACGGCAGCAGCTGTAAAAAAAAAAACGAATATATACATATTTCTACTATGACGTAACGCAAGTGTAATATTTACATTCGAGGAATGAATAGTTTTATACACATATCCATTAAACATTTTCCTCAAATTTTCCTCACTCAAAAATGTCCATCTTTCGTGGTCGGGATCCAAATCGTCACCCTCGGGTCCTGAAGTCCATACGATATTCTAAAACGGCAAGGGGGCAGAAGTGATTAAACATTGAAGGGAGATGCAGATCCTTGGAATTACTGAATGATTTTACATTGTTTTATTCTATTTATTTTTGTTAGAGAATACCGAACTTTTAAAAGTTATACACATATCCATGAAACATTTTCCTCACCCAAACATTTTCATCTTTTGTGGTGGTCGGTATCCAAATCGCTACCCTCGGATCTTGGAGTCGATACGATATCTTAAAACGGCAAGGAGGCAGAACTGATTAAAAATTGAAGGAAGATCCTGTCGGAAGTAAAATTGTACTTGACAATAAAATTTTGGAATAATTTTACAGATCTAGGATGCAATATCTCATATGAAGAGGAAAAGGATATAAATGCAAAAATATCTAAATTTTTAAGAATTTTAGGGTTAATAAATTCTATCTTCAAGCCACAGTTAGGGCCTAGTAGTTAGTCCAAAAACATTCAAGACTGAAAGTGTATAAAACACTGGCTCTTCCAACTCTTTTGTATGGTTGCGAAGTATGGACGTTGAAACAGAAGGATATATAGAGACTTAGATCTGCTGAAATGAGTTACCTTCGGAGGACTGCAGGTTACACACTACTAGATCACAAAAAAAAATGAAAACATCTTAGAAGAATTACACATGGAACCTTTAGAAAACAAAATTTCTGATTATAAGTCAAGATGGATGCAACATGTAACATGCAACATGCAAAAACATTCAAGACTAAAAGTGTATAAAACACTGGCTCTTCCAACTCTTTTGTACGGTAGCGAAGTATGGACGTTGAAACAGAAGGATATACAGAGACTTAGATCTGTTGAAATGAGATACCTTCGGAGGACTGCAGGTTACACACTACTAGATCACAAAAAATGAAGACATCCTAGAAGAATTACACATGGAACCATTAGAAAACAAAATTTCTGATTATATGTCAAGATAGATGCAACATGTTCATCGAATGGAAGATCACAGGATACCCAAACAAATGTTAAGATATCAACTTGCAGGAAGAAGAAGACCAGGACGTCCACTCAAAAGACTCTCTTGAGGCCGAAACAGGTCAACAAATGACCTAAATTCATGAATGTTCTATGATGATGATATTATTTTATTCTATTTACTTTTGTTAGAGAATACCGAACGTTACCTCGTTACATTTATTTCCTGTCTCAACGAAAGCAATAGAAGAATGTGTATGACTTCACATTTTGCTCAGACGCACCACACCTACTATTCAACTACTAACGGGAGCGCTCGTCTTGCCGCAGGACCCGGATTCGATACCAGTTGAACGTATGTTTTTAATTCACTTAAATTATACATCGTAAGATACCCTTATTATTGTAGTGAATTATCGCCAACCTTACGTCAATAACTGACACTAGGATATAAACTATATTTATTAACTTTTTAATACCTTTAAATATATTGCTCTTAAAACTGATCTTAGGCTACATGTAAATACATGACCTACAAGATAAATTGAAAGTATGCTAGGGACAGACAATGGATAATAATAGTGCAAAGCCTAGATAGATAGATCATCGGTTGATTAATGTCTTTGACAAGGTCCGATTCCAGAAGGGTTTAGGTCTTCCTCTGCCTCGTCTTCCCTCAGTTTCCCATTCCAAAACAGATTTTGGTAGCCGATCCTCTTCCATTCGCTGGCCATGTCCGTACCATCTTAATTGCTGAGTTTTAATATAATCTAAAATAGTGTCTTCAATCTTCATTTTCTCCCTTATAACTGAGTTCCTAATTTTTTTCTCTTCTTGAAATTCTTGCTGTCCTTCGTATAAAATTCATTTCCGTTGCCAAAATATACTTATTTGTTTTTGTTGTTAATGGCCAAGGTTCTGCTCCATAAGTAATGATGCTTTTAACAATTGCATGATACATATTAATTTTATTTTTATTACTTATATTTTTATCCCACAATATTCCATTGAGGGAAGCAATTGCAAATTTTCCTTTATTATTTCTATTTCTTATTTCCTCTTCATAACTCCCATTTTTATTTATTTTAATTCCTAAATATATGATCTCACTACAAGATTTTATTATTTCTCCAGTCTACAAAATTAAATTTTGTTCTGGTTCACCAATTGATAAATATTTTGTTTTTTTTTCATGTTCAAAATTAATCCCCATTTTTCGTATTCTTCTATACATTTTCTAGTCATATATTCTAAATCTTCATAATCTTGTGCAATTAACTATTGATCATCTGCAAAATGTAAGTTGTTTATATATATCATCATCATCCGGTACCATGACAGCTGCCTTTCTTCCGGAAACCAAACGCCATTCCTCTCTGTCCATCCATTGATCTACCTCCAATCCTCTTATAATATTATAATGATATTGTGAAAAGAAAAAAATAATGTCTAAACCAGGAATCGAACCTTGGACCTCTAGTTCTACGTACTAGTGTGAAGCCCACTACACCATTCTAGACTTGGCACAAACATTAACAATTCTTTCCACATATACAATGGTGTAGTGGGCTACACACTAGTACGGAGAACTAGAGGTCCACGGTTCAATTCCTGGTTCAGACATTAATTTTTAATTTCACAATATCATAATATTATAATATGATCCATTATTGGAACTGTGTTAAAATAAAAGTATTGGAAAATGTTAAACTCCAGTCCTCTGACAATCATAGTCGCTTGCACACCCCCTATCCATGATTTATTTGGTCTTCCTTTCCATTGGGATCCATTTCATAATAAGTTTAGACAATCTTTGCTCTGGCATTATTTTGGCATGGCCAAACCACTGCAATCTTTTCTTTTCTGTAATATCTATGATATCCGGTTTCTCTTGCACACCCATCATTTCTTTATTTCGTATGTTCCAGCTGATCTTCTTAAAACATTTATTTCTGTACTTAAAATGGTTTTAATTTTTCTGGTAGGAATTTGCCAAACTTCAGCACCATATGTTAAAATATTCTGAACTGTGATTTGATATATTTGTAATTTTCTATTTTTTGTAATATTTTTGCTCCACCAAACAGAGTTTAAAGCATTTATTGATTGTTTTGTTTGTGCGATTATATTTTTAATTTCCATTGTGTTATCGCCTGAATGGTCTAATTTTGTTCCTAAATAAGTTCATTCAATACTAGGTTTTAATTCTTTTAAATACATATGGGCTATACAGTATATATATATATATATATATATATATACATGGATTTATACAACACTATGTCCTCAAAGTCTGATGTGCGAACAATTATTCGTTTAGCAAATTAACCCTCGTTGGGTTGAACTACATCAGTCTCTTGTAAGGTCTATACATCGTGATATCTGAAATATATTATCTGACTACTGGATTCCTTTTTCAATATGCTCAGTTTGCAGCATTACGCCATCTACACAATTTCGACTCTTAAGTATTGAGATACCGGTACAAGTACGTTAATATTTAACTAGTTGAGGACAACCCGTTTCCCTAGGATTCTTTCTGCTAGGTATATATGTGCAGTTTTTTATATACTCGTACCTAACGTAGGACACACATTAAACATTTTTTTAAATATATTTTCGATGAAAGCAAATAGTCTATCTTACTTTTCCTTCTTCCTGTACGAATCCTGCAACTTCAGTGAAGTTTTGGCCTCCTCATCTATTTTCGGTAACTTCTTTATATATTTTTTTTTCTGGGTAAAATGTATAGAAGTAGCTATGACGTCAACAGTGATGAATGTAATATGATGTAGATCTATTGAATATAAGAATGATGTTGTAATCCAACCCTTACACAACGTTTATTAGTATTACATGCAAGCTTATACAATATAGGCTATAACTAAACAGATTAAAGCATGAATAAGTTATTTTTATTTCTAAGACTGTTTTGAATATGCCCAAAATAAACCACACAGAAACGTTACATATTATGACTGTTTCTGTCCTAGTGGAGGGGGGGCGCCGTACCGTAGTGGTTAAGGCACTACGCTACAAGTCGGAAGGTCGAGGGTTCAAGTCCCGGTGGGGTCAGGATCTTTAAACTGACCCAAACCTTCTGGCGACACTATGGCCTTGGGTTGACTCAACCTCTAATGGAAATGAGTACCAGATGCTTGTTCTGGGGGTAAAGGCGGCCGTCACGCAGGGCTGACATCAAGTGCCGATTGTCCAGAATAAGTGGGAGCCTTAACCCCTACTACCCCAAGGGCCTACTGAGGCCTGTAGTGGGATTACTTTACTCTGTTCTAGTGGGCGTGTTTAGTATTCTGACACTTGAAATTTCCACTGCGCCTTTTGTCCCGTACTTTCATTATTTTCATCTGTGGATTGTACATAACAGTAAGCCACATGATATTAATAGGAAACCAAATGTAATAAGAACAGTTATGTGTCATAGACTGAGATGGACAGAACAAGTGGCACGAATGGGGAGTGAAAGAGAGGCATGGAAACTCCTTGTAGGAAAACTAGAGGGAAAGCGTCCAGTAGGTAGGCAAATAATGAGGTGAGAGAACAATATTAACCCTTATTTAAGGAAGGTAAATTATAGAGGGCATGATTGGAAAACATTAGTTCAGAACAGGGATGTATGGAGAGCTTATGTCCGCGTGATCATGAACCTGAATGAGTTAGTTATTAACAAATGTCAGGAAGTGTCCAGTGCTGGGATATGGTGAATGAATTGAAATAAAAGCTTTCTACAAGTAAATGAGTGAGTCTGGAAGAACTGAAAGCCCGCAGTATAGATAGCTGCTAGCTATAATATGCAGTGAGAAGTGCAGATACCGTAATTTGGTATTGGACCATGAAGGGCCTGCGGGACATGGATACAATGATCATATAATTATATGAACTACCAATATACGATCTAACTATAGACAGGATATTCTGAAAAGAGATCCAAAATTTAGAGAGGAAGTAGTATTCGACAAAAAATTCTCTTGGAATTTCGGCCAGAATTGGACCGGCACCCATCCAGCACCGTGAATAATTTGGATAGCTATAACAGCACCCGACTGGTATGCCAAGAACCTTCTAGGCCTTAGGCCTATCGCCCCATTGAGTAAACAAAAAAAGGTTTATATAATCATCGTTCCTAATATCTTCTGAGTTGTGGTCTTATTTTTAAGAACGACATCTGGTATTCATTTCCGTTAAAGGCTGAGTCGATCTCAGAGCCATAGTGCAACTAGAAGGTTTGAGTCAGATTATAAATTCTGTCCCTACCGGGACTCGAACCCTTGACCCTAGTTTATAGCATATTCTTTAACCAACTACGCTACTTCGTGCCCGAATTCCACTGAGCATTTGTATATAAATGTTGTATTAGTCCCAAGGGTCGCGGGTTCAAATCCGACCACTGTCGATGAATTTTTAGGATGGAAAAATTCGAAAGACAAAATCCTCCAGGAGGGACTTTAAGCCGTGGGACACGAATCTAAAGATTTTGGGGCTTGTAAAAGAAATTCAAGACTAAATTACTGCCTTCGAAACACGTGTCTCTTCTGCATTGTTGTCAATTTATAATGTAGAGTAAAAGAAAAGAAAATTAGTTCCGAAAAGGAAAAAAGTAGTGTTCCCGCTTAAAGTAGAAATAGACACGCTTGACCGTTTATACGCGTTAGCGAGTCTCTCTCGTCTATATTACCCTGTTTCAATGCTAATGAATCAAGAAATCCGAAGACAAAATAAGGAATTCTATTGCAGAGTTCACAGCTGAATATCATTCTTGATTGAAAGACTGCAAAACAGGAAAAATTACTAAGTTCTTTAAGTCCTTGCCTAAACCTGACAGTAATAATTAATAGAAATTGTTCAAAATCTCTCATTAATTTTTTTTTGGTAATTTTTATTTTATTTTGTAACCCTGGAACGTATCGTCTATATACTCATATAAACTACCATTCCATATTCGCTGTTTCTGTATTCGCGGCATATTTGTATCCCCCGCGAACAAGGAGCTTTTACTGTGTGTGTGTGTGTGTGTGTGTGTGTGTGTGTGTGTGTGTGTGTGTATCCATGTGGGACGTATGGGATACATAATATTATAAGTATTGTTAACCCTTATATTGGCAATGTATCCTAAAGATACATTGGTTTAATTTATTTAATGTTTTAATAAAACAATAGAAAAAGAAGTGAATAAAATTTACTTAAATTTTTAATTGTGTTGCACAATATAAAGCAATGACTAACGGTTACATGTGAGTTTGTTTCCTCTGCGGTCCGTCACGTTTTAATAACTGTCACGAAAAATTAATGCTTTGCCAATTTAAGGGTTGAATAAAATTAGTGTTTATGATTATAATGTGAAATTATATTATTAAAATTACATATGTTGGTATCTTGTTTTTTTCAACCATTTCAATATTTCAGAAGAAAAATTAGTCGAGGGGACTGTAATTAATAATAATAATAATAATAATAATAATAATATAATAATAATAATAATAATAATAATAATATAATAATAATAATAATAATAATAATTTCCTATATTTCCTTAACTCTATGGTACTCCATCTTACATTAAGAGGAAAAAAGCTAAAATTATTCAAAAAAGGGATTCTGAGACGAATATACAGTCACTAAGATAAGAATGGAAAAAGTTTCACAATAAGGAAATCCATAATTTATATAGTTACCTTGATATAGTGTAAGTTGCACAAATTATCTTATTGAGATGGACAGGTCATTTAGCTCTAATGCGTGACAAAAGAAATAGTTCTAATTTTATATCGAAAAACCTTTAGGAAAAGGTATGGGCATATACAGGAGAATAATATTCGGATGGATCTTAGATAACTGGTTACACTGGTCAACATGATTTTTGCCTCATGAGTACCAATAGTTGTACTTAATGCAGTTTTTTATCGTGTTTTCAAATATGTATTCGGAATTTCTCCATCACCCACAGTTTTTTTATGTCAATTTCCATTAATGGATTTAAATAATTATTTTTTTAATAAACTTTTTTCGTCCATTTGTCCATTATAAAATAAAACCAAATGAGCTAATTCAAATGGTTTCAGCAATGGAAAAGAGATATCAAGGCAAATGGAATCCTAATATGCTGGCTGATTATTGTTGTACCATCAAGAGGGATGCTCCACAGGCGAAATATAGCAGAAAATCGTCATTTCTTACTTTCTGGGTGAGTTCGAATGTTCGAATATTGTGTAGTTACGAATGTAGAAAATATTAAAATCTTTGAAATTATAAATCCCTGTCTCTCGGAAACCTTGCGTGATGGAGAAAAACCGATATCATATTTTTAATTCAGGAGAAAAAAAATACTATCAGAATCATATATTTTTCTTTCTGAGACAAAAAAATATATTTTTTTTTGTTGCTCAATGTTATCAGAGGTATGAATAGGATTCAGTTACTGAGGATAAGGATCAATGGAGGGTCAAAGTGAATGCTTCATTGAACCTTCGGATTCCATAAGACATATAATTAGTTAATGTAATACGATAATAATGATGATGATGATGATGATGATGATGATGATAATAATAATAATAATAATAATAATAATAATAATAATATGTGAATGTTGTATTGTTGTTTTACAAGTTCATTGTTCGCAACACATTTGATGTCAATGTTACTTTTCCTGTGTGGCGGAATACTTTCTTCCTCAAGTTGAGGTTATAAGCGGACATTGTGCCACTTACCCACAGCCACGTAATATGATGCTGTAAGCTGGTCACATAACTCGCTCGCGCATGCGTACTCATATCATCAATTGAAGGTCAAGATTAAACCACAAGCAATTTCGCACTTTACGGTCAAATCGCGCAATTTTATTCTGTTCTTTTACCTTCACATGCATAGAAATACATTATATACTGGAAATGGACAGCTAATGACAAATGAGGGAAATTCTGAAGAAATGGCTGAATTCAAATACTTAGGAACAATAATCACAAATAGGAATGAGATGCGCAAAGAAATTAAACAGGGACTCAATTCTGGAAATGCGTGCTATTATGCATTACAGAGACTCTTGACGTCCCAACTCCTTTAAAAAAACATTAAACTGAAAATATATAAAACTGTTATTCTCCTAGTTATATTATATGGATGCGAAACATGTACTATTACTTTAAGGGAGGAAAGCAGATTACGAGTATTTGAGAATAAAGTTTTTAGAAAAAGTTTTGAACCAAGGAAAGATCAACAGACAGGTGAATGGAGAAAACTACATAACAGTGTCTTTATAGGAAGTCAGATATAATAAGAGTATTAAGTCTCGTAGACTGCGATGGGTAGGACATGTGGCATGAATGGGGAATGAAAGAGGCTCATGGAAGCTTCTTGTGGGAAAACCAGAGGGAAAACGCCCAGTTGGTAGACCAAGAATGAGGTGGGAGAATAACATTAACCATGATTTGAGGGAAGTAGAATATACAGGGATGATTGAAAAATATTAACTCAGGATAGGGATATATGAAGAGATTATGTCCGCACGGCTATGAACCTATGGGTGTGATAGAGCCAGTGAGTTAGTTACTTAGTCTAATAATTAAGTGCCAAACGGTCTAACTTTTGTCCTAAATTTCAATATTGAAGATATCCATTGCTATCTAATTTTCTAGTCATAATGCCACTTTATTGCTAGATTGGATTCATTCCAATTCAGTTATTTTCTATTAAGTTTACATTTCTAAATGAAAACTTGAAAAATGAAATAAATAAAAGATTTTTTTAATTCAATCCCACCAAGTTGTCTTTTATGACATTTCTGGATTTCTCTCCTGGCATTGGTGGAATTGTAATCCATATCTTAGGTTGGGGCACCTGGAAGGCGGAGTTACGTTACCCCTAAGACAGGTATTCACTGCAATCATAGCATTTTCATGCTATACTTTGCAGCTTTTACTAGGAAATTATAGATGTGGTAGCTTCCCGTTGCTTTCCACACTGAGGATGATAATGATGAAGACGATGATGATTATGGCCAGATGATGCTCGGGAACCTTTTGGGCCTCAAAGTTACCTGAAATTTGTCTTACGGATGAGGAAAAATTCAGAAAAAAAAACTCACCCAGGAAGCTTGTCCCGATCGGGAATCGAACCCGGCAACACGGGTTGGTGACAAGGCAAGACCCCAGCTGTGGACCCCATTGATACGATGGGTGATAAATAATAATGAAGCGCCAGGAGAGTTCTTAACCTAAACTTAAATCCCAGACAATGGGTGACCACAGGAATAATTATCTTTAAGGAACATTTCTTATGGTCTGACTGGGAATATAACTAGGAATCTGATGAACTGTTGTCAGAAACGCTGACCACTAGCCCATGAGACTGATCATAAATAAAAGGTAAACGTGCAGGATTCTTGGTACATAAAAATGTTCCTCTTCACCTCCTTTATCATCCCTTAAATACATTTAAGCCAAAGTTCCCAAACGCTTTATATTCACAGTGCACTTTCTGTTCAAGAATAGTATATTTTCAGAGAGCACAAGTCAGAACATCGAATTACCTTAACAGTTACAGCAGTGGCTTAGGCAGTACAGGATGATTTACTCGGCTAAAGCCCGACCATTCTACTAGAAACGTTTCCAAACTTTAATAAGGTTTACCAAGTATAATAAAACAACTAATTATGAGTTTATACTGAAAAAAAAAATCTGCAGACTATCACCTCGCTGAAGACTTTTTATACGATGACCTTGAAGATTTCCGGGCTGTAGGCCCGAAAATCTTCTTCAAAATCATCATAGCAACTCCGGCCGTGAAAGCCTAAGTCAATACTCCTTTTTATAATCTCTTGGCTATCATCATTAATCATCATAGTCCATTCAATGATTTAGGCTATTTGTTGACTTATTTTGGTCTCAATAGAAATACCATTCAAAAGTCTTTTGAGTGGACGCCCTTGTCTTCTTCTTCCTGCGGGTTGATACCTTAACATCTGCTTGGGTATCCTGTTATCCTCTTTCGATGAATATATCCTCCGTCTTAACTTATAATCACATATTATAATAATCTAGTAGTGTGTATCCAGCAATCCTTCGAATAAATCTCATTTCAGCATAATTAAGTCTCTGTTTCAGTGCATATATCCTCCATCTTAACTCATAATCAGAGACTATAGTAATCTAGTAGTGTGTATCCAGCAGTCCTTCGAATATATCTCATTTCAGCAGATTTAAGTATCTGTATATCCTTCCGTTTCAGTGTATATTCCTCCATCTTAACTTATAATCAGAGATTATAATAATCTAGTAGTGTGTATCCAGCAGTCCTTCGAATATATCTCATTTCAGCAGATTTAAGTATCTGTTTCAGTGCATGTATCCTCCATCTTAACTTATAATCAGAGACTATAGTAATCTAGTAGTGTGTATCCAGCAGTCCTTCGAATAAATCTCATTTCAGCATATTTAAGTCTCTGTTTCAGTGCATATATCCTCCATCTTAACTCATAATCAGAGACTATAGTAATCTAGTAGTGTGTATCCAGCAGTCCTTCGAATATATCTCATTTCAGCAGATTTAAGTCTCTGTATATCCTTCCGTTTCAGTGTATATTCCTCCATCTTAACTTATAATCAGAGATTATAATAATCTAGTAGTGTGTATCCAGCAATCCTTCGAATATATCTCATTTCAGCATTTTTAAGTATCTGTTTCAGTGCATGTATCCTCCATCTTAACTCATAATCAGAGACTATAGTAATCTAGTAGCGTGTATCCAGCAGTCCTTCGAATATATCTAATTTCAGCAGATTTAAGTATCTGTATATCCTTCCGTTTCAGTGTATATTCCTCCATCTTAACTTATAATCAGAGTTTATAATAATCTAGTAGTGTGTATCCAGCAGTCCTTCGAATAAATCTCATTTCAGCAGATTTAAGTCTCTGTTTCAGTGCATGTATCCTCCATCTTAACTCATAATCAGAGACTATATTAATCTAGTAACGTGTATCCAGCAGTCCTTCGAATATATCTCATTTCAGCATTTTTAAGTATCTGTTTCAGTGCATGTATCCTCCATCTTAACTCATAATCAGAGACTATAGTAATCTAGTAGCGTGTATCCAGCAGTCCTTCGAATATATCTAATTTCAGCAGATTTAAGTATCTGTATATCCTTCCGTTTCAGTGTATATTCCTCCATCTTAACTTATAATCAGAGATTATAATAATCTAGTAGTGTGTATCCAGCAGTCCTTCGAATAAATCTCATTTCAGCAGATTTAAGTCTCTGTTTCAGTGCATGTATCCTCCATCTTAACTCATAATCAGAGACTATAGTAATCTAGTAACGTGTATCCAGCAGTCCTTCGAATATATCTCATTTCAGCATTTTTAAGTATCTGTTTCAGTGCATGTATCCTCCATCTTAACTCATAATCAGAGACTATAGTAATCTAGTATTGTGTATCCAGCAGTCTTTCGAATATATCTCATTTCAGCATATTTAAGTATCTGTATATCCTTCCGTTTCAGTGTATATTCCTCCATCTTAACTTATAATCAGAG
The DNA here is from genome assembly GCA_030220185.1 of Diploptera punctata. Classification (NCBI taxonomy): domain Eukaryota; kingdom Metazoa; phylum Arthropoda; class Insecta; order Blattodea; family Blaberidae; genus Diploptera; species Diploptera punctata. The sequence continues at coordinate 4,239,404 of JASPKZ010010652.1, read as the reverse complement.
TTTATAATAATCTAGTAGTGTGTATCCAGCAGTCCTTCGAATAAATCTCATTTCAGCAGATTTAAGTCTCTGTTTCAGTGCATGTATCCTCCATCTTAACTCATAATCAGAGACTATATTAATCTAGTAACGTGTATCCAGCAGTCCTTCGAATATATCTCATTTCAGCATTTTTAAGTATCTGTTTCAGTGCATGTATCCTCCATCTTAACTCATAATCAGAGACTATAGTAATCTAGTAGCGTGTATCCAGCAGTCCTTCGAATATATCTCATTTCAGCAGATTTAAGTATCTGTATATCCTTCCGTTTCAGTGTATATTCCTCCATCTTAACTTATAATCAGAGATTATAATAATCGAGTAGTGTGTATCCAGCATTCCTTCGAATAAATCTCATTTCAGCAGATTTAAGTCTCTGTATATCCTTCCGTTTCAGTGTATATTCCTCCATCTTAACTTATAATCAGAGATTATAATAATCTAGTAGTGTGTATCCAGCAATCCTTCGAATATATCTCATTTCAGCATATTTAAGTATCTGTATATCCTTCCGTTTCAGTGTATATTCCTCCATCTTAACTTATAATCAGAGATTATAATAATCTAGTAGTGTGTATCCAGCAGTCCTTCGAATAAATCTCATTTCAGCAGATTTAAGTCTCTGTTTCAGTGCATGTATCCTCCATCTTAACTCATAATGAGAGACTATAGTAATCTAGTAGCGTGTATCCAGCAGTCCTTCGAATATATCTCATTTCAGCAGATTTAAGTCTCTGTATATCCTTCCGTTTCAGTGTATATTCCTCCATCTTAACTTATAATCAGAGATTATAATAATCTAGTAGTGTATCCAGCAGTCCTTCGAATAAATCTCATTTCAGCAGATTTAAGTCTCTGTTTCAGTGCATGTATTCTCCATCTTAACTCATAATCAGAGACTATAGTAATCTAGTAGCGTGTATCCAGCAGTCCTTCGAATATATCTCATTTCAGCAGATTTAAGTATCTGTATATCCTTCCGTTTCAGTGTATATTCCTCCACCTTAACTTATAATCAGAGATTATAATAATCTAGTAGCGTGTATCCAGCAGTCCTTCGAATAAATCTCATTTCAGCAGATTTAAGTCTCTGTATATCCTTCCGTTTCAGTGTATATTCCTCCATCTTAACTTATAATCAGAGATTATAATAATCTAGTAGTGTGTATCCAGCAATCCTTCGAATATATCTCATTTCAGCATATTTAAGTATCTGTATATCCTTCCGTTTCAGTGTATATTCCTCCATCTTAACTTATAATCAGAGATTATAATAATCTAGTAGTGTGTATCCAGCAATCCTTCGAATATATCTCATTTCAGCAGATTTAAGTATCTGTATATCCTTCCGTTTCAGTGTATATTCCTCCATCTTAACTTATAATCAGAGATTATATAAATCTAGTAGTGTGTATCCAGCAATCCTTCGAATATATCTCATTTCAGCAGATTTAAGTATCTGTATATCCTTCCGTTTCAGTGTATATTCCTCCATCTTAACTTATAATCAGAGATTATAATAATCTAGTAGTGTGTATCCAGCAATCCTTCGAATATATCTCATTTCAGCAGATTTAAGTATCTGTATATCCTTCCGTTTCAGTGTATATTCCTCCATCTTAACTTATAATCAGAGATTATAATAATCTAGTAGTGTGTATCCAGCAATCCTTCGAATATATCTCATTTCAGCAGATTTAAGTATCTGTATATCCTTCCGTTTCAGTGTATATTCCTCCATCTTAACTTATAATCAGAGATTATAATAATCTAGTAGTGTGTATCCAGCAGTCCTTCGAATATATCTCATTTCAGCAGATTTAAGTATCTGTATATCCTTCCGTTTCAGTGTATATTCCTCCATCTTAACTTATAATCAGAGATTATAATAATCTAGTAGTGTGTATCCAGCAATCCTTCGAATATATCTCATTTCAGCATATTTAAGTATCTGTATATCCTTCCGTTTCAGTGTATATTCCTCCATCTTAACTTATAATCAGAGATTATAATAATCTAGTAGTGTGTATCCAGCAATCCTTCGAATATATCTCATTTCAGCAGATTTAAGTATCTGTATATCCTTCCGTTTTCAGTGTATATTCCTCCATCTTAACTTATAATCAGAGATTATAATAATCTAGTAGTGTGTATCCAGCAATCCTTCGAATATATCTCATTTCAGCATTTTTAAGTATCTGTTTCAGTGCATGTATTCCTCCATCTTAACTCATAATCAGAGACTATATAAATCTAGTAGCGTGTATCCAGCAGTCCTTCGAATATATCTAATTTCAGCAGATTTAAGTATCTGTATATCCTTCCGTTTCAGTGTATATTCCTCCATCTTAACTTATAATCAGAGATTTATAATAATCTAGTAGTGTGTATCCAGCAGTCCTTCGAATAAATCTCATTTCAGCAGATTTAAGTCTCTGTTTTCAGTGCATGTATCCTCCATCTTAACTCATAATCAGAGACTATATTAATCTAGTAACGTGTATCCAGCAGTCCTTCGAATATATCTCATTTCAGCATTTTTAAGTATCTGTTTCAGTGCATGTATCCTCCATCTTAACTCATAATCAGAGACTATAGTAATCTAGTATTGTGTATCCAGCAGTCTTCGAATATATCTCATTTCAGCATATTTAAGTATCTGTATATCCTTCCGTTTCAGTGTATATTCCTCCATCTTAACTTATAATCAGAGATTATAATAATCTAGTAGTGTGTATCCAGCAGTCCTTCGAATAAATCTCATTTCAGCAGATTTAAGTCTCTGTTTCAGTGCATGTATCCTCCATCTTAACTCATAATCAGAGACTATATAATCTAGTAACGTGTGATCCAGCAGTCCTTCGAATATATCTCATTTCAGCATTTTTAAGTATCTGTTTCAGTGCATGTATCCTCCATCTAACTCATAATCAGAGACTATAGTAATCTAGTAGCGTGTATCCAGCAGTCCTTCGAATATATCTCATTTCAGCAGATTTAAGTATCTGTATATCCTTCCGTTTCAGTGTATATTCCTCCATCTTAACATATAATCAGAGATTATAATAATCGAGTAGTGTGTATCCAGCAGTCCTTCGAATAAATCTCATTTCAGCAGATTTAAGTCTCTGTATATCCTTCCGTTTCAGTGTATATTCCTCCATCTTAACTTATAATCAGAGATTATAATAATCTAGTAGTGTGTATCCAGCAATCCTTCGAATATATCTCATTTCAGCATATTTAAGTATCTGTATATCCTTCCGTTTCAGTGTATATTCCTCCATCTTAACTTATAATCAGAGATTATAATAATCTAGTAGTGTGTATCCAGCAGTCCTTCGAATAAATCTCATTTCAGCAGATTTAAGTGTCTCTGTTTCAGTGCATGTATCCTCCATCTTAACTCATAATGAGAGACTATAGTAATCTAGTAGCGTGTATCCAGCAGTCCTTCGAATATATCTCATTTCAGCAGATTTAAGTCTCTGTATATCCTTCCGTTTCAGTGTATATTCCTCCATCTTAACTTATAATCAGAGATTATAATAATCTAGTAGTGTATCCAGCAGTCCTTCGAATAAATCTCATTTCAGCAGATTTAAGTCTCTGTTTCAGTGCATGTATTCTCCATCTTAACTCATAATCAGAGACTATAGTAATCTAGTAGCGTGTATCCAGCAGTCCTTCGAATATATCTCATTTCAGCAGATTTAAGATCTGTATATCCTTCCGTTTCAGTGTATATTCCTCCACCTTAACTTATAATCAGAGATTATAATAATCTAGTAGCGTGTATCCAGCAGTCCTTCGAATAAATCTCATTTCAGCAGATTTAAGTCTCTGTATATCCTTCCGTTTCAGTGTATATTCCTCCATCTTAACTTATAATCAGAGATTATAATAATCTAGTAGTGTGTATCCAGCAATCCTTCGAATATATCTCATTTCAGCATATTTAAGTATCTGTATATCCTTCCGTTTCAGTGTATATTCCTCCATCTTAACTTATAATCAGAGATTATAATAATCTAGTAGTGTGTATCCAGCAATCCTTCGAATATATCTCATTTCAGCAGATTTAAGTATCTGTATATCCTTCCGTTTCAGTGTATATTCCTCCATCTTAACTTATAATCAGAGATTATAATAATCTAGTAGTGTGTATCCAGCAATCCTTCGAATATATCTCATTTCAGCAGATTTAAGTATCTGTATATCCTTCCGTTTCAGTGTATATTCCTCCATCTTAACTTATAATCAGAGATTATAATAATCTAGTAGTGTGTATCCAGCAATCCTTCGAATATATCTCATTTCAGCAGATTTAAGTATCTGTATATCCTTCCGTTTCAGTGTATATTCCTCCATCTTAACTTATAATCAGAGATTATAATAATCTAGTAGTGTGTATCCAGCAATCCTTCGAATATAACTCATTTCAGCAGATTTAAGTATCTGTATATCCTTCCGTTTCAGTGTATATTCCTCCATCTTAACTTATAATCCAGAGTTATAATAATCTAGTAGTGTGTATCCAGCAATCCTTCGAATATATCTCATTTCAGCAGATTTAAGTATCTGTATATCCTTCCGTTTCAGTGTATATTCCTCCATCTTAACTTATAATCAGAGATTATAATAATCTAGTAGTGTGTATCCAGCAATCCTTCGAATATATCTCATTTCAGCATATTTAAGTATCTGTATATCCTTCCGTTTCAGTGTATATTCCTCCATCTTAACTTATAATCAGAGATTATAATAATCTAGTAGTGTGTATCCAGCAATCCTTCGAATATATCTCATTTCAGCAGATTTAAGTATCTGTATATCCTTCCGTTTCAGTGTATATTCCTCCATCTTAACTTATAATCAGAGATTATAATAATCTAGTAGTGTGTATCCAGCAATCCTTCGAATATATCTCATTTCAGCAGATTTAAGTATCTGTATATCCTTCCGTTTCAGTGTATATTCCTCCATCTTAACTTATAATCAGAGATTATAATAATCTAGTAGTGTGTATCCAGCAATCCTTCGAATATATCTCATTTCAGCCAGATTTAAGTATCTGTATATCCTTCCGTTTCAGTGTATATTCCTCCATCTTAACTTATAATCAGAGATTATAATAATCTAGTAGTGTGTATCCAGCAATCCTTCGAATATATCTCATTCAGCATATTTAAGTATCTGTATATCCTTCCGTTTCAGTGTATATTCCTCCATCTTAACTTATAATCAGAGATTATAATAATCTAGTAGTGTGTATCCAGCAATCCTTCGAATATATCTCATTTCAGCAGATTTAAGTATCTGTATATCCTTCCGTTTCAGTGTATATTCCTCCATCTTAACTTATAATCAGAGATTATAATAATCTAGTAGTGTGTATCCAGCAATCCTTCGAATATATCTCATTTCAGCAGATTTAAGTATCTGTATATCCTTCCGTTTCAGTGTATATTCCTCCATCTTAACTTATAATCAGAGATTATAATAATCTAGTAGTGTGTATCCAGCAATCCTTCGAATATATCTCATTTCAGCAGATTTAAGTATCTGTATATCCTTCCGTTTCAGTGTTATATTCCTCCATCTTAACTTATAATCAGAGATTATAATAATCTAGTAGTGTGTAGCCAGCAATCCTTCGAATATATCTCATTTCAGCAGATTTAAGTATCTGTATATCCTTCCGTTTCAGTGTGTATTCCTCCACCTTAACTTATAATCAGAGATTATAATAATCTAGTAGTGTGTATCCAGCAGTCCTTCGAATAAATCTCATTTCAGCATATTTAAGTCTCTGTTTCAGTGCATGTATCCTCCATCTTAACTTATAATCAGAGACTATAGTAATCTAGTATTGTGTATCCAGCAGTCCTTCGAATAAATCTCATTTCAGCAGATTTAAGTATCTGTATATCCTTCCGTTTCAGTGTATATTCCTCCATCTTAACTTATAATCAGAGATTATAATAATCTAGTAGTGTGTATCCAGCAGTCCTTCGAATAAATCTCATTTCAGCATATTTAAGTCTCTGTTTCAGTGCATGTATCCTCCATCTTAACTTATAATCAGAGACACGCAGCGGGCCCGGGTTCGATCCCCGGTCGGGGCAGTTTTTCTGGGTGAGGTTTTTATCGGGGTTTTTCCTCACCTGTAAGACAAATGTCAGGAAAACTTTAAGGCCCAAACGGTCCCCGAAATCATATGGCCATCATCCTTACCATCCTGGTTGAGTGGTAGACAAGGCCTTAAGGCCTTAACTCTGCCAGGTAAAATAAAAGCTATTATTTATTTATTTATAATAATCTAGTATTGTGTATCCAGCAGTCCTTCGAATAAATCTCATTTCAGCAGATTTAAATATCTGTATATCCTTCCGTTTCAGTGTATATTCCTCCATCTTAACTTATAATCAGAGATTATAATAATCTAGTAGTGTGTATCCAGCAGTCCTTCGAATAAATCTCATTTCAGCATATTTAAGTCTCTGTTTCAGTGCATGTATCCTCCATCTTAACTTATAGTCAGATACTATAGTAATCTAGTAGTGTGTATCCAGCAGTCCTTCGAATATATCTCATTTCAGCAGATCTAAGTCTCTGTATATCCTTCTGTTTCAGTGTTCATATTTCTCTATCATACGAAAGAGTTGGAAGAGCCAGTGTTTTATATAATTTTAATCTTGAGCGTTTTTGGACTAACTGTGGCTTGAATATAGACTTTATTAACCCTAAAAGTCTTTAAAATGTTGATATTTTTGAATTTACATCCTTTTTTTCATATAAGATATTTCTCTCTCTCTCTTTCTCTCTCTCTCTCTCTCTCTCTCTCTCTCTCCTCTCTCTCTCTCTCTCTCTCTCTCTCTCTCTCTCTCGCGCTGGCTATATTATATTAAACTTATCTTCGGTCTCTGAAACAGTTAAAACGTATGTTAAATTCTAAGGTAATGGACTACAAGTCGGAAAGCTGCAGGTTTGATTCCCGGAAATAAAAGCAAATTGGTCTAAATAGACCTGGTATCAAACTTTAGCCTATAAGGGAAATCACTAACACACTCATGTTCTGAGGACAAATGCCGTCAAACAAGATGACATCTCATGTCAATTGTTTGCAAAGAGAGATTTAATTATGTACTAATTCGTGGGTTGCAGATGATCCTTGCCTTTTATTGTACACAGATACAGGGTTTTCTTTTTAATTTGTTGAATGTAAGTTTGTCCATCGTTGTGGTCTCGGGTTAGCGTCACTGCCTCATTCGCAGCGGACTCGGATTCGATCCATGGTCGGGACAAGTTTCCTGATTGATGTTTTTTTCGGGGTTTTTCCTCATCTGTAAGACAAATAACAGGAAACTTCAAGGCCAAAACGATTCCCGAACATCAGCTGGTCTTCATAATCTTCATTATCGTATTCACCGTGTTTAGTAAGAATGTTCTGCAAACCTCTAGGTGAAAGAAGAAACGAATATATTATAATAAAATAAGAAATGCACACAACGTGCAAAGAAGATTGTTCTTAGTCACTGCAGAGTTTCAACAACGATTCTGATTTCATCCTACAGTTTAACGCATGATATTTCTCGCACAATTCGCCACATCTTGAACACACGCAGTCTGGGCCGGACTCGTGGAATCTCTGGTTGCTGCACAGCTTGTGGTGAAATCCATGCACAGCGAGTCTGGTCACTGTGTGGCGCAATTCGCAACCTCCCTGAGTCCATTCACGGTTTGCCATGGCGTCACTAATATAGAATTCTTCCCATATTTTGCGTTTCTTCTCGTGGAGTTCTTGCAGGAGGTCCTGGTAAGCTGGTGTCACTGGTAAACGAAGATATTAGAAATTAGCTAAATATGTTTAAACTTTCAGATAAAATAAAACAATCTAGGAAAAAACTGGAAAAGACATGTCCAAAGAATGAAAGATGAACGCATACCAACAATTATATTTAATTACGAACCAAAAGGAGACAGGAATATTGGTAGACCGAAAAATATATGAATCCAACTTTTTGAATGAAAATCTATGAGACCGGAACACGTCACACTGGCTTAAATCCGTGATTGTTGTTGTTGTTGATGATGATGATAGTATGGATGTTTGAGTCAATACTGTGATCGTTTGAAATGTCATGTTGCTTAAGAGCAGGCCCTGGATTGAACTGATCACTTTTGCGGGAGGCACTCAAAAAAATCTATGCGTAATCCAATCCATCTCCCAACAGCTCATGCCACCGTAAGAACCGGGCGGCGTACGGTATGTAAATGTACCTAGAAAGTGTGAGGTTAAATTCCGATGGAGAAGAAGAAGAATGTAAATTATTGAATCACCGTTTATATTGCGGTTAGATGGTTTTTATTTTAGAGAATGTGCACCTCAGTAAAAAATAAAGAGAAGATTCCGATGGTAAAGGAATATACCGTATGAGTCTTTTCATTTTTTGGGTCTTGTGGTGGTATATTACATATCAGTGAATGGATCTGTGTATTTCGCCACGTTTCTAGTAGCTGGTCACGGGGCCTCAGGGAACCGCGGCGCACAGATTGAGAACTACTTTAGACAACCGTAAGAAATATCTTGTATTAAGATAAATTGCCGTTATGGTAATTGCAAATGAGATTACTGCGATAACTACAGTACGTGAAGGTAACGCTATGGGATTAGAATGCAAGTTGAAAATCTATCTATCTATCTATCTTCTTCTTCTTCATCATCATGAAATTAGGCCTTTTGTCCTGTTTTCACATCAAGTGGGATTTAATGAATCTTCCCATCTAGTAAATGGGCGTCCAACATTTCAATGTCCTATTGGTTTACACTTTAATAACAGCTGAGGGATTCTATCTGTAGGCATTCTTTTAACGTGTTTATACCAGTTGTTTCTCATGTTGTCAATTATATTTGTTAAATTAAAAATATTTAAGTATTTTCTAATATCTTCATTTCTTTTTCTGTCCAAAATTGTCACACCTGCTACTGAACGTAAGAACTTTATTTCTGAGGCTTCTGTTTTTCTTATGTCTGAACGGTTAAGAGTCGAGTTCTCACTTGTAATGTTAAGACAGGCACTTTCATAATTTTGTAAAATTCCATCTATCTAACTATCTATTTAAACCCAGTTTAACAATGTAATACATCTTCCTATGCCGGTTATTCTGTGTGTTGAATATTGAATTTAAATTTATTTTCAAGGGCTTCCCTATTATTCCATTGCCCTTCATCTATTCTTCTTTCTCTCGTTGTTGTTATACCCTGAATCCTAGCAGGCTTTGTTTTTATTGTACATATTCAAATATATAATTTTTACTCCCATTTTAGATATTATTATCTTGTATAAATAGAAGATATATCCATCCATAGTAATTCTGACCGAGGGCAGATATTTCAGTGCAATCATAGCATTTTCATGATGTGCTTTGTAGCTTTACTAGGGAATTACAGATGTGGTAGTTTCCCGTTGCTTTTTACACCGGTGAAGGATCATTATGATAATGATATGGATGATTATGATGGCCAAATGATTTTCTGGGACCGTTGGACCCTAAGCTTCCTGACATTTTTCTTACAGGTGAGGAAAAACCCCGAAAATCTCATCCAGGAGCCTGCCGCGTCCGGGAATCAGACCCGGGCCCGCTTCATGACAAGGCAGCACGCTACCTCGAGACCACAGAGGTGGACTAGAAGATATAAATAAATGGAAATGTTTCACTCTCTTGAACTCGGTCTGTAGAGTTTTTCATTTGAGGAAACTTCGAGAACGCAATTTCCTTCTTAGAAGAATTTTAAATTCATGTGAAGACAATTTCCTTCTTTGAAGAATTTAAAAGTCGTTAGTCCAGTATCACAGATATGTGTTTTACGTTAAAGAATCGTCAGATTTGAATAGTAAATATTGGAAAAATTTAAATATCTAAAAGTTCACCTCCGACTAAGTCTCGTACTAGAATTAGTGCGACGTTCAACCCGCGAAATATATGACTAACTAAATTATTTAACTCGAAAGAAGATCGACATGTATTAAGAAGCTCTGCATTACCAACCATTAGGAAGAAAAGACAGAAATCCTACCCTTTCAATTATAAGATAATCATAATCCTTATTGAGAGCAACTTCATGTTCTCCTTCTCCTCTTTCTTCTTCTTCTTCATCATCTTCATCATATTCTTCTTCATCTTCTTCTTCATCATCTTCTTCATCTTCTTCATCATCTTCTTCTTCTTCATCTTCTTCAACATCTTCTTCTTCATATTCTTCTTCATCTTCTTCATCATCTTCTTCATCGTCTTCTTCTTCATATTCTTCTTTATCTTCTTCTTCATCTTCTTCTTCATCATCTTCTTCTTCATCTTCTTCTTCATCATCTTCTTCATCACCTTCATCATCTTCTTCATCACCTTCATCATCTTCTTCATCATCTTCTTCTTCATATTCTTCTTCATCTTCTTCTTCATCATCTTCATCATCTTCTACTTCATCTTCTTCTTCATCTTCTTCTTCATCTTCTTCTTCATCATCTTCTTCAACATCTTCATCATCTTCTTCTTCATATTCTTCTTCATCTTCTTCTTCATCATCTTCATCATCTTCTTCATCTTCTACTTCATCTTCTTCTTCATCTTTTTCTTCATCTTCTTCTTCATCTTCTTCATCATCTTCTTCAACATCTTCTTCATCATCTTCTTCTTCATATTCTTCTTCATCTTCTTCTTCATCATCTTCTTCATCATCTTCTTCATCTTCTTCTTCATCATCTTCTTCATCACCTTCATCATCATCTTCTTCTTCTTCTTCTCCTCCTCCTCCTTCTTCTCCTTCTTCCTCTCCTTCTTCTTCTTCAAGGCAATGCTTTGTCAGTGAAACCATTCTTTTCTTCTTTCAGATACAATTTTAATTTTTTTTTACAGCTAGCACCCTGTTACATCTTCCAAAATATTCTTCCTCTTAAGGGAAGAAGATGGCCTGAAACGGTGAAAATGTTTAAAATTTCTAATTTTTATTTTTTGTTTGTTTCATCTTGTTAACTTATTGGTTTGTGCCCTGGATGTTAGGAAATTGTTTTGCTAGGTTACCTATAGGATATTACAAAACTTTTTAAATGTCATTGATTAAGTAAGAATTTTCACTCATACAGCGTACATGTTAATATTTCATTGCAGTTTTCCATAAGCTTGATTTTAAATCATATGACGTAAAACAAAAAATTATGTAACTCTTTCAAAAATAAATACATTTTCATGTAGGCTAATTCGGAACGGTTTTGCCTAGTTCCCAATTAATTTTTTGTCCAAAATTTAAATATAGGCCTATTATTATTCATAAGATGCTCACATATTTATTAAAAAGTTATGATTACAAAAGTAATTTTGAATGTTTAGTCTACTAACTATATCTTACTTTTGATACGGGTTATTAAAATTCTGAAAAAGCTAAATTTTAGGCCATCAGTTTAAAACAGAACTGTGAAAGAATTATGAATTTATATTTAAAAGCAATATAAGTTTTTGAAAAACTCAAAATATTGATTTTTGTTCATAGATTTGTAGCCCCAAAGTATTTTTTTTTGTTAATTTTCCATTTGCTGCTTATTTATATTAGTATAATGGCAGTAATAGACGTACAGTTGTAATAGCCGTTAAAGATTCAACAAGTCAAGCCATGATAATAGATAAACAATACATGTTTGAAACAAAGGACAACAAGGGAATACATAGGAAAATATCTATGTGCCTGCTACCCCGTATGTTAAAGAAAAATAAAAAACGCACCAACAACAGCGTCACGGCATAATGTTTGGAACGAGAGGAACCATACCGATCACGGCTACTTTCCGTAAAGATTTGGGCCTAAAATAACAGCATCTACCTATCACAGGTATTCGCGAATCTCTAAAAATCTTAAGGAATCATCTTTAAGGAACATCTAATCGATACGTCTGTAAATTATCTATATCATATAAATTATTATTGTTGTAATTGTATTATTATGTTCAAACACACACACACACACACACACAAACACACACACATATATATCGTTTTACTGTATTATTTGTCTAATATATGCATTGTTTTCAGGCAGGGTCGATATAGGGGAATACTATAATGTTATACGAAATAGGAAAAAAAAATTCATACCAGCCTCTTCCCTCTCTTTCTCTTTCTCTCTCTCTCTCTCTCTCTCTCTCTCTCTCTCTCTCTCTCTCTCTCTCTCTCTCTCTCTCTCTCTCTCTCTCTCTTTAAAAACCGAAAAAGTTTGCTCGGTAGCGTCTGTGACTCGTATTCGAGTCAACCTGTCTCAGCTTTCACCTTGAATTTCCTCAGTCGTCAAGACAAATGCGGGGTTGGAACTTCAATACCAGGGCCTTTTCATTATATTCACCATTCCGTAATATAATTAAATATTTTAAATGAGTGATTTTTTCTATACAAAACACACAACACTCAATAAGAACACCCAACTTAGTGATTACATCTACATTTCTGACATTATATGATTTAAATGTTAAACCGTCTGTGGTCTCGAGCATGCTGCCCAGGTTCGATTGTCGGTCGGGATAGGCTCCTGGGAGAGGTTGCTTTTTTCGGGGTTTTTTCATCACCTGTAAGACAAATGTCAGGAAACTTAGGGTCCAACGGTCTCCGAAAATCATCCGGCAGTCATCACCATCATCATCAACCTCATAATTTCACCGCTACCACCGCTGCAAAGTATAGCATTAAAATGCTATGATTGCAGTGAAAGACCTGTCCTAGGTCAGAACACCATAGAAATAGAAACCATCTATAATAGGAATGAAATAAAAAACTTTTAGAAATAACGTATTTTTTATTTCTCTAATATCCAATCAATTGATGATTAATATATATGATTATAAAACAAATAAATCATTTCCGTACAAAAATACAGATAACTGAATAACGAGCAGAGGAGAGAGAGAGGACTACAGTGAAAGAGAGAGAGAGAGAGAGAGAGAGAGAGAGAGAGAGAGAGAGAGAGAGAGAGAGAGAGAGAGAGAGAGAGAGAGAGAGAGAGAGAGAGAGAAAGAGAGAGAGAAAAAATATGTAATGTGCAGTATATAGGTTAATTTCTAATCGAGGCATAATTTTCAGACAAGTTTCCTGATTTTGAGATCAGGGTTCCTGACCCCGAATTCGAATCCCGATTTTGGATAAGCGTTTTTTTCCTAAATACAATTATCAGCAATTGAGTAGAATCTTGGCGACTGTGTTGTCTGTAGGCTTATTGTGTAGGTCTCGGAAGTTTAGGACCTATAAAATGCCTATAAAATACCATTAAAAAGATCTAAAGATATCCTACAAAAGACCTAAATACTGGAAAAAAGGACGTAAACAATCTTGCAGTTTCTAACGTATGGATAAAGACAATCTCACTGCCATCACCCTCTGCTCCAGGTAATTTTCACAAAGTGCAACTTATTAGAAAAATTGAAGTCGAAATACATTCGTTCAGGCGGTCAGTAGGCTTGTGGTTAAAAATAATGGGATATTTTTGTGAAGATTCAATAATTTCTCGCGGAACAAAAGTGTTTGGAATTCGACTTTGGAAAGTAAAATTAGTATTCTTAAAATAAGTTGAAATTGAGACTAGACTCTGCGGATTCTTGAATTATACAAATGGTACGAAAGTAGTCAACATAAGGTAAAATTGCAAAAAAAAAAAAGTTATGACCAAAAAAGACTAAAAAAAAGGACCGATAAGCAAAAAAAAAAAACTTCGAAAAAGGAGAAAAAAAAACTACCAATTTCTGGCTTACAATGTCCCAAAATGTATATTATATTGGGCCTCATTTTCAAACATAAAATAAAAAGGATTTTACCTCAACTTCCGAGCCCTACTTATGTGTGTCTGTATGTGCCATTGAAGAATGATAAAAGTAACTAAAAATACAAAACGGGAGGGCAATAAAGTATCCTACCTAAATAATTCTTCAAAACAATAAGATAAACCGTTAACAGACTATAGAGATATACAAGGACAGAAACGCAAGAAACCATATACTCAATCAACCACAGTAAAAGGAGTTGGCGTGGTCATCCGACTCTAGAAAAGTTCCCTTCTTTATTTTAAAAGACGCTGTGAGGAATACATTGTATATATTGTTTTGTTTTGTTTTCTGCTCACCATGATGCCTTGGGGTAGCTCGTTAGTGAGGCTTACCCTTCAAGTCTGCTATTTGATTTTTCCTTTTCTGGTCATCATGGATTTCTAAAGTTTACTATGTGAAAATTTACAAGCAGTAAATTATCTAAAAAAAAAACACAAAATATGACCCCATAATTTGATTTATTTATTCAAATTATATTTATTCCTTCAACACTTCTAAAATTCATTTTCAAGCACCGTTGAGGTTATGTAATAAGATACAATAACTTTTATTCTATGTCATTAATAGTTTTTTTCTCAATTTTATCTTGTTTATTTTATATTTTAATTATTAAGTCTATATTAAATCAAAATATTTTCTAAATAATAATTACATTATAGACGTACTGTATAATATTTATTTTAATTAGATGTAAGAATCATTTTTGTACTTCTTTTAACCCGGTTGAGTGGTAGACAAGGCTTTAAGACCTTAACTCTGCCGGGTAAAATAAAGCTGCTGCTACTATCATCATCATCATCATCATCGTCGTCATCATCATTATCATTATCACTATCATTATTGTTATTACTATCATCATCATTATTATTATCACTATTATTATCATCATTATCATCATTATTATTGTCCACCGCTGTGGTCTCGAGGTAGCGTGCTGCCTTGTCTCGCAGCGGGCCCGGGTACGATCCCCGGTCGGGACAGTTTTCCTGGGTCAGGTTTTTATCGGGGTGTTTCTTCACCTATAAGACAAATGTCAGGAAAACTTTAAGGCCCAAACGGTCCCCGAAATCATATGGCCATCATCATCATCATCATCATCATCATCATCCTTCACCGGTGTGGAAAGCAATTGGAAGCTACCACACCTACAATTCCCTAGTAAAGCTACAAAGCATAGCATGAAAATGCTATGATTGCAGTGAAAGACCTGCCCTAGGACAAAATTACTATGGATGGATGGATGGATCATCATTATTATCATATTATCGTTATTATGATTATTATCATTATTATGCATCTGAATGTTGGACAATCGCTAAAAGACAAGAACAAAGATTGTAAACAGCTGAGATGCGATTTTTAAGAAATACAGCAGGATATAGCCTACTCTGCTGGATAAGAAAATAAATGAAGATATAAGAAAGGAACTAAATATTTTCAAACTTACAGGCCGAATAATTAAATATAGGAACGACTGGAAAGAACATATTGATAGAATGCCAGAAGGAAGATTTCCAAAATTATTGCTAAATTATAAACCGCACGGAAGGAGAAATGTTGATCGCCCACACAGAAGATGGTCTGAACAATTTTAAGAATTCTAGCTTTCATGAAATCGGAACGAGCCAACAGGCTTAATTTCTGGATGATGATGATGATGATGATGGTGATGGTGGTGATGATGAGATGGTGATAATGGTGGTGGTGATGATGGTGGTGATGATGATGATGGTGGTGGTGATGGTGATGATGATGGTGATGATGATGGTGGTGGTCATGGTGATGGTGGTGATGATGGTGGTGGTGATGATGATGCTGGTGATGACGATGGTGGTGATGATGATGATGGTGGTGATGGTGATGATGATGATGATGATGGTGATGATGATGGTGATGATGATGGTGGTGGTGGTGATGGTGATGGTGGTGATGATGGTGGTGGTGATGATGATGGTGGTGATGATGATGATGGTGATGATGATGGTGGTGATGATGATGATGATGGTGATGATGATGATGGTAATGGTGATGATGGTGATGGTGGTGATGATGATGGTGGTGATGATGATGGTGGTGATGATGATGATGATGATGATGATGATGATGGTGGTGATGATGATGATGGTGATGATAATGATGGTGATGATGATGAAGATGATGATGGTGGTGATGATGATGGTGGTGATGATGATGATGTTGGTGATGATGGTGGTGATGATGATGATGATGGTGGTGGTGATGGTGATGGTGGTGACGATGGTGGTGGTGACGATGATGGTGATGATGATGATGGTGGTGATGATGATGATGGTGGTGATGGTGATTATGATGATGGTGATGATGATGATGATGGTGATGATGATGATGGTGGTGATGGAGGATGGTGGTGGTGATGGTTGATGATGTGGTGATGATGAGTTAGGATGATGTGATGATGAGGTGGTGATGGTGATGGTGATGGTTGAGTGATGCCGGGGTCGATGGTTGATGGTGTGATGATGGTTGGTGGTGATGATGATGGTGGTTGATGGTGATTGGTGGTTGGTGATGATGATGGTGATGGTGAGGTGGTGATGGTGATGCATGGTGGTGATGTGATGGCTGGTTGATAGGTTGGTGGTGGTGAGATGATGAGGTGGTGTGATGATGGGCGTGGTGATGGTGATGGTGGTGATGATGGGGGTGAATGATGGTGGTGGGTGATGATGATGGTGTGATGATGATGGTGGTGGTGATGATGATGGTGGTTGATGATGATGGTGGTGATGATGATGGTGGTGGTGGTGGTGGTGGTGATGGCGATGATGATGGTGATGGTGATGGTGATGATGATGGTGGTGGTGATGGTGATGGTGGTGATGATGGTGGTGGTTGATCAATGATGGTGGTGATGATGATGATGATGGTGATGGTGGTGATGATGATGATGGTGTGGATGATGTGATGGATGAGTGGTGTGGTGATGGTGTGGTGATGGTCGAGGTGGTGATGATGGTGGTGGTGGTGATGATGGTGTGTTGATGGTGTGGTGTTGGATGATGGTGGGAGATGATGATGGTGATGATGATGATTGGTGATGATGAGGTGATGATGATGGTGGTGGATGAGGAGTTGATGGGATGATGGTTGTGGGTGATGATTTGATGGTGTGGATGATGATGGGTGGTGATGATGGGTGATGATGATGATGATGATGATGGTGGATGATGATGATGGTGTTGGTGATGATGATGTGGTGGTGGTTGGTGGTGGATGATGAGGTGGTGGATGATGATGGTGATGATGATGATGATGATGATGATGATGGTGGTGGTGGTGATGGGCGATGATGGTGGTGATGAGGATGATGGTGATGATGATGGTGGTGTGCGGATGCGATGGTGACGATGGTGGTTGATGATGATGATGGTGATGATGGTGGTGGTGATGATGATGGTGATGATGGTGGTGGTGATGATGATGGTGGTGATGGTGATGGTGATGATGGTGGTGATGATGATGGTGATGATGATGGTGATGATGATGGTGATGATGGTGGTGGTGATGATGATGGTGGTGATGATGGTGATGATGATGATGATGATGGCGATGATGGTGGTGATGATGATGATGGTGATGATGATGGTGGTGGTGATGATGATGATGGTGGTGATGGTGGTGATGATGATGGTGATGATGATGCTGGTGATGATGATGGTGATAATGGTGGTGGTGATGATGGTTGTGATGATGATGATGGTGGTGATGATCTTGGTGGTGATGATGATGATGATGGTGATGGTGGTGGTGATGATGATGGTGGTGATGATCTTGGTGGTGATGATGATGATGGTGGTGGTGATGGTGATGATGATGATGATGATGGTGGTGATGATGATGATGACGATGACGACGATATTGACGTTATCATCATCATCATCATCATTATTATTATTATTATTATTATTATTATTATTATTATTATTATTATTATTATTATTATTTATTATTATTATTATTATTATTATTATTATTATTACATACAAAATTGAAATCCGGTAAATCAGTTGTCCTGAACTGAATTATTTAACTTGAACTACTTGATGAAGTTTAATAATTTAGTTGAGGATGATTGATTTACAAGGTACCAATTTCGTATTTAATATCTTAAAATTCCTTCATGGTGAGATAGGCCTAGAAGATCATTGCCATAACGACTGGCTGCTGGCCTCATATCCGCATGTGTTAATCACATAGATGGACGATCATGTAGCCAGTATTCGGGTTACATTTGGTCAGCATGTGATAGACCTGGTTTTCTCAACTTGGAACCTTTATCCAAATTCCTCACATTGCTGTGTGGGCACCACTCCCATAACTAACTAACTCACTGGCACTATCAAACCCGTCGTAGGTTAATGGCCGCGCAGACATAAGCTCTCCGTACATCCCTATCCTGAGCTAATGTTTTCCAATCATTCCCTTATAATCTATTTCCCACAAATCATAGTTAATGTTAATCTTCCACCTCATTCTTGGTCTACCAACTGGGCGTTTTCCCTCTGGTTTTCCTACAAGAAGCTTCCATGCACGTCTTTCATTCCCCATACACGCAACATGTCCTGTCCATTGCAGTCTACAAGACATAACTATTCTTATTATATCTGGCTTCCTATAAAGACCATATAGTTCACTGTTATGTAGTCTTCTCCATTCACCTATCTGTTCATCTCTCTTTGGTCCAAAAATGTTCCTAAGAACTTATTCTCAAATACTTGTAATCTCCTTTCCTCCCTTTCCATGTTTCGCACCCTCGCCCAGGAGCCTGTTCCGACCGGAAATCGAACCCGGACCCGTTGTGTGATATGGTATCGCGCTACCTCGAGATTACAGCGGTGGACTATAGTGTATGGAAGTCATTAATTGGCCTAACACAAAATATAGGCTATTATTACATTAGATAAAAATTACGTGGGTCAGTTAATATTTCATTTAACGACGCTCTTTAACAACGCAGGCCACTAGCATCGGAATTCAAATGTAAAAGTTAAAGAACCATAGGCATTTACATGCAGTGGAACTTATGCCCGGCTTTCTTGGCGGTTGCATTTTTACAGTAAATGGTCGTCAAATAGGAGAAAATTACATAATAGCGAACTAAGTGATCTTTATGGGAAATAATATGTAATAAGAATAATTAAGTATCGTAAATTGCGATGGGCAGGGCATGTGGCATGAATGTGGAATGAAAAATGGGCATGGAAATTTCTTATAGGAATCAAGGCCAAAAGTGAGGTGGTATAATAACTTTAACCATAATTTGTGGGAGATGAATTATAAGGAAATCATTGGAAAATATTACCTTGGGGATATGGATGTATGGAGAGCGTGTATCTACGCGGCCATGAACCTCCGGGTTTGATAGTGTCAGTGGCTATTTTCTGTCCAGCCTAAGAAAGACACTTCAGGAAAATAAATGGGCGGGTAATCCACGAAGTACATGACTGCTTCAGTTACTGCGATTCATTCATGACCAAAGCTCAGTTCAACGGAAGCGAAAAAATAGATCATGTTCTCGATTAATATAATTACGTATTTAAAGCTATTTATATTAATTATAGTTGATCAGAATACAGTATACACCTACATATTTCTTCGAAGGAGGTCGGAGACTAACTAAAAATTCTCATTTGTTTGAAACTGAACGATTCTTGAGAGGAAGTTGAATGTCAGTTACAAATATGGCGGCTGTCGGATAGTTTATGTTAACTTAACACGGTGATAAAATGTGTGATCAAAATTATTAGAAGCACAATGGGAAATTGTTAAAAGTGGTAAAATGTTAAATATATTTTGTAAGTTATGGAGCATAATCCTGGCACTGTAGTGAACGATATAGTGCATTAAATTATCGGCTTGTAACAAACAGCTGACTGAGTTCACCTGCACTCTTATACGTGCTGCGCGGAGTAATACATTCGGAAGTTAAATGTCAAAGTGTGTTTCTTACGTTGGACAGAGAATAGTTAATTATATCAAGCTTGAGGGCTTTAACGTGCGTAAATGATCGGAAACGAATTAAATATATACGAAGAGAACTAAATATATTCAAGCTATTAGATAGGATTGCACAATGTAGAGACGAATAGATGGACCATATCAATAGAATAGATAACAATAGAATCCCGAAACAGATTCTTCACTACTAGGACAAACAAATGTAAGAAGGCCCAGTAAAAGAAGGGCAGACCAATTCTAACATGAGATCGAAATAGACCTTAAGGTCTATCTAAGGATGTTCCGCGCCGTAGCCGAGTGGTAAAGGCAAGATGCCTTGGCGCAGAGCTAGGGGACTTGCGCTGGTTCAAGTCCCCATGGGGGAAGAAATTTTCTCATGGAATTTCGGCCAGTATGGGACCGATGCCCACCCAGCATCGTGAAGCATTTGGGTAGCTACAATAAGTAGCGACTCCAGGTTGAGAAGACCAGCTATAATGGCTGGGGGACCCGACATGCTGACCACATGTCACCCCTACACTGGTTAGATGATCATCTACCTCTGAGATGAACACATGTGGATGTGAGGCCAGCAGCCGGATTGTAGGCCAAGAACAGGCTTGTTGCACTTGGAGTTTTTTTTTATCTAAGGATGAAATTATGATATGGGATCAAGTCTTTACTTCCATTCTGAAGGAAGCTATAATCAATATTTTTACATCCTTAAAACCTATTGTCCTCGGCCGTACGTGAACTCGCGAATCTTGAAAATAGGCCTATAGATGGAAGCATGGCAACGACTATTTCATCAGTTTCGCCAAAATGACTTGTATGGAATATTGAGTGTTATTTTAAAAAGTCTTGGAATTTAAGAACATAATTTTCTTCAAAAGTCATGTCGAAGGTTAGGACTTGTTGACTTGAATTCGTCAGGGTCAGCCATTATTACGAGGGGAAGCATTTTCGCAAACAAGTGCACTGACCTTATCCAATATATAACCTTAGTGGGCTCATAATTCAATGGATCAATTGAACTGCCAGTCTACGTTGATTTATTTTCGTGCGAACATTCGACCCTCTGCTTTGTGCAAACAATATATCACTCTTGGCTGCTTCCCACCTGTAATCCATTATTTCTTAAGTAAGTCACCATAACATATATATTTTAAAGGACATGTATTTTACAACCCTTCAAGATCGTACACTTCCAAAACACCTGTAATACTTACTCACTGGCACTATCGAACCTGTAGGTTCATGGCCGCGCGGACATAAGCTCTCCATACATCCATATCCCGAGCCAATGCTTTCCAATCATTCTCTGTATAATATACTTAAGTCAAATCATAGTTAATGTTGTTCTCCTACCTCATTCTTGGTCTACCAACTGGCGTTTTCCCTCTGGGTTTCCTACAAGAAGCTTCCTTGCACGTCTTTCATTTCCCATACGCGCAACATGTCCTGCCCATCGCAGTCTACGAGACTTAACTGTTCTTATTATATCTGGCTTCCTATAAAGACCATGTAGTTCATAATAATAATAATAATAATAATAATAATAATAATAATAATAATAATAATAAATATAATATAATAATAATAGGAAATGTACACTCAGGTTGAGCATTAGTGGTGGTTTAGTCTTTACTGTAGTTTGTGATAGTTTTTGTTCTTTTCGCACATGTAGTTCATTGTTATGTAGTGTTCTGCATTCACCTGTCTGTTCATCTCTCTTTGGTCCAAAATTTTTCCTAAGAACTTTATTCTCAAAAACTCGTAATCTCATTTCCTCCCTTAAAGTAAGAGTCCATGTTTCACATCCATATAATATAACTGGTAGAATAATAGTTTTATATATTTTCAGTTTAACGTTTTTTGAAAGGAGTTGGGACATCAAAAGTCTCTGCAGTGCATAATAGCACGTATTTCCAGAATTGAGCCTATGTTTAATTTCTTTGTGCGTCTCATTCCTGTAATAGAAGCTTTAATAGAAGTTCATACGAGACGTCAAAAATACTTAAAACGATCAGAATGCGATACTAGACAACTAACTCACTGGTAATATCGAACCGGTAGGTTCATGGTCTCGCGGACACAAGTTCTCTACATATCTCTATCTGGAGCTAATGTTTTTCGATCATCCCCTGTATAATCTACTTCCCTCAAATCGTGTTTAATATTATTCTCTCACCTCATTCTTGGTCAACCAACTCTTCAATTTCCTAATATTATTTTTAAGTTTCATTATTATTTATATAAGAAAACAATTCTATTGCCACAGGATAAACATACATAAGTCTGAAAAGATAACTTTTTAGGAGAGCTTATGAATATTCAAATAACTTATTTATTAATAATCGGATATTTTCATTATTTCTGACCAAGAGATATCTACCATAAGAAATTAGTTGTCACTTAAGAACTTTACCCTTATGATAACTTATAGGAAGAAAAATGCTGTATTTCTGATATATTAATCTACAAAAATAAAAATCATTGAAATCGGACCTATGTACATTTACTCTAATGCCACAGAATTATTGTATTAATATTATATGTTATTAACATAGTATTATATCATTATGTCCACCACTCTGCCTTCGAGGTAGCGTGCTCCTTGTCACGCAGCGGGCCCGGATTCGATCCCCGGTCGGGGCAGTTTTTCTGGGTGAGGTTTTTATCGGGGGTTTTCCTTACCTGTAAGACAAATGTCAGGAAAACTTTAAGGCCCAAACGGTCCCCGAAATCATATGGCCATCATCATCATTATCCTTCTCATTATCATCATCATCCTTCGCCGGTGTGGAAAGCAACGGGAATCTACCACACCTGTCATTCCCTAGCAAAGCTGCAAGCATAGCATGAAAATGCTATGATTGAAGGGAAGGACCTGCCCTCGGATAGAATTACTATGGATGGATGGATTATATTATTATATGGTGCGGAAACATGGACGTTGAAGCAAAAGCACAGAAATAAATGATTAGTAACAGAAATGGACTTTTTAAGAAGATCGGCAAGAATACCAAAATTAGATAAAATAAAAAATAATACAATAAGATAAATAATGAATGTAGAAAAGGATATTGTACAAGATATCGAAAAAATCCAACTAAGATGGTATTGACATATAATATGACACAGAAACAAATAAAGAAGTATTGAAATGAATACCTCCTGTAAAAGGGAAACGTGGTAGACCAAAGCCAACATGGATAAAGGGATTTCAAGACAACATGAAGAAGAGAAATATGACAGAAGCAGACACGCAAGACCGGGAAGTGTGGAAGAAGAAAAAAATGTATATTTTGGTTGGGGATACCTGTGCAAATAACAGAAACAATCCTGAAATTAAAAAAAAATAATATTGTACAATAAAATTAAATTATTGTATTTTTATTATTATACAACATATAATTGATGATAATTCTTGGTCTATAATTTCTCCAAGTTACGATATTTTGATTGCAGTACCATCTAATTTCCTGCATTACAATAAGTGTATCTAGTAAAAGTACAGTTCCTCAATGATGGAATGTTTGCATTTAAAAGAAACTATAGTATAAAAACCTTTCCAATTATAAGGGATCAGGGTAATTTTAGAGAATAAGCCTAGGGCTACCTTGATGTTCCCTTAGCTCATGTGTTGGAATGTAATAATGATTTTAAACTATTCTGATTTAGATCTTGAAGGGTGATTAATTATCTTGTGATAAATGACAAGCTACCACAAGGTATTCGCTTTCAATTACAGAGCTCTGCGAGAGCCGTTACCTCGCGACATGACCTGACCTGACCCTACGTCATCACAACTTTACTTCCAAATTCTGAGTTAAAAGTCAACAGACGTCAAACTTTACGGCAAAATATCATCTTGCTAATTGTGTGTTTGGGTTTAAGTTTGCTCATACTGATGCTATAGTTCATCTTTTTTTCAGGAGGTGCTCTGTTTGTAGTTCCATTTGATAGTTACTGTAAAATTTTGTAATGAAACTTTGTGTTCATTCTTCTAACATTAAAGTATAAAATTATGAAATATTTACCTACGTCCGTCTCCTCAACTTTATTAGTTATTTATCTGTAGCGCTTTCCTCACCCCCTCTACTAGATCTTCAGTGAAACACCAGTTTTGAATCCTGCTGATGATGGGACTAGTTCCGAAAGCACTACAGATAAATAAGTAACCCCCCTCTACCAGATCTTCAGTGAAACACCAGTTTTGAATCCTGCTGATGATGGGACTAGTTCCGAAAGCTCTACAGATAAATAACTAATAAAGTTGAGGAGACGGACCTTTTAGGTAAATATTTCATAATTTCGTACTTTAATTTTGAATAATACCTCAACGGAACATATCATAAATCTTATGAAAGTTCTTCTAACATGCCTGAGCCATTTTGTTGGTGTTACATATCCTCTAAAACATTCCATATTTTGAGTTATTCTCAAATTTGTTCATTTCATATTTTAAATAAACACAATAACAGTTTAGAAACTTCATATGCATTGATTAAGTTTTTGTTTATGGAAGTGCATAACATATTCTAGTTAACTGCGAAATATACAGGACAGTGAAGGGGAAAAAGCATGTATACCAAGAGAACAAAGTCAATTTTAGATTGTGACTTACTCTGCAAATTCTCAGTCACATAAGAAAGTGCTGCTTCGCGTTCATGATATTTGTAATTTTGTATATCATTGTCTGTTAATGGATTACTATTATTATTATTATTATTATTATTATTATTATTATTATTATTATTATTATTATTATTAATGTCTAGATTAGAACATGTCACAAATAAGGAAATTAGAAACATAATGGAAGTAGAAGAAAGCATAATTGAAAGAATTGAGGAGAAGGAATTAAAGTGGTTAGGACATGTCTTAAGAATGGAAGATGAGCGATGGCCGAAGCAACTATATGAATGGCATCCGAACAGAAATAAGAAAAAAGGGAGACCAAGGTTAACATGGAAGGAAAACATGAAGACGGTAATGCAAGTTAGAGGGCTAAGCATCGAAGATGCCCAAGACCGTAGGCTTTGGAGGTTTGGCACGGGAAGAAGGCAGCAGCTGTAAAAACTCGAACATAGAGAGATTATTATTATTATTATTATTATTATTATTATTATTATTATTATTATATATTATTATTATTATAACTAAATCACTGACACTCTCGAACCCATAGGATCATGGCCGCGAACATAAGCTCTCCACGCAACCCTATCATGAGCTAATGTTTTCCAATCAAACTCTGTATAATCTACATACCTCAAATCATGGTTAATGCTATTCTCCCATCTTATTCTTGGTTTACTAACCGGGGATTTTAGCTCTAGTTTTCCTACAAGAAGCTTTCATGCCCCTCTTTCATTCCCAATTCGTTTCTCATGCCCTGCCATCGAAATCTATGATACTTAGCTGTTCTTATTACATCTGGTTTCGTATAAAGGAATGCTAATGTAGCTCACTCTGCAAAGGGAAGAAATGTTCTCATGGAATTTCAGCCAGTATGGGACAGGTGCCCACCCACCATCGTGAGGCATTTGGATAACTACAATAAGTAGCGGCTTCAGGTTGAGAAAACCAGCTATAACGTCTGAGGGACCCGACATCCTAATCACATGTAACCCCTACACTGGCAGGATGATTGTCTACTTCTGTGATGTGAGGCCAGCGGCAAACTGGTAGGTCAAGGGCCTTCTAGATCTGTCGTGCCATGGAGTTTAGCTTTTTAATATAGCTCAGTTATGTATTCTTCTCAATTCAACGATCTGTCGTCTCCCTTCGATCCAAAAAAATTTCCACTTTATTTTCAAATACTCGTTATATTTTTCGTTTCTTAAGGAAAGAGTCCATATTTCATATTCATAGACTATAATATAAATGAAGAACTACCGTTTTTATTTATTTTTTTTACTTTACGACTTTTAGAGAGAAGTTGGTATGTAAGTCCTTATTATGTATAACTAGTTAACTAACTCACTGGCTCGAACCCGTAGGTTCATGGCCTCGCGAACATAAGCTCTCCATACATCCATTCTACTTTTCAAGCTTCTGAATTCCTACATTCCTACTTACCTGGCGTCCAGATTTGAGAAGTTATCCTCCTACCACAATATTGACACTAGGTCACAAGATAGCAGTCTGCTAACAATTCCTCTTCATAGCACTTCCTCCTATTCTACTTCCTTCACAGTAGCCTCCGCCCGCTCCTGGAATCTCCTTCCTCAAGATATCAGGGGTTGCCGCACACTTGGCACCTTTAAGTCACGCTTATACAGTTACCTGTTGTCTAATAATTAATTTTTCTCTATTTATTTAATTTTATACTATGTCATTAATCTTTTCCTCGTTTTTTTTATATATCTTGTACATATTATATATTTAATTCGTTAAATTTAGAGTAAATCAAAATACATTATAAATATTAATTGTATTGTATTCATAACTTGTAATCGTTTATATATATATATATATATATTGTAATTTAGATTTAAGACTTTTCTTTTGTATTTTTTTTTTAAACCTGGTTGAGTGGTAGACAAGGCCTTAAGGCCTTAACTCTGCCAGGTAAAATAAAGCTATTATTATTATTATTATTATTATTAATTATTATTATTATTATTATTATTATTATATCCTGATCTATGTTTTCCAATCATCCTCTATATAATTTACTTCCCCCAAATCATGGATAATGCTATTCTCCCACCTCATTCTAGGTCTACCAACTAGGCGTTTTCCCTCTGGTTTTCCTACAAGAAGCTTCCATGCACCTCTTTCATCCCTTATTTGTGCCACATGTCGTACCCATCGCAGTCTACGAGACTTAACTGTTCTTAATATATATTTACTTACTTACTTACTCACTGGCACTATCGAACCCGTAGGTTCATGGCCGCACGGACATAAGCTCTCCATACATTCCTATCCTGAGCTAATGCTTTCCAATCATTCTCTGTATAATCTACTTCCCTCAAATCATAGTTAATGTTGTTCTCCCACCTCATTCTTGGTCTACCAACTGGGCGTTTTCCCTCTGGCTTTCCTACAAGAAGTTTCCATGCACGTCTTTCATTCCCCATACGCGCAACATGTCCTGCCCATCGCAGTCTACGGGACTTAACTGTTCTTATTATATCTGGCTTCCTATAAATACCATATAGTTCATTGTTATGTAGTCTTCTCCATTCACCTGTCTGTTCATCTCTCGTTGGTCCAAAAATTTTCCTAAGAACTTTATTCTCAAATACTCGTAATCTCCTTTCCTCCCTTAAAGTAAGAGTCCATGTATATATTGCTTCCTATAAATATAATGTAGCTCACTATTTTGTCTTTTCCACATTCATCTGTCTGTTCATCTCTTTTTGGCCCAAAAACTTTCCTAAGAACTTTATTCTCAAATATTCGAATCTTCTTTCCTCCCTTAAAGTAAGAGTCCATGTTTCGCATTCATATAATGTAACTGGGAGAATAACTTTTTTATATATTTTCAGTTTAACGTTTTTTGAGAGGAGTTGGGACGTCAAGAGTCTCTATAATGCATAATAGCACGCATTTCCAGAATTGAGCCTATGTTTAATTTCTTTGTGTATCTCATTCCTATTTGTAATTATTGTTCCTAGATATTTGAAATCAGCAACTTCTTCAAAATTTCCCTCACTTGTCGTTAGTTGTCCATTTCCATTAAATAACGCATGTGTGACCATATATTTAGTCTTTTTTATGTATTACAGTTTTAACAATTGTATAACAGTACCTGATATCTCAGTCTTCCTCAATAATTTGCATTGTTGTTTTATAGGAGGCCTTTCGATAACATATGTATCATCTTCTGCTTTCATTTTGGTACTGACTATTGTTGATAATTATTTTGTACAGAGGGTTTATGCTGGGTATGTTCTCGTTCAGCAGGTGTTCATTTGTGGTTTCCTTGATGATTTATAATTCTTCGAGAACGTTGATTTTCGATACATCGTTTTCTCTATGCAGGATCGATAATACCACAAATAAACACTTGCTGAACGAGAACATACCCAGCATAAACCCTCTGTACAGAATAATTACCAACAACAGTCAGTACCAAAATGAAAGCAGAAGATGATACTTAAGTTATCGAAAGGCCTCCTATAAAACAACACTGCAAATTATTGAGGGTGACTGAGATATCAGGTACTGTTACACAATTATTAAAACTTTAGCACAGAAACTTCAACGGAGTTTCATAATTGTATTTTAAAAACATTGATTTATTATGTATAATAATTAAAAACGTCCGTTTTCAGAGTAAAATAGCGAAAAATTTTAGTATCGACACGTAGGAGGGGTGGTCCATCTATACGAAAAGTATAAACTACAGAAGAAAAGCTACATAAAAATAAACGATACAGTTATCTATGTGGACGCCTATGTTACGTTATTTTTCAGTGAAGGTAACCGTAGGTATTGTAGGAATAAGGAGTAATCACTTTCCCTTGAGAACTCATAAAATTCTTACAGGAATCCTAAATTTGTTTGGTATTTAAGTGTGTTCACAGCAAAACGATCTAAATTAAATTTATGGTGTATAGAAGGGACCCCAAATGTCCTAGAAATGACATAAGAGAGAGTATAATACGCGTGGGGGTCAACGACCAGCCTTCATGGACACTGCACACCGTTGTGAGGTTACCTGAGGATAACGGAACTTTGTGAAATCTTCGGTGCAATACAGGCACATCTCCTATTGCTTGGGTCATCATCGTGATTTAGGCAGAGATATTTGTGTTGTATTCGTTTTTGATCAGAACCAAAGTTGATCAGAACTACTGCATATTCCACAGATGTCTTTGTGTCATTAAATGTTTATAAAAACGTGTAAATTTATATCGGTGTCATTTGTATGTAATAAAACTAGTCCAAATATTGTAGGTTTTCTTTTTTTCCTGAATCAATTAAATTAAATCCAATGATCTAGAGTAGGCATATTTTTAATGAAAAGTTATAATCTCATGAAGAATTATTTTGTGCTTAGTTATCCACCAGTGAACAGAAAACATTGGTATTTTTACCAAACATTTATTTATATACAGATTTTCAATGTTTACACATATTTCTGTTCCCGAAAGTTTTATTTTCCTTCTTCACTCTCTCTATCCATCCACTCCATTTCCTCCAGTCCTCTTGTTCTCATTCCAGTTCTTATTTCTTGCATCCACGAATTTCAAGGTCTTCCTTTCTTTCTTCTTCCAGGTGGACACCATTCCAAAGTTTTTAGCAAAAAAAGCGATAGTTATTCTCAAATAAAAAATGGTTAAATTATCCATAGATTTTATTAGAAAAAAGGTTAAATTATTCTATCTCTATCTATCGTCGGGTTTTTACAGCTGCTGCCGTCTTCCCGTGCCAATATTGAAAAAAACCTAATAGAAATTATTAAACAAATCTATAAAGATAACTCCGCTTATGTTAAAATTGGAAATATAATGTCTAATCCTATAAAAACCACAAAGGGATTGAAACAAGGTTGTAGTCTATCACCAATTTTATTTAATATTTATGTAGAATTTATATTAATGAAATGGAAACAAAGCTGCAAAGGTATGGGGATCCAAATAGGAAACATTTTTGCTGACATTACAATTTGCCGATGATCAACTGGTTTTAGCGCAAGACAAATTTGATATGGAATTCATGATAAAAAGGTTGAAAAACACATATGAATCATGGGGTCTCACAGTAAATTTACAAAAAAACAGAATATCTGGCAATAAATAGCAATGAATCAGAAAATCTAATATTGGAAGAAGGAATCCAAATAAAGCAAGTGAAACAAACTAAATATTTGGGAATAATTATGGATAACATTAAAGGTATAGGCAAAGAGAACATAAAACATAGAATTGAATTGAGTAGCAAAATAATATCATCGTTAAATTCCATATGGTGGGATAAGCATATTTGGAAAGACACAAAAAAATATATTGGTAAAACATTGGTGGAATCTGTTGCAATGTACGGAAGTGAGGTATGGACAATCAATAAGTACTACAAGAATAGACTAATAGCTCTAGAAATGGATTATTTACGAAGAAGTGCCAGAAAGTCTAGATTAGAAAACATGTCACAAATAAGGAAATTAGAAACATAATGGAAGCAGAAGAAAGCATAATTGAAAGAATTGAGGAGAAGGAATTAAAGTGGTTAGGACATGTCTTAAGAATGGAAGATGAGCGATGGCCGAAGCAACTATATGAATGGCTTCCGAACAGAAAGAAGAAAAGAGGGAGACCAAGGTTAACATGGAACGAAAACATGAAGACAATAATGCAAGCTAGAGGACTAAGCATCGAAGATGCCCAAGACCGTAGGCTTTGGAGGTTTGGCACGGGAAGGTTAAATTATTACTTTCATATAAATATATGATTCCAACCAATAATGGCAAAGATGCTAATACGGTATAAAATAATAAATAAACGACCTGCAAACGTGAGTATCTATTTTTATGGCTTTGAGCTTATAATTTTTTATCCTAAAAATCCCTATTTCACACATTGGTACCGATTTTGTTTTTAACCTAAAAAAAGGTATTTGTAATTAAATTTTCATAATTCGTCCCAGTTCTTCGAAATTTTTTCATAGCATTGAAATAATATAAAAATATGAAAACAGTAAAATTGTATTTTGTGGTCAACAAATATATTTATTGTAGTTAATTGACTATTAATTTTTAATTTCATAATTCTTACATTCAGGTTGCTAGCTATATATATATATATATATATTATATATATATATATAGGCCTATAAAATCCTAAAACAGTATTATTATAATTTATTTTATAGTTTTAAGTCTATTTTAGGTGCCTAAATCTGCATCATTTAGAGCCTAAAAATCCGATATTTAAATATAACCAAAATTACACAAATAAATAGGGTAGCTTTTTCATACTTGTATTTTTTCCTACGTGACAATTAACCATTAAATTTAAATTATCAATGGATACGTCAAAACCCTGAATACTTTTTGACAACTTCCCGAAGATATTAAAATACAAAATTGGTACCTGGTAAATCAGTCGTCCTCAACTATATTATAAAACTTTATCAAATATGGAGGCCTTTCAAAAACAATGTTTCATCTTCTGTATTTCAACTGTTACTAATGCTGTTGTATACGTTGAACAAAGGGTTTGTTCTCGTTGAGTATATCTGTATTCTTAGCTTCCCGAACAATTATGAATTAAGGAAATTTGACAGAACAAAATAGGCATAACACTGTATTACGTTATATAAATATTAATATTATACGGTACTTAATACAATTACGTAATGGTACATGCTATAATAAGTGAAAAACTTAAAAAAAAAAAAAGATTTTTCCTCAACCATTAAGAGAAACGCTGGCGGATTCTATGTCACAATGTCGCCAATATATATTCAAATAAATAAACTGATAAACAATTTATTGTTGCAGTATGTAAATCGTTACATGA
Source organism: Diploptera punctata (assembly GCA_030220185.1). Taxonomy (NCBI): domain Eukaryota; kingdom Metazoa; phylum Arthropoda; class Insecta; order Blattodea; family Blaberidae; genus Diploptera; species Diploptera punctata. The sequence goes on along the minus strand of JASPKZ010010652.1, from coordinate 4,208,046 downwards.
TAGAAATATATGTACATATGTTGATTTTTCTCAAAAATGTGAGAAACGTCTTAAAAGAAGTGAGAAGTTGAGATCAAAGTAACCTAAAATTACCATATTTCCGATGTAAAATATGTATTAGTCATTGTTCAGACAGTGCAGGCAACTTATTACAAAAATCCTAACAAACAAGTGAACCTAAACTAGTCTGATGCACATACTCGCCCATTTACTCTCCCTAACTTGCCCCAACTAACATAAAATTGCCCATTTCCTCACCCAAACTATCCCACTATTGTAGGTGGACTCCTGGGAAAGAATCCCCTTATATATGAGTAAACGTGTTAGCAATTGGCTCTAGAGGTAACGTATGTTATCACATTGGCCAACATGATGCTAGCAGTCACTTGTTCTCCGATCGAATATTCACAGGTGGCACTGTGGCATAGAATAATCCAAAGCTGGATTGGAACTTTATTACCTCGATTAATCACCATTATCATTACATTATATTAAAATTGTACCTCGCGGCAGCCGACGGTTAAGGCATCAATACCTTGCTGCAGAACTACAGGAATAGCATGTCCAGATAGAGAAAACCAGCCGTACTGCTGAGTGAGTCGACATGCTGGCCACATGTTACTCCTGAACTAGCTGGATGATCGACCACCTCAAATTAATACATGTGTATATGTTTGAATAAGAAGGCCTTTCTAGAATTGTCGCGCCATGAAGAAAGATAATGTTGTTAGAATTAATTAAATTAACTTCTACAGAAGTGGAGGAATATGATTTTTATTTATTCATACTCAGACTGGATCTTAGACCCATTGAGTCTCCTGTAAAATGTGTAGTAATGCGAAGATTTAGGCTAGCCACACTACGTTATCCTCGTACCTTTGGCTACGAAATGTGAATCCTTGTATGTATGCCTCTATTATTTTATAAAATTATAATAAAAACTCCTGGCGCGACAGGCCTACAAGGCCCTTAGCCTACCAGCCGGCTGCTGGCCTCACATCCACATGTGTCAATCACAGAGGTAGATGATGACCAGCCAGTGTAGGGGTGACATGTGGTCAGCATGTCGAGTCCCCCAGCCGTTATAGCTGGTTTTCTCAACCTGGAGCCGCTACTTATTGTAGCTACCCAAATGCATCACGATGCTGGGTGGGCACCGGTCCCATACTGGCCGAAATACCATGAGAAAATTTCTTCCCCCATGGAGACTCGAACCAGCGCAAGTCCCGTAGCTCTGCGCCAAGGCTTCCTGCCTTAACCACTCGGCTACGGCGCGGGACATAAAATTATAATACAACATTTTATTTATTTTGTAATTTTGTCCTTTCAGCTTATTAATTGAGGGTTCATAATTTTTCGCTTCTCAAATAATACCGACTTCATTAAATTTAAATTTAATTGTTTATTTTGTGTCTATAATTACTTATAATATTATTTATTATTCTATATTAGTTATTTTAAGGGAGGAAAGAAGATTACGAGCATTTGAGAATAACGTTCATAGGACAATTTTTGGGCCAAGAAAGAGATGGACAGGTGAATGGAGAAAACTACATAACAATGAGCTACACTATATGTTTAGGAAGCCAGACATAATAAAAACAGTTAAGTCTCGTAGACTGCGATAGGCAGGACATGTGGCACATATGGGGGATGAAAGAGGTGCATGAAAGCTTCTTGTAGGAAAACCAGAGGGAAAACGTCCAGTTGGTAGACCATGAATGAGGTGGGAGAATAACATTATCCATGATTTGAGTAGTTGGATTATACAGAGGGTGATTGGAAAGCATTGGCTCAGGATAGGGATGTATGGAGAGGTGATGTCCGCGCTGCCATGGACCTATGGATTCGATAGAGCCAGTGAGTTAGTTACATTAATGCATTTTTGTGTGATAATTGTAGTTAACCCATCGTTGTGGTCTCGGGGTAACGCGGTTGCTTCATATACAGCAGGCCCGGTTTCGATACCCGGTCGGGACAAGTTTTTTGGGTTTCTCCTCACCTGTAAGACAAATATGGGTGAAATTTAAGGTCCAAATGATCCCGAAAAGAATGTTGCCACCGTAACTATCCTATCATATTCGTGCTGCCTCGAAGGTTGCCTCGCATTGAGCTGTTCTCTAATTCGGAGAGGATCTCCATGTTCTTGCGTGATCAAAGTTATGTACAAGTTCGTATGTGATCAGAGTTTAAAATCTTCTTTTCCAGACAGGACTTGTAGGTGTAAGACCCGGGTGTCGTGGGACATGCAAACGTGCCTAAAAGGGAGCGGTTATAGTGAAAATAAGAACGCATAGTTAACGGTATAAATTTAATTCCATTCTATAAATATTTAATTAAAATTCATGTAATTTTCATAACTACACTGTCAGGGAACTGAATTCTAATTGCACATACTGTTAAAAAGTAAATTAGGCTTCATAACGGGCACCTTTTCAACTTCTAAATGAAATGACTGCAGAGTCTAGTGAACAATAAATACCCTAAGATTCTAGACTCTGTATCACCTTGTATATTAAGGGAACTAACTAAAACTAACTGTTACTAACGAACCCGTAGGTTCATGGCCGTGCCGGCATAAGCTCTCCATACATTCCTATCCTAAGCTACTGTTTTCCAACCATCACCTGTATAATCTACTTCCCTCAAAACATGGTTAATGTTATTCTCCCACATCATTCTTGGCCTATCAACTGAGCGTTTTCCCTCTAGTTTCCTACAATAAGCTTCCATGCCCCTCTCTCATTCTCTCATTCGTTCCATATGACCTGCACATCACAGATATTATTATTATTATTATTATTATTATTATTATTATTATTATTATTATTATTATTATTATTATTATTAAGTAAAAGGCTGCACTAGAATGGACCAGATAAGAAACGAGGATATCCGTGAAGAACTGCAGATCTACTCCATAAAAGAAAAGATATTTAACAACAAGATACAGTGGAAAGAATATGTAGAAAGAATGGAAGAAAGTAGATTACCAAATAAAATCTTCCATTATTTTCCAAGAGGAAGAAGAGATGTCGGACGTCCTCGGAAGAGATGGTCTTAGATCTATTAGTGAAGACGGAACAGGCAACTCTTGCCTAAACCAGGAAGTGAAGAAGAAGAAGATTATTATTATTATTAATTAATTATTATTATTAATTAATATTATTAATTATTATTATTATTAATTAATATTATTAATTATTATTATTATTATTAATTAATATTATTAATTATTATTATTATTAATTAATATTATTAATTATTATTATTATTATTAATTATTATTATTATTATTATTATTTATTATTATTATTATTATTATTATTATTATTATTATTATTATTATTATTATTATTATTATTATTATTATTATTATTATTATTGAATCTCCAAATATTTTGAAAGCACTTTCACCACAAGGGCCTGTTAGGGCTGTAGCTTATTATAACAACATTATATTATATGTATATTGTAAAACAGAAATATTAACTTATGGTTTTGAATGAGTGTTATGATTTACATAAATTATCTATAAGTCTTGGCAATATATTGCCATGAATGTGTGTTATGAATTTAATAAAATATTTATAATAATTTTGGTTCTGAAAACTCATTCCACGTTATTAAAGAATCTATAAACATAAATTAAATAAATAAATAAAATAAGAGTACGCCTATGTGGGTGAAAAAAGAGTCAACCAAGATCTTGAATGTACCTCCCTCCGTTCAGGGTCAAAGAATATAATAATATGGAACCTAGTATTTGTAGATTAAAGGAAAGATACTCGGTGAATAAACCGTTTAAAAGTGAAGTTGGGGAGGTCTTGAAAGGAAAAAGACTCAATGCTACACAGTACAAGTTCTGTAAATTTTACGTGCTGGAGCATAACGGTGGATATCCTGACCTTCTGACAGTCAGACCATCCACCTACACAAAAGAACCGTATTCCTAGCTATTGGGAAATATTGCTTTCGTTTTTTGTAGAACACAACACTGACTCCCCTCTTATAAAAAGATTGCTACAACGGTATATTCTCCCCCTAGTAAACATAAAAAACACCCTTTTACTATTTTAGGTCACAATATGCGTCCGCCCTTTTAACAATGCAGGTGGAAGTTAGGGTTGTAGCAATACAGGCACAAGTGAATTTCGCACCATTTTAATATTTATTTTCTTTGTCACTTCAACAATACTCTTATACGGACTTTGAATACACGATGTCTTGAAAATTTCATCATATGATGAAGCCCATTTGGGCCCTAGCTTTCCTCAGAATGTCCTTCCAGACTTCTCTACTTGCTGCTAAATTCTTCCACTTTCTGATTTTATTAATTCTAATATCCTGCAAGACATTATCTTCCCATCTTAATTTTGGTCTTTCGACTTCTCTAGTTTTTAATGGTTGTGTCATATAGATATTTTGAACAGTTTTATTATTGTCCAAACATATCAAATGCCCAGCCCAGGTCAATCTATTAATTTTTATATATTTCACTAAATCGGTTCCTTATATAATAATTAGGTCCACCGCTGTGGTCTCGAGATAACGTGCTGCCTTGTCACGCAACGGGCCCGGGTTCGATTCCCGGTCGGGGCAGTTTTTCTGGGTGAGGTTTTTATCGCGGTTTTTCCTCGCCTATAAGACAAATGTCAGAAAAACTTTAAGGCCCAAATGGTCCCCGAAATCATATGGCCATCATCATCCTTATCATCATCACCCTTCACCGGTGTGGAAAGCAACGGGAGGCTACCACACCTTACACAATTCCCTAGTAAAGCTGTAAGCATAGCATGAAAATGCTATGATTGCAGTGAAGGACCTGCCTTCGGGCAGAATTACTATGGATGATTGGATATAATAATTCATACAATTCACAATTTCTCATTTTTCTCCAAAATCACCTTCTTTCACAGCCCCAAAAAATAACTGTTAATATCTTTCTTTCAAAAATAGTCAGAGATTTCTCATCTGACTTAAAAAAATTTGACATTCATAATATTTCTTTCTCCTGAAGGTTTCTTCTTACTCTTAGGTTTTTCTTCGGATAGAACCTCTTTTCTCTTTATTTCTCTTCCTGAAGATAGACTATATTCTACATCTTCTTCCTTGTTCCTGCTATTCTCTAGATCTTTACGAACATATGTTATCCATGGTACCTGTCTTCGTACCTTACTGATTGGTCAGAATCTGATTTTCAATTATTTCTGATACCATTCTTCGAATAAATTCGCAGAAGGAATAAAAACAATAGTTATTGTAATTACCTAAATTCCTCACGATGCTGGTTGGGCATCTGATTCATAATGTCCGAAATTACATTAGAAAATGCGTTCTGTCACGTGGATTCGAAACAGTGCATGTCCCATAGCCGTACGCCATGGCATGGGGACTCAGAACATTTAGCTACAGTGCGAAACAATACAAGGATACAGTCGCATTAATGTTATACATGTTGGTACAAATCTATATTGGTTACTATAAACTCCTTCTTATACACTACTAGCTAATACCCGGCGTGCGCTGCTACGCCTAAATAAATTAAATATTGAGAGTTAATTAATTATATGGTATACACTGCGATGAACCAAATATGGCGGTTGGTAAATACTTAATTTCAAATTTTAGGTAAACCCCCACTTCTAACGGTCGTATTTCGCTAATTTTTGGATAATATATACCTCGGTTTATTTTAGTAGGATGTTCTTAGTTTTGTTGTGAAACATCGAAAATTGCGATCGCTAGAATGATTTTTAAACTTTTGTTTCGCGTGAACTCCTACGCTTAATAATTTTAGAACATAATAGATAACGGCTAAACACTCCCCGCATCTGAAAACCTGTATATACAAATTTTCAGGAAGATCGGTTGAACGGTTTAGCAATCTATAAAGGACAATCGGAATCTCTATCTCAATCGGGATGAATCTACCCAGAATGCGGCTTATTATGCTGCTACTGTGTAGTTCTGTCAATGACAAGAAAAAATATTTAAAAAAACAAAAATTAATTACTAAGCCTTGAACACTATTTTTTCGCAGATGATCTGGTGATTTTTAGCAATACAGAGGACGAGTTACAAATCACTGGCCATAAATAAAATAAAATAATAAGTCAATAGAGAATGCGCATATCGGGGGGGGGGGGTAAAATGCCTTTCGAGGAATTAAACCACAGAAGATGCAAAATAATGATCAATAACACATTAATAAGTTAGAACAAGTAAACAATTTCAACTACTAAGGGTTAAATGGCAGGTGAATGGAGAAGACTATATAACAGTGAACTACATGGTCTTTATAGGAAGCCAGATATAGCCTAATAAGAACATTTAAGTCTCGTAGACTGCAATAGGCAGGACATGTGGCACGAATGGGGAATGAAAAACGTGCATGGAAGATTCTCGTAGGAAAACCAAGGGGAAAACGCTCAGTTGGTAGACCAAGAATGAGGTGGGAGAATAACATTAACTATGATTTGAGGGAAGTAAATTATGCAGGGAATGGTTGGAAAATATTAGCTCAGGATAGTGATGTATGAAGAGCTTATGTCCGCGCGGCCATGAACCTATGGGTTCGATAGGCCAGTTGGTTAGTTAGGGTTTAATGTATCTTACTGCCAAAAAGAATTAGGTCTATATAAATTTAAAATTAAACAAATTTTATAATATGTGCTAAACAATAAGAACAACTCTAAAAAATAAATCACGCAATTAAAAACCTATAAAACAATGGCAGTATCTATGTTGACATATGCATGCGAAAATTGGACACTTAATAGATCAGACAATAGGAAAATAGAAGTAGCTGAAATGAAATTCTTACGTTCAGTAGCAGGCAGTACATTGTAAGATAATAAATATAATAAAGATAAAAAAACTCCTGACGCGGCAGGCCTAGAAGGCCCTTAGCCTACCATCCGGCTACTGGCCTCACATCCACATGTGTCAATCACAGAGGTAGATGATCATACAACTAGTGTAGGGGTGACATGTGGTCAGCATGTTGAGTCCAGCCGTTGTAGCTGGTTTTTTCAACCTGGAGCCGCTACTTATTATAGCTACCCAAATGCCTCATGATGCTGGGTTGGCACCGGTCCCATATTGAACGAAATACCATGAGAAAATGTCTTCCCCCATGGAGGCTCTAACCATCGCAAGTCCCGTAGCTCTGCGCCAAGGCTTCCTACCTTAACCACTCGGCTACGGCGCGGAACTATAATAAAGATATAAGAACCGAATTAAACATATATATGTTACAGATTATGTTCAACATTCAAGATCTATTAAGTTATGTAGGTAGGAAATAACACTATGAGGTTTATTTTAATTTTGTTGAGTTGTTTCTTGACTCACCTCATACTTCTTAACTCCCTCGCAGATCTAGATTTCGTCACTGTATTTGTGACATTCTCAATGCTGTTCACGTTCACAACTGACGTCCAATGGTCTCCTCTCCTGTTGTGAACTTGGACAGCATTGCGAATGTCACAAATACAGTGACAAAATCTAGATCTGCGAGGGAGTTAAGAAGTATGAGGTGAGTCAAGAAACAACTCAACAAAATTCAAGATCTAACTGGCTCCAACATATAGAATGAATGACGCCCAATAGACTCCACAAATTTTGTTTCTCTACCAACATAAAGGAAGAAGAAATATTGGCAGCCCCATTACTAGAAGGAGGGATACGGTTCTTGATGTGAAAACAGGTCTATGACCTAATTCCATTATGTACAAGAAGAAGAAGAATGTAAAGAATTTTACACAGATATTCACATACTATACACTCTCTCTCTCTCTCTCTCTCTCTCTCTCTCTCTCTCTCTCTCTCTCTCTCTCTTTCTCCACACACACACACACACACTGTAAGTTACAGTCTTTGTAGGATATTGGTCACTTTATGCTGTTCTTATTTTCTTGTTTTCTTGCTTTCTCTATCTCCTGCCTTGCATACTTCCTAAATTAGTCTATACCACAATCTATCTTGCATATATTATGTGGCAGAGTTATTTTGAGCTAAATATTTATGGAATTCATGGAAAATGAGATGTGTTAATCTTCTTTTTTTATTTCAATATTGCAACCAATGAAAAATTAAACTCAAAAACAAACTTTAATGCTCCTAGAAGTCTTTATTTTAATATAGGCTCAACTCTGGAAACTTTTTTTTATTATACATTACAAGGATTCTCGTCATTAAAACTTCTCTAAAAAATGTTAAACTAAAACATATAAAACGGAAATTCTTCATAAGTAATGCCACGAGTGATTTCCAAATTATCGATAAATTCACGACTCACGAAGTGAGGAGTGAATTTATCTAGATAATTTGGAAATCAAGAGTGGCATTTGTTAGGACTATTTAACGAATAAAATTAAGTTGTTTACTCACAAATCATTATTTAACTATAGTTATTTTAAAATATTTATATATTTAATGTAAACGGCGATGTTTGAAAACAAATGAGAAACGATAGGTACGCTTCTTCTGTTTATCACTACAACCAGATCATACTATTTATTGCCAAAGGAACGCAATATTGTAAGAATGCTCTCTAGTGGAGAAAAAATGAAACACATCAAACTATATTAATTAATTTCTAATGTCGTATGATGTAAATATGACAATTATATTTTTCTGGATTATTACCTGGGAAAAAACACATTTAAGAAAGTGCAAACAGTGGTTTCTTTTTTTTTTTTTGGTGGTATAATCAATTGCTACAAATGTTTTTATATTAACTATGTGTTGACATCTATGCACTATATATACAATCTGGTAGCCGTATTTCTTACAGGCTCAGTCACAGACCTGTTCAGAATATTAAAAAGGAGGAGCTTTCTTTAATATGGTAAATATAACACTGATAAATATTTCGTGAAACACGACTCTGATTGGTTGTAAAACAGAAATCATTGAAACGTGATTGGTCATTGACTCCCATTTGGGGCATGAGTTAAATAGTCTCTTTAAATGGATTGCAAACACGGCCTCTTACTTCAAAAGAAGAGAAAAGTTTAATTAATATCTGAGAATAAAGTTAATTTGGAAACTTTTTGCACCCAAGAGAGAAGAACAGACAGCTAAATAGAGAAAACTGTGTAATAGTGAATTATATAATATTTATGGGACACCTGATGTAATAAGAACAATTAAATCTTGTAGAAGAATGAGCAGAACAAGAATACCATGTCAAATCTTAAATTACGAGCCACCAGGCAAGAGATCTTTGGGCAGACCCTTGAAACGTTGGATTGACACCGTAACAGACCACTAGGTCTATCACATGAAAGGAAGAAGAAGAAGAAGAAGAAGTTCTGGTAGATTGCTATGGACACGACTTGTGGCACGAATGGGGAATGAAAAATGGGAGTGGAATCTTGTTGTGGGAAAAGTAGAGGGAAAGGTAGATCTGGTAGGTAGGCCAAGAATAAAAAAAAAAAGTGATTCTGATAGTATTTTTTCTCCTGAATTCAAATATGATATTGGTTTTTCTCCATGACGCAAGGTTTCCGAGTGACAGGAATTTATAATTTCAAACACTTTAATATTTTCTACATTCGTAACTACACAATATTCGAACATTCGGACTCATCTAGAAAGTTAGAAATGACCATTTTCTGCTATATTTCGCCTATGAAGCATCCCTCTTGATGGTCCAACAAAAATCGGCCAGCATATTAGGATTCCATTTGCCTTGATCTATTTTCCATAGCTGAAATCTCCTGAGTTAGCTCATTTGGCTTTATTTCACAATGGACAAATGGACGAAAAAACGTAATTATTTAAATCCATTAATTAAAATTGAAATTAAAAAAAACTGTGGGTGGTGGAGAAATTCCTAATACATATTTGAAAACACGATAAAAAACTGCATTAAGTACAGCTATTGGTACTCATGAGACAAAAATCATGTTGACCAGTGTAATTTGAGGGAGATGAATTACGTATATAAGGAATCAGTGACGGTTCCTGGATATTCGCATAATCGTATTGTACACTCGAAAAAAATAAATACAGAACATTTTAGATAATGTTTTTACAAATAATATTACCACGTTTTCCTCCAAATTTGGATTTAATTAAGAATGCCATAATTTTTTTAAAGACATCTTCACTTTCCAAACACTGTAATTACCTCGCTTGTGCGAGCATATCCTAGAAGTCTGAAACGCTAAATAGTCATTTTATAAGAGTGTATTTCGGTAGGAGTGAAGTTAAACTTGCCCGAAAGTCGCATATCTGAATACCATAAAGAAAGGTTGATACTCCTGTAACCAATGTCCTTAATGCGTCAGTTTAACAAAGTCATCATAAATATGATGATCTTGCAGAAGATTTCCGGGCTGTTGGCCGTGGTCTTGAGGAACTACAAGCCTCAAGACCACGGCCAACAGCCCGGAAATCTTCTGCAAGATCATGATAGTAACTCCGGCCGTGAAAGCCTAAGTCAATTCATCATCATAAATACATTTTCAAACAACAATTAGCTATTTATAAAATAAAAAAAAATGTAGCACGACAGATACGAAGGATCAAGAGCGACGAAATTGGTTATATTCAATAGCAAGTTGTTAAAATACAGAGAGTCGACTAATCAATGAACATTAGTTTCATTTATCTTAACCAAATGTAGGTATTTGTTATATAAAATAGCTACTCAATTGAGAAACATTTCAGAATAGGTTATCCACTTATTAAACGAATTTCTCTAAGTTCTACAGAATGAAATCTTCACAACAAATTCCCAAACATGTTTGTTTCCCCCTTCCTAACTAAATAAATTACATGCATATTATTTAATAAACTAAAAATTAATCTGGTGTACACTAACTTGTCTCATCGGACCTAACAAAATGAATTGAATTTCTTAGAAAATGTTTTTAAATTAATTACGATTGTTGGTCTCACCATTTCATAAATACGTCCTGCCATCTGATGGAAGTTACATAAGTGTTCGCACAGCCCACTGCGATTCTATAGAACTTAGAAAATATTATAGAGAAAAACCACAATTTGCATACACTGATCAATATTAATACTCGTAATTGTAGAATGTGTTTTAAGAATCGTTGTAAAAGGTAAAAAATACTATGAAATGTCATTTTAAAAAATGAGGGGAAAAAATGTAGTGCAACAATGTCATAAAAATGTACGGAAAAACAAAGAGTAACTTATTCTGAAGAAGAGCCCCTCACAATACTTGGTGGACTCCATTCCAGATTACATATGCCCTCACAAAGAAAAACAATTGTGGTATAGCTTCGAATTAAACTCGGGAATCATGGGATGATAGACATGCTAACCGATAAGACCCATAGGCGATGATGGATAAGAATGAACCTGTCAAGAGGACAGATAAAATAAAGCAAGAAGTCGTAGGATATACATATTAGAAAGAGTATGAAATAAAAATAATGGAAAAATATGTATAGGCTACATGAAAATTGTATGACCGCTTCTATCAAAGAATTTTGGAAAAATACTGTGAAGTGATAGCAAACGGATAAAATGTTTGAGAATACAGCAGTTTACTGATTTTTTTTTTTTTTTGCTCCTTGGCGCGACAGATCTAAAAGGCCCTTCGTTTATCACCCGTTGCTGTCCTCACATCCACATGTAACATTTACAGAGGTGGGCAATCATCCAGCTAGTATAGCGATGACATATTGTCCGCATGTCGGGGCACCGGTCCTGTATTGATTGAAATTCCATGAGAAAATTTCTTCCCCCATGAAGCTCCAAGCACCGCATGTACCATAGCTCTGCGCTAAGATATGGGACAATAGATAACGTTATCTACGTTAGTATAAAATTGAAGGCAGAAAAGAAAAAAAGAGCGTACAAGGTTTATTTTGATGATCCGATGAGAAGGAATAAAGCTTCAATTTTAGTTAATTTGTTAATATATTTTTATGGTAATAATCAGCATTTAATGATCAGCATGTCTGATTATCATCGCAGGAACCTATGATCGATTTCCAACTATATCACAGCATTATTTTGTAGGGCCTGTAAGGTATATGGTCACACAAAGAAATACATTATGCTATGGAAATATACAGTTAAAGATAAATGAGGGAAATTTAGAAGTGGCTGAATTTAAATATCAAGGAACAATAATCACAAATAGAAATGAGATGCACAAAGAAATTAAACATAGGCTCAAACTACAGAAATGGATACTATTATGCATTAGAGGGTCACATGTCGTCCCAACTCTCAAAAAACATTAAACTGAAAATATATAAACTGTTATTCTTCCAGTTATATTATAAGGATGAGAAATACGGACTCTTACTTTAAGGGGAGAGAAAATATAACGAGTATTGAAAATAAGTTTTTGGCCAAAGAGAGATGAACAGACAGGTGAATGGAGAAGACTTTCATTGTAGTGAGCTACATTACATGTATAGGAAGCGAGATATAATAATAACAGTTAAGTCTCGTAGACTGCGATGGCAGGGCATGTGGCACGAATGGTGAAATGAAGATGTACGTACATGGAAGCATCTTGTAGGAAAACCAAAGGTAGACCAAGAATGAGTGGGAAAATAACATTAACCATGATTCGAGGGAAGTAGGTTATACAGGGGATGATTGGAAAACATTGGGTCAGGATAGGGATATGTGGAAGACTTACGTCCGTGCGGCTATGAACCTATGGGTTTGATAGTTAGTTAGGGCCTGTAAAGTCTGGAACGGGGTCCACACATCTTCTGAAGACAACCAAATAGCTGCTCATCATAACAAATACAGAATTCCTGATAAAAACCTGAAATCAATCTTGAAAAAAAAAGGTGATAATTACCAAGTTATTTATTCATCGTGGACGTTTTCAGTTGGTCGGCGATGTGAATATTTTTGCTCATCGGTGATAGCAACATTTCTTTGGAGAAGCTGTGGCATGAATTTATCTTCTTGTATCTTGTAAGCCCGTGTTTCCCTTAACAGAGATTTAGGCGCTCTCCGTACAAGGAAGAATTTGAACCATACTAATTTAGTTACACTTGTTTTCGTATAGATATCATTTGAGTGGTACGTGGTCAGCTCATACTGACATCTAGGAAACCAAGGTAGTACCAGAACGGGAAAATTCGGTAAATTTTGCTTAGAGGCCTTTTCATTCAGGCTTAAGGATCTTTTACGAGCCTGAACATCTTCAGACTCGGGACCCACAGCTTAAAGTCTCTCCCGGAGAACTTGCTCCTTGGATTTTTCCATCCTAAAAAATCCAACGATCCCGGCCGGGTTGAGCCCGCGATCCTCGGGACCAGAGGCAAGGGGCATAACCACTAGTCCACCGCGGCCGATGCATGAATTTATACATCTTATTTAATTTTGTTAAGATCATGTATGAAAAATAACCATTTCATATAATTCCATAGATAGCTGTAACCTTGCAATGGAGTTGTCAAGGTAGGCTATGTCTGTAAAATGTAGGTACGGTTTGTGGAAGGTAACTGCGGTGACACTGACCTCTGGAAGCGCGGGAGTGTGACGCAAGGTGACGTAGCACATGATGCAACGGAAATTAGGTCTCTTCCACACCTGTGTCTACAGTACCGCTCTCTCTTTATACTTCACACAACAACTCTGTATTTACTGTACTAATACTTCCACTTCATTCTTCTACTTCCTTCTATTTGATTGAACTGCTACATTTTTCAGAATCTCTGTATCATTTATCAGCTCTACAAATGCCATTGCTTTATCATCTTTTTTTCCTCAAGATTGCCACACACTTGGCAATTTTAAGTTACGCTTATACAATTACCTGTTGTTAAATAATTAATTTTTCTCGAGAAATATTTTTTTTCTATATCATTAACATTCTTTTTTTTCTCATTTTTCTATCTTGTACATTTTATATTTCACTCGTTAAATCTAGATTAAATCAAAATATTTTGTAAATAATAATTATATTGTAGACATATCATGTAATATTTATTCTTGTTGTAATTAGATGTAAGAATAATTTTTGTATTTTTTAACCTGGTTGAGTGGTACACAAGGCCTTAAAGACCGGTAAAATAAAGCCATTATTATTATTATTATTATTATTATTATTATTATATATCACATAATTGATAAAAGCATCATTACTTATGGAGCAGAACTTTGGCCATTAACAACAAAAACAAATGAATATCTTTTAGCGACGGAAATTGATTTTATATGAAGGGCAGCAAGAATTTCAAAAAGAGAAAAAAATTAAAAACTCAGTTATAAGGGAGAAAATGGAGATTCAAGACACTATTTTGGATTATATTAAAACTCAGCAATTAAGATGGTATGGACATGTCCAGCGAATGGAAGAGGACCGGCTACCAAAATGTGTTTTGGAATAGAAACCTGAGGGAAGACGAGGCAGAAGAAGACCTAAAACCTCTTGGAGTCAGAGAATATATGTGTGTGTGTGTGTGTGTGTGTGTGTGTGTGTGTGTGTGTGTGTGTGTGTGAAGGAGAAACATCTGCAACCAGGAGATTGGATGGACCGACAAAATTGGCTATTAGGAATAGACGATATCAAATACATTAATCAACCGATGATCTATCTATCTAACCAATTATTATTATTATTATTATTAATTATTATTATTATTATTATTATTATTATTATTATTATTATTATTATTATTATTATTATTATTAGTATTATTTATCTTTTTATTCCTGTGTATGTGTAGAAATATAAATATCCTGAGCATGGGTCTCTTCGAAAGGGAATAAAGACTCGAGTTCCTTGTTTTACGACACAAAAAAGAACCTTAAGCCTGAAATAAGAGGCCTCTGGGACAAATCCGTCCACCCTTTCATGCCCAGATTTGAAGTGTGCCTCAGATGATCTAAACTGCTATAGAACAAACTAATCAATTGGCTCTATCGAACCCGTAGGTTCATGGCCGCACGGACGTAAGTTCTCCATACATCCCTATCCTGAGCTAATGTTTTCCAATCATCCTCTGTATAATCTACTTCCCTCAAATGACGGATAATGTTATTAAACTGCTATAGAGCATAATTAAATTAATATACTAATTAGAGCACGTTTTAACGTAGTTGGTTAAGCTAATAAGCTACAAGCCGGAAGGTCGGGATTCGAATCCCGGTGGGTCAGAATTTTTAAACTTGTCTAATGTTCTGGTGGCATCATGGATCTAGGCTGGACTCAGCCTCTAACGGAAATGAGTACCAGACGCTCATCTCGTGCCGATTGTCTAGAAAGGTATGAGCCTTAAGTTTCCACTACACCAAGGGTTTCCTAAGCTTGGGATCACTTTCCTTATACATTTCCTTAAAACGCTTCTGTAATCATCATGAGAGTCCATTATATTTTTAAAATTATGATTTGTATTACATTTAGAATTTAATAAACTTTTATACCCTATCATTCCCTTCTGTGATTATATATAGGCCTATATATATATATATATATATATATATAATTTGTGAATAAATTCCATGGCGCGACGTGCCTACAAGGCCCTTGGCCTACAAGTCGGTTGCAGGCCTCACATTCACAATCACAGAGGTAGACGATCATTCAGCCAGTGTAGGGGTGACATGTGGTCAGCATGTCTGGTCCCCCAGCCGTTACAGCTGGTTTTCACAAGCTGGAGCCGCTACTTATTGTAGCTACCCAAATGCCTCACGATGCTGGGTTGGCTGAAATTCCATGAGAAAATTTCATCCCCCATGTGGACTCGAACCAGTACAAGTTCCGTAGCTCTGCGCCAAGGCTTCTTGCCGTAACTACTCGGCTACGGCGCGGGGCTTTATTTATGGATGTGTATTTTAATAATTTTGGTCTGAAGCTTTGGTTTAAACGAATAGAGTTATTAACAGACCTGTTGTTATTGGAAGGAAGATACTAAGGGATATAATTGGAGCTAATACAATAAATAATTTGAGAAGAAATTGGAGTTATTTTAAAGTTTAGATGCAGTAACACTTATTAAATTAAGAAGATTAAATTAGATCAGTATTGTAAATAAAACAAATATTTTATACTAACAACAATAAGTTAAATCTAAAAATAGAGGCAATCTGTGTGCCTGGAGAGAAAGAATATGGAACAAATATCATAAGAATTTCTGGAATAAATGGATTGAACATATGAATAGTCTGTTAGGGCCATAGGGTCAAATAAGAAAGATTCCTCGACTGAAATCAACCTACGTTCTATTTACAAAAAAAAAAAAAAGTGACACCGAGGTAGTTGCTCAAACGGTAGCATTTCAGATTCATATTTTAGAGGTCCCAGATTCAAATCCGTGTACCACCAATGTGACTGCGATTTTTCCTGGTTTTTCCCAGTCGTCAAGACAAATGCTGAGTTGGAATGTTTTACCAGGACCCATTTCAACATATTCATCAATTCATAGCATCATTTTAAAAAGATAGAAGTGTAAGTTAAAGAGACTATAAATAAGAACAAAATAAAAATGTGACGTAAGTCAGGATAACAATCATCAATGCCTCCTTCAGAATCTCAACAGATTTTAGGACAGTAATGGTATTTAATAATAATCTATGGTCTACAAACATTAACAAAATAGTTTTTGCGCGATAGTGCGTTTTATCTTCTTTACAGCAATGGCGACCATGATTGAAAGTTCAACTTCCTAAATTTCGGGGTTGCCAACCTAAATAACTATACAGTAATATTACATTTTACAAACACGCATGTGGGAAGTAAAACCACTGCCCACTATGTATACTACATACAATCTATATACAAAAAATATCCAAAAGGTAGTGTTAATATGCAGTATACGAAACAAATCACAGCATTTTAAATGAACTGAACTTTATTTGAAACAATATAAAACAATAAATACGTACTTGCCACCACTTTACACTAATTGGTCTCGCGGCTTCCTGTTATTTTATCACTATTTTATCTCACGGCCTCCTGTTGTTTCAGCTAATAAACATTGCCCACACTGTTAACGTTAGTCAATTGTTTATAATCAATCCATCCATAGTAATTCTGCCCGAGGGCAGGTCCGTCACTGCAATCATAGCATTTTCATGCTATGCTTGCAGCTTTACTAGGGAATTATAGGTGTGGTAGCTTCTCGTTGCTTTCCACACCGGTGAAGGATGAAGATGATAATGATGATGATGATGGCCATATGATTTCGGGGACCGTTTGGGCCTTAAAGTTTTCCTGACATTTGTCTTACAGGTAAGGAAAAACCCCGATAAAAACCTCACCCAGAAAAACTGCCCCGACCGGGAATCGAACCCGGGCCCGCTGCGTGACAAGGCAACACGCTACCTCGGGACCACAGCGGTGGACTTGTTTATAATGAATGCAAATATTTTCAACAAAGATGTTATTTTACTATTATTTATTATTTAATGTACAACGCACGTTTGTGAAGTATTTTACAGAATCTCGGAAATTAAAAACATTTTCCTCGATTCTGTAAAAACCACTTCCCAACCTCGCATCATATTGTACTATTAGGTAATTACAGATTATTAAAACTAGAAATAATACGCGATAGTGTTAAAGTATTGCAGATAATCAATCATGCTTTTTGAACGTGATGTAGGGACTGTTCCTTTTACATTACGCTCAAATTATCATAGAGCGCTGGCCGTTATCATGACCATCTAATTGTGATCTAACGGTTCTCAGTTCTTTCCTGAAAACTGTATAATTGTTCAATTGTGTGAATGAAAGTGTTCTTTATGGCGCTTCGCCCTGGACTAACCTTTTCCACACGATATTCCTGCATTTTTATGTATATTATAATTTACTTATTTTCTTCAACTTGCATTTTACTCCGTCACGCTAGATGTTTATAACCATTTCAGAAGAGCCTATACTAATTCTTCAAATCTGAGAATATAATTCACATAATTATTTATTCAATTATGATACTTGAAAATCTAGAAATAGCTGGAAAATCTAGAATGGATAGAATACGAAATAAAGAAAATTATGGGTGTACAAGAGGAGACGGACAGCATATAAATTATAGAAAAGAAAAGATTACAGTGGTATGGCCATGTCAAAAGAATGCCAGAGCAAAGATTGACTAAAATTGTTATGGAATGGATCCCAATGGAAAGGAGGAAGAGAGGAAGACCGAAGTAAACTTGGATAGAAGGTGTACAAGCGGCTATGAATATCAGAGGATTGGAGGAAAATCAATGGATGGACAGAGAGCAATGGTGTTTGGTTTCCGGAAGACGGCGGCAGCTACCATGATACCTGATGATGATGATGATGATGAAAGTTGAAAGAAATGCATTATAGACAAATGAAGAGACACCGGTATGGGGACCTCAAGAGATATGACAGAATCCCTAAGAAGATCATAGAGTGAAAAATAGATAGGAAAAGAAGAAAGTGAAGACCTAAAGAATGTTGGATGTAGAGTGTGAGAAGTATGAGCGAACTCGGACTTATGGATGATGATGTTTAGAACCGCTACAACTGGAGAAGGTGAATTTCTTGAGGGTAACGGAAAACCATTGTATTATAGATATATTCAAAAAAAAAAACTGAGAAAAGAATTTTAGAGCATTATTTCCATAGAATGTTCCAGAAAACATTTGCTTATGAGCCTCATTATTACCTCAAGCCTCAAACATATACTTTATACTGAAAAAACAAATTTATGGACCTATAAATGAGCCCTATCATAATTAGATTCATCTAATCTATGGGTATAATACCTGGTCACTTATACAGTATTAAGGAATGAAAGCTAATTAGGATAAATATTCTTAAAATTAATATTAGATCCCACATGGAGTGAGAATGGAGAAAGATTCACGAGGAACTCCATAATCAATACTGTTGTTCTAATATTGTCGAGAGTAGTAAGTCTAGGAGACCAGCGACATAGTAGAATGGTTAAGACAAGATGTATTGGCGCAGAGCTGGACTTGCGCTGATTCAAGTCTCCATGAGGGAAGATGCCCACCCAGCATCATGAGGAATTTGAGTAGCTACAATAAGTAGCGGCTACAGGTTGAGAAATTCAGCTATAACGAATGGAGACCCGACATGCTGACCACATGTCACGCCTACAATGGCTGGATTACGTCTACTTACAGATGCCAATTTGTCGGAAGAGAGTAGATATAGAATATTAGGAAAAATTAATAATAATCAATTGAGTTGGTGTTTACTTGATGAATATCCATATTTATTAATTAAATAAAAATAAAACTTAGTTTTATTTGATTTTCATATTTATTAAGATATAATTCAGTGACAGCTGTTTCGGTACACTGTACCTTCTTCAGACATGTTAACAAATTATGAATTGTGTTCCAACTGATCTAAGCAACAATATAACAATAATTTATTTAAATTTTTAAATTTAACAAAGGCGATTCATTCAAATCAAGTTGAGAATTTGAAAAGTAGTAATAAACTGTTAAATTCTCAACTTGATTTGAATGAATCGTCTTGTTAAATTAAAAAATTTAAATAAATCATTGTTGTATTGTTGCTTAGATCAGTTGGAACACAATTCATAATTTGTTAACATGTCTGAAGAAGGTACAGTGTACTGAAACAGTTGTCACTGAATTATATCTTAATAAATATGAAAATTAAATAAAACCAAGTTTTATTTTTATTTAATTAATAACATTAATAATGAGTTTTTGTATAAAGAAGCAAAAATAAATGAATGGAAGAAATAAAGTGAAACATGACTATTAAGTGTACAGCAGTTAAGTGGATTAGGCAGTGTTGGAGTGTGAGAAACTGTGGCAATGACCGCGAGTAACCTTAACTACACTTGAGAGATATGTGTGACATTCAAATGTCTAATAACACACTACTTTCCTTATACCGCTATATAATATATTACCATTTACTTATCTTTTCTAGCAGAACTTTCGACAATTCTACCAAAACATTGCGTTCCATGAACAAACCGTAATAAAATTCCGTAAAGGATATAACCACAAGATGAAAGTATTATAGAATGTCTATCGAATAACTTTATTATATATTTGTATTATAAGAATATAAAGTAATTGTTTTGCAAGATTGATAAATTCCAAAACAAACCGTAAGCTGACATTCTTGCTGAGTCTATGAATAGCCACCATCTTATACAAAGAGTTTCATAATAAGTATTACAGACTTATAGGGGTTATAGATAAAGTTTTAATAAGGAACCCATGTCCGGAAACGTACCATTTCGATGTAAAATACATTTAAGAATCGAAACACAAGGGCTGATATCGCATGTCTTGTGTTTCAGAATAAGTATTACAGACTTGTAGGGGTTATACAGGAGATTTAATAGGTAAAGTTTTGATAAGGAACCCACATCCGGAAACGTACCATTTCGATGTCAAATAGGTTTGAAGTTCGAACAAAATGGGCTGATGTCATATGTCTTCTGTTTTAGAATAAGTATTACATACTTCTAGAGGATGTAGAGGGGGACTTAATAGATAAGGTTTTGATAAGGAACCCATGTCCGAAAACGTACCATTTCGATGTAAAATAGGTTTGAAGATCAAAACACGGTGGGCTGATATCATATGTCTTGTGTTTCAGAATAAGTATTTCATACTCCTAGGGGTTGTACTACGTGTGGTTCCACGTGGCGACGCTGTTGTTCGTTGCACAAAGTGTACCAGCGTACACATGTACCACAAGACCTGGTGTGTGCTCAATAATTTTTGCTGTCGCCAGAATTCGTGCAAGAAGTTCTTCACCCGATTCGACAGGTGTACGGAGTTCAACCCCTAAAAGTCTGTAATACTTATTCTGAAACCACAAGACACACGATGTCAGCTCACAGTATATCGATCCTCAAACCTATTTTGCATCGAAATGGTACGTTTCAGGACATGGGTTCCTTATCAAAACTTTGTCTACTAAGTCCACTTACAACCCCTAGAAGTCTGCAATACTTATTCTGAAACATTCTGTATGTTTATTTATACATATTAGACATTTTTACTTCAATTTAATTTATGCAAAGATGATGTCTAGGATATTTTAGTATATACCACTTGGATATGCAAATGCATTGCCACATAACTAACTCACTGGCACTATCGAACCCGTAGGTTCATGACCGCGCGGACATAAGCTATCCATACATCCCTATCCTGAGCTAATGTTTTCCAATCATTCCCTGTATAATCTATTTCCCTCAAATAATACTTAATGTTATTCTCTCACCCCATTCTTGGTCTACCAACTGGGCGTTTTCCCTCTGGTTTTCCTACAAGAAGCCTTCATGCAAGTCTTTCATTCCCCATTCGTGCCACATGTCTAGCCCATCGCAGTCTATGAGACTTAACAGTTTTTATTATATCTGACTTCCTGAACATTTAATGTAGCTCACTATTATGTAATTTCCTCCATTCATCTGTCCGTTCATCTCTTTTTTGTCCAAAAACGTTCCTAAGAACTTTCTTCTCAAAAATCGTAATCTTCATCATCATCATCAACAATCACGGATTAAGCCCATGTGGCTTGTTCCGGTCTCATAGATTCTCATTCAAAAGTTGGATCCATCTCTTCTTCGGTCTACCAACATTCCTGCGTCCTTTTGGTTTGTATTTAAGTACAATTTTGGGAATGCGATCATGTTCCATTCTTTGAAAATGTTCTTTCCAGTTTTTTCTAGATTCTTTTATTCTATTTAAGAGTTTAAATATATTTAGCTCATTTCTAATATCTTCATTTCTTCTCTTATCTAGAAGTTTGCAACCAGCCACACTTCTCAGAAATCTCATTTCAGCCGTAATCTTTTTTCCTCCCTTAAAGTAAGAGTCCATGTTTCGCCTACATATAATATAAATGGGAGAATAACAGTTTATATATTTTCAGTTTAACGTTTTTTGAAAGGAGTTGGGACGACAAGAGTCTCTGTAATGCACATAAACACGTATTTCCAGAATTGAACCTATGTTTAATTTCTTTGTACATCTCATTCCTATTTGTGATTATTGTTCCTAGGTATTTGAATTCAGCCACTTCCTCAAAATTTCAGTCAAGCATTGGCACATATCTTAAGTAAATACAACTGAAAATAAATTTAATGACCCGTGAAACGATTATATGATTAATTTTGAAATCATCATAATGATCCTGTAGCATAGGAGCATAGGGGATCAGTAAGAGCTTTTCACCGGACACCATTACTCTCAACTGCCTTCATTTCATTCCAGGATTTTCCTCTCCTCCTCACCTCATTATAGTCAGTTCACTTCCAGATACCGCGTGGACGCCCTCTATTTCTGGCTCTCTGAGGATTCCAATTAAGAGGATGTATTTCCACAGAATCAGAGTGTGGCCTAACCAGCTCAATTTCCTTCTCCTAAATTGCACCTCTACCGGTTCCTCATCAGCTTTATCCCAAATACTTTGTTTCTTACAATTTCAAGTCAGCGTGTATTGAAAATTCCATGCAAACAGTGAATTATAAATATTTGCAGCATTTGTTGTATTTTATTGTTCTTCTCTTCTTCTACGTCATGGAATTAAGCCATAGGTCTGCTTCCACATCTAGAGAACTTATCCCTTAATCTAGTTATGGGGCGTCCAATATCCCTTTTTTCCTTTGGATTGGCAGTGAAGCAAAATTTGTGGGAGTATATCGGGTGTCATTCTTTCTATACGTTGGAGCCAGTTAAATCTTCAATATTGAATTTAAGGGGGGTGATGGGTGAAATTTTGGAACTTTTTCGGTCAAATTTAACATTTTTTGTTTTTTATATTAAAAAAATACTACGTACCTTAAAGTATAAGTTGGCGAAGTTTCAGTGTCCTTGTAAGTTTCCCTAATGACTATTGGAGGGCATGTATGCTACATTCTAATTTAACTGCATGCAAACTTTCAAATGACTTTTCTACACATTTATTTTCAATACATTCAAATCAAAATAGCATTGAAATTTTAGTGATAGAAGCACGAAATTTTGACTGCATGTCCCACACATTATGACTAATAATTCTATGCATGGATTTTGAAACAACGTTGATAGTTTTTTAAATAAACAATAAAATATGTGTAGTAATTAAAAAAAATCATATGCAGAGGATGTATATATCTTTTTCTTCCTTTATTATAATGATATAGAAAAGTTAATGCACAGTGTTGTTCTAAATAAGTCAGTGGTCGTGTAGAAAAAAATTCAAAAATTTTACAAAAAAATTATGGGACTTATTAAACTTTTAATATGCAAATTTTAATTGGATTTTTTCAATAACTCAAAAACCTTTAAGCCTAGAAGGATGAAACTTTAATATAATATTACATATTATGGCATGAATGTATGTACAAAACATCAAGTATGTAGCTTAAAAACTGTAGAAAATATAAATTTCACCCATCACCCCCCTTAATCCATAGCACTGTAGAAGTTTAATTCGGTTTTAATTTCATTATATTTATTATCTAACAATGTATAGCTTGCTACTGAAAGTAATTTCATTTCAGCTACTTCTATTTCCCTTTCATCTGATTTGTGTGTCCAATTATCTCAAGCATATGATAACATTGGGCGGCTCCGTGGCGCAAGTGGTAGACGCTCGCCTCTCACAGCTAGGGTTCCGAAATCGAGTCTCGGTCACTCCATGTGGGTTTCGTGGTGGACGAAACGGAGCTTGGGCAGGTTTTTTCTCGGGGTTTCTCCCGTTTTCTCCTGCCACAATTTCATTCCACCATTTGTCCATACTCATCTTATCCATTTCGTTTCATTTCATACATCTGCCCCTGTGATGGTGCGTCAGGCGTTGGCGGATGGCACCCTTGTCATTCACAGACCTCTATATACATGGGCTCATCTCATCTCATCCCTCGACCCGACCCTGAGTTGGATATGAATTGAGGATATTTATTTATTTATTTATTTATATGTTAACATAGGTACTTCCATAGTTTTTATTTTATTATTAAATCTTTCTTCTTCTTCCTTTCAAGTATTAGGACAAGGCCTGTTACGATCCTATAGAAAATTTTCCCTCCAGCGTTTCATAGGACGGCCCAGAGATCTTCATCCTCTTGGTATATAATTATAAACAGCTTTTGGGGATCCGATTTGAACTCATTCTTTCAAGATGGTGCTTCCAATTTAGTTGGTACTGTTTAATATATTCCAAAATTGACGTAGTCTTCAATTCTTTTAAGATCTCGGTGTTCCTTTTCCGATCCCATCTGGTGTAGCCCGCTGTTCTGCGCATGCATCTCATTTCACAAACCGTTATTCTGCTTTCATGTTGTCTTTTTAGTGTCCATGCTTCACTACCATAGGTCAACACTGGTCTAGCCAAAGTGTTATATAAACGTAGTCTGGTGTTTTTTTGTACAAGGGATGGTTTCATAACTTGATTAATAATTCCCAAACTTTTATTATAACTATTATTTTTTTCAGGGATATCATTTATTAAATTATTATTATTATTAAATAATGTTTTAAATACGGTTTCTGACCCGTATAATAATATAGACTTCACATTGCTTCTAAGTATTTATTGAATCACTGGCATAGAATCCCTGAAGTAGTCCCCGCCCGGAGAACCGAATAGGGGACTATTTTATATTCGGAAAATTTTACCCCAGTGGAAACCATGTCCGTGTTTCTTGGCGGTTGTATTTTTTGGACGAAAGATCGTCACTTTTTCGACAAAGTTTTTTTTTTTCGTCTGGCTTATCGCCTTCGACTTGTCCGGCATGGGTAACCATTTCAACATTCTTGTAGGAAAACCGGAGGGAAACGCCCAGTTGATACACCAAGAACGAGGTGGGAGAATAGCATTAACCATGATTTGAGGGACGAAGATTAAAAAGGAATGATTGGAAACCATTGGCTCAGGATAGGGACGTGTGTGTCCGCGCGGCCATGATAGTGCGAGTGAGTTACTTGGTATTTATTGAAATATTTTTTACTTTTCCAGATTTAGGGCCATAAAGGCAATATTTTCTTTATTTCTTTTTTGAGCTACATCATTTAAAGTACCTCCTGTTTTTGTAACAATGCTTCTCAAATAAACAAAGGATTCATCTGTAATTATCTGACCTTCCAGTTTTATTTTACTACGCAAAAGGGTTTAATTCACATTTATTCAGTTTTTTTATTTGTCATCAGTCCAGCTCATTTTACTTCATATTTCAAGTCTGATACTTTATTCTGTACATCTTCATATCGATGAGGAAGATGACGATGTTATCATAAGTAATGTCACGAGTGATTTCCAATTTATCTACAGGATTTGGAAATCAAGAGTGGTAATTGTTAGGACTATTTAACGAATAAAATTAAGCTCTTTACTCACAAATCATTATTTAAATGTAGTTGTTTTAAAATATTTATATAATTAATGTAAACGGGATGTCTGAAAACAAATGAAAAATGTTTGGTTATGTTTCATTTGTTCATCATTGCAACTTGATCATATTTTTCATTGCCAAATAGGATCAGAATATTGTAAGAATGCACCCTAGTGGAGAAAAAAATGAGACACATCAAACTATAATTATAAGTTATTACTATAAGTTGATGTATTATAACCAACATTATAGGTTATTAATTAATTTTTTTAGGAAACAACTCAGTAAAATCATTAATTAAAAACACAATTACTAAACACACGATTCTCAAATGTGTAGTTCGAAGGAATCTATTCATTTTGTGCTATATTCAACGTATTTGTTGGAGAGTAATTCATTGTAAAATAATGCTCTGACCTGTTCAGAATATTAAAAAGGAGGAGCTTTCTTTATTTCGATAAACAGAATTAGATAAATATCGAGGTGAAACACGACTGTCATTGGGTGTAAAACAAAACTCATTGAAACGTAATTGGTCATTAACTCCTATTTGGGGTATGTGTTAAATAGTCAAAAGTAACTAATTCGCACAATGTTAAGGATAGTGTGCTAAAAACAATTTTTGTCATGATGCATAAAATGAGAAAAGCGTGCTACTTTTAACCCTTAAATTAGAAAAACATTAATTTCTCGTGCTAGTTATTTAATTGTGGCGGACCTCACTGAAAACAAAATCACACATGACTGTTATTACTATGTGTGTTGTGTAATTCGACACACATATAAGTTATTACTACTCGTTCGTTTTCTTCTGTTTCATTAATAATACTAAATAAGTCGAACCAATTGATGTCTCCTATTAGGATATGTTGCCAATTAAAGGGTTAACATTTAAAAATAACATTTTGTACGAAGGCAGTGGAAAAATACGATTTATTCAAGACCTCTAATTAATTTAATGATGGCAACGGTATATTTACAAACCAAGCATTTCTACTTAGCCTATACAAAAATATTTTAATTTAAAGAGTTAATCAACCGCAATTCTGTGTCGGAGTTTGGTCTCGAGATAGCAACATCCACTTCGAAACTTGAGAATCGCGAGTTCAATTCATCAAGGTCGATGGAATTATTTCCTGAAGTAACTGGACGCTAATTCATCCGAGATACATTTTAAAATCCTTCGGTCAAATAATACGCCTACCTCATTTGTCATATACTAAAATCTCATTCTTAGCAAAATTCCTTGGAGTCATTCGTTGACAGATCATTTGTTGTCAGTGATATTAGTTTTGTAATATGGATTGGTGACTTTAAAAACAAACATATATGATTTCAATGTTTTAAATAAAAGGCACAGAAATTATTCTCTTTGTAGAACAGTTAAGAGTGGTGATGATATCCTATATGACGTAAAGGAGAATAACTCTCACTATAGAGTTATGGTTTCTGTACAAACCTATAATTGCATGATTAACCCTTAAATTGACATTGCACCCTATAACTCTAACTCAACTCACTGGCTCTATCGAACCAGTGGGTTCATGGCCGTGCGGACATAAGTTCTCCATACATCCCTATCCTGAGCTAATGTTTTCAAATCATACCCTGTATTATCTGCTTCCCTCAGATCATGGATAATGTTATTCTCCCACCTCATTCTTGGTCTACCAGAAACTGGGCGTTTTCCCCCTGGTTTTCCTCCTAGAAGCTTCCATGCACCTTTTCCATCCCCCATACGTACCACATGTTCTTCCCGTCGCACTCTACGAGAGTTAATTGTTCTTATTATGTCTGGTTTCATTACATATCATGTAGTTCACTATTATGTAATTTTCTCCATTCAGTGTCTCTTTTTGTCCCAAAAAAATCCTAAGAGCTTTATTCTCAAATACTCGTAATCTTCTTTCCTCCCTTGAAGTAAGAGTCCTTGTATCCTACAGGATACACCTTAATTAAATGATTTTAACAAAACAGAAGAAAAAGAACGAATAGAAATTACTTATATTTGTATCGAATTACACAATATACCCAATAATAACAATTATGCAAGATTTCGTTTTCACTGCGGTCCGCCACATTTAAATAACTGACACGAGAAGTTAGCGTCTTGCCATAAAAAAGTTTGTTGACATTGTTGTTAAAATTTTGTTTAATATAGAATATTCTTCATATATTAAGAAATTAATTTTTTTCTGGTGGTGTAGTAAAAGTGGTTAAATCTTGTAACAACATAGTGGTACTACTGCTACTCTAGCTCCCAGCGAAAGCCTGTGGATTGGTAAACTATAAGTAAACAGTACTGAGTGATTGCGAAAAAGTGTTGGTGAAAAAAAAAACGGAGAAAATTCAACATTGAGCAGTCAATCGATAGTCGTATTTTCTGGTGGTCAAGTAATAGTGGTTAAAACTTGTTACAACATAGTGATACTACTGCTACTCCAGCTACCAGCGAAAGCCTGTGGATTGGTGAACTACATGTGAATAGTTCTGAGTGATTGCGAAAAACTGCTTCGTCTAGAGTGTGGCAAAATACAAGGCCACGCCCTGAGTGATAAAAAATTGGGGCTAGTGTTTATTGATAAAGGGTTTATATTCACGGCTAAAACAACTCTAAACTGTGAGTGTTTTTAGTTTCAAAAGTTCAGTTCCATTATTTATTAGTGTAGTGTAAATTATTATTATTTTTTTTAGTGTTCACTACCACCTTGAAACTAAGCCTTTGGTTATTAACCAAGCATTTGTGGCACATACAAAATGGAAAGTGTTGAAGTAGGACCGGAGGCTGCAGACCCAAGTACGCTTGAAATCTGGGAAGAAATAAACTATAAATTTGAAAAATATATAGAAGCCCAACGGCTTATAGCTGATTGTGTACCTGCTAGATTAGCTGAGCTAATTCGAGGAACAATCCTCATTATAATAGGTTATCTTCAAACATATAAAGATTTTGAGCGTACGGAGACCGCTTATGACCTCACCTGTCAATATATCCTTAGTATAGAGGACTTGCTTTCCACACCGGTGAAGGATCATAATGATGATGATGATGATGGCCAGATGATGTTCGGGGACCTTTGAGCATTAAATCCACCTGACATTTGTCTTACAGATGAGGAAAAAACCAGAAAAAACCTCACCCAGGAGCCTGTCCCGACCGGGTATCGAACCCGGGCCCGCTGCGTGACGAGTCAACACGCTACCTCGAGACCACAGCAGTGGACCTTATATGTATGGCCTATACAAGTATCAGAGTTTTATAAAACATATAAATCGTGTAATCTTAATAAAAATACACATGCGGTATGTATTGAAATTTGGATGTGATTTTGGTTTTTTATTGAATTCTATTATTTATTTAATATCTTATCAATATATTAACAAGTAAATGTCAATTTTGTATTTCTTAAATATTCATGACTTTCCCCGTTGTACCAGAGCACGATAGGTGTTACCAACGTTGAGAAGTTGAATTCATGAGTTAGGATACTGTAGGATGTATTTAGAGGCAGGGAGTAGCGGTACAACCGCGTTTACTGTTACCTTCACACCAACACAACACCCCGTTACAGAAACAAGAAATATCCCTCACATACCACCTCCATAAAGGGTCTATGTGTTGTTTCGAAAACAAAGCTAACCACCATACCACATTCCTTGTAATCCCTTACAGTATCATCACTACATATGGCACGACAGCCCATTTTGGGTCCTTGCCTTCCTCAAGAATGTCCTTCTAGACTTCTCTATTTGCTGCTAAATTCTTCCATTTTCTCTTCTTCTTCTTCTGCACGTCCTGGATTAGACATTAGTTGCCTGTACCGTCTGCACTAATATATCTAAAATCATCTCTTCCGAGGACGTCCGACATCTCTTCATCCACTCGGAAAATAATATAAGATTTTATTTGGTAATCTACTTTCTTCCATTCTTCCTACATGTTCTTTCCACTGAATCTTGTTAAATATATTTTGTTTTATGGAGTAAATCTGTAGTTCTTTCAATTTCTAATTTTACTAATTCTAATATCCTGCAAGATATCATCTTCCCATCTTAATTTTGGTCTTCCAACTTTTATGGTTTGTAATGTTTGTACTATAAAGATAATATATATATATATATATATATATATATATATATATATATATATAAATAATCCATCCATAGCAATACTGTCCGAAGGCAGGTCCTTCACTACAATCATAGCATTTTCATGCTATGCTTGCAGCTTTACTAGGGAATTGTAGGTGTGGTAGCTTCCCGTTGCTTTCTACATCGGTGAAGGATGATGATAATGATAAGGATGATGATGGCCATATGATTTCGGGGACCGTTTGGGCCTTAAAGTTTTCCTGACAATTGTCTTACAGGTGAGGAAAATCCCCGATAAAAACCTCATGCAGAAAAACTGCCCCGACCGCGAATCGAACCTGGGTCCGCTGCGTGATAAGGCAGCACGGGGACTACATATATAACAGTTTTATTATTGTCCGTACGTATCAAATGTCCAGCCCAGGCCAATTATTAATTTTTATATACTTCACTAAATCGAGTTCCTTATATAATTAATACAATTCATAATTTCTTGTTCTTCCCTAAATATCACCTTCTTTCTCCAAGCGCGACAGGCCTAGAAGGCCCTTGACCTGTTAGCCGGCTGCTGGCCTCACATTCACATGTG
The DNA here is from genome assembly GCA_030220185.1 of Diploptera punctata. NCBI lineage: Eukaryota > Metazoa > Arthropoda > Insecta > Blattodea > Blaberidae > Diploptera > Diploptera punctata. The sequence continues at coordinate 4,178,082 of JASPKZ010010652.1, read as the reverse complement.
TTAATCACGGAGGTACACGATCATTGAGCCAGTGAAGGGGTGACATGTGGTCACCTTCTTTCACAGCCCGAATCTTTCTTTCAAAAGTAGCCAGAGGTTTATCGGCTGACTTTAAAAGAGCCCTAGTTTCTGATGCATGTGTAATTACCGGTCTTATAAGAGTTTTGTAAACCAGTAACTTCGTATAAAGTACATTTTATAAATAAAAATAAATCATATATCGAAGAAATTTTTCTTTTTTCAAAATAATTTTGAGAAAGCCTGGGATCGTAGGTTCAAATCAAGGCCAAATCAATAGACTTTTAAGTTTACTTACTTACTCACTGGCACTATCGAACCCGTAGGTTCATGGTCGCGCGGACATAAGCTCTCCATACATCCCTATCCTGAGCTAATGCTTTCCAAGCATTCCCTGTATAATCTACTTCCTCAAATCATAGTTCATGTTAATCTCCCAGCTCATTCTTGGTCTACCAACTGGGCGTTTTCCCTCTTGTTTTCCTACAAGAAGCTTCAATCCACGCCTTTCATTCCTCATACGTGCCACATGTCCTGCCCATCGCAGTCTATGAGACTTAACTGTTCTTATTATATCTGGCTTCCTAAAAAGACCATGTAATTCACTGTTATGCAGTCTCCTCCATTCACCTGTCTCTTCATCTCTCTTTGGTCCAAATTTTTTCCTAAGAACTTTATTCTCAATTACTCGTAATCTCCTTTTCTCCCTTAAAGTAAAAATCCATGATTCGCATACGTATAACATAACTGGTAGAATAATAGTTTTATATATTTTCAGTTTAACGTTTTTTGAAAGGAGTTGGGACATCAAAAGTCTCCATAATGCATAATAGCGCGCATTTCCAGAATTGAGCCTATATTTAAATTATTTGTGCATCTCATTCCTATTTGTGTTTATTTTCCTAGGTATTTGAATTCAGCCACTTCCTCAAAATTTCCCACATTTATCATTAGCTGTCCGTTTCCATTATCTATGTGTGACCATATATTTAGTTTTATTAATATTTACTTCCAGTCCTAATTTGTTAGTGTTACTTTTAAGTTTATAAAATACAAAATGTACTATAGATATTCCTCTTAAAATTATATTATAACTTATATAACTTCGCGTATTAACTAACTCACTGGTACTATCGAACCCATAGGTTCATGGCCGCGCGGATATAAGCTCTTCAGGTATTCATATTATGAGCTATCTTTTTCAATCATTCACTGTATAATCTACTTCCCTCAAAACGTGGTTAATGTTATTCTCCCAACTCATTATTGGTTTACCAACTAGGTGTTTTCCCTCTGGTTTTCCTACAAGAAGCTTCTAAGCCCTTCTTTCATTCCCCATTCATGCCACATTACCCATCGCAGTCTACAAGACTACTACACGTATTAACAGTTAAAATAAACGCGTGCCACAACAGCTCTGAAAAACTCAGTCCGACAGTTCTTTGGTTCAATGTGAGCAGATGGCTATACAGTACAGGGAGCCACCTGGTAAGCGCGACGCAACCCTTCAATCTTAATTTCAGCTTTTATGTAAGTTAATTTTGCAGGAAGTTGCTACATTTTTTTCTTACAAGACGAAATGAACTCATTCCACACATTCTAAAATAAAATCTTCTATGGCATACCCTGGACTCAAACCCCAGGAATGCTAGTTAGACACTACTAACAGTTTCACCAATTATAAATCAAAATACTCATAATAATTTGTCTAATTTTATTCAAGCGATTCTAAATTGTAAATCCGTAAAGTAGATTTTTTTTGTTAAATACATCAGGTTCCCTTTTATGATATTTCTGACTCTCTCCCCTGGCATAGGCGGAATATTTGTAATCCATTTCTTAGATTGGGGCACCTGCAATGTGGAGTTACATTATTCCATTGATGCGATGAGTGATAAATGATAACGAAGCGCCAGGAGAGCCCTAAACCTAAACTTAACTTAAATTCCAAGCCATGGACAACCACAGGAATAATTCCCTTTACGAAAAAATTCCTGTGGTCTGACCGGGAATCGAATCCGGAACCTCATGAATTATAGTAAAAAATGCTGATCTTAGACCATGAGGCTGGTCAAAGAAGTAAATTTAAGATGATCTTGAAGAAGATTTCCAGGCTGTAGGCCGTGGTCTTGAGGCTTGAAGTTCCAGACGCGGTCTCTGGCGAAACGTCGGGGAACTTCAAGCCTCAAGACCACGGCCTACAGCCCGGAAATCTTCTTCAAGATCTTCATAGCAACTCCGGCCGTGAAAGCCTAAGTCAATACAAATTTAAGATGTTTGAAAAACTTCACATAACATTGTAGAGGTTTTTTATTGTTAGTCATGCACACACACATATGTAGGCCTAATTGTAAACTAAATTAAAACATGAAATGAGAAGGTCCTGAGCAACATTTGTTACCCCTCTCACGCAGAAGTTTGAATTGTGTTGCTAGTCCACAGTTATGTCTCGAAATGGCATGCTGCCTTGGCACACAGCGGGTCCGGGTTCGATTCCGGTCGGGACAAGTTTCGTGGGTGGTGTTTTTTTTTTTTTTTTGGTTTTCCTCACCTGTCAGACAAACGTCAGGAAACTTTAAGGTACAAACAGTCCTCGAATATCATCTGGGCATCATTAACATATTCATTAAGTTACAGAATAAGGCCTCTCCTGGCGCATCATTACCATCATCACCACCTATCATATATCATCGGGGCAGCGTAACTCCGCCTTCGAGGCGCCCCAACCTCAGAAATGGATTACAATAACGCCATGCCAGGTGAGAATACTAGAATGTTGAAATGACAACATGGTGCAATTGAATAATAATAATAATAATAATAATAATAATAATAATAATAATAATAATAATAATAATAATCTTTTTGTAAGCCCATGTTTCCTTTAACAGAGATTTAGGCGCTCTCCCCCTACAGGGAAGAATTTGAACCATACTAATTTAGTTACACTTGTTTTCGTATAGATGTCATTTGAGTGGTCCGTGGTCTGCGTTTCCGCCTCATTTTGACATCTACGAAACCAAAGTAGTACTAGGACGGGAAAATTCGGTAAATTTTGCTTAGAGGCCTTTTCATTCAGGCTTAAGGATCTTTTACGAGCCTGAAAATCTTCAGACTCGGGACCCACGGTTTAAAGTCCCTCCCGGAGGTCTTGCTCCTTGGATTTTTCCATCCTACAAAATCCATCGACCCCGGCCGGGTTTGAACCCAATAAAATTAATAATAATAAATAATAATAATAATAATAATAATAATAATTATTATTATTATTATTATTATTATTATTATTATTATTATTATTATTATTATTATTATTATTATATAAAAAATAATTGTGTTACTATAAGCTAAGTTGTTAAAGAGGTAAAGTGATCCCACTACAGACCTCAGGAGGCCCTTGGAGTAGTAGGAGGTTAAGACTCCCACTTTTTCTGGACAATCAGCACTTGATGCCAGCCGAGTTGTCAGGCCCGCGTGACAGCCGCCTTTACCCACAGAACAAGCGTCTGGTACTCATTTACCTTAGAGGCTAATTCGACACCAGGACCATAGTGCCGCCGGAAGGTTTCGGTCAGTTTAAAAAATCCTGACCCCACCGGAACTCGAACCCTCGACCTTCCGGCTTGTGGCGCACTACGCTACGTGGTGCCACCAAGTAGTTGAAAAGCGTCATTAAATAAAATAGGCTTCATGTCTATGAATAAATATAATATCCATTAAGAAGACAATACTTTTGTATTTCGGGAAAGCTTATCCATATGAATATTGTCGGTGATGAAAATGAAAACAAAAAAGGTAAGAGTTGTTTTTCTATCAGATTCGCACCTTCCAATAAGATGGAATTCCTTTCTTTAAAAACTTACAATATAAACTGTGAAACTTTATTTAAACTTGCAATGTCACCGTTCCCCCCCCCCAAAAAAAAGCACAGAGTTCAGTGAACAAGCGAAACCAATCTACAGTATTGTAAATCAAGTCTCGCCGCGTGGGAAAGCGAAGTTTGCTGCTATTCATAGGCCACAAGTTCTATTAGAACACTACTTCACCAATAAGAATGTATTTTTATTTTCAACAGAGTGTATACTTCTCTATAAAAACTGCAGGACAATTACATCACCACTGTTTAATTACGTTGGACAATTTACACTAAACAGTTCTAATCACGATTTAAATGCAGGTAACTTACTAACATTTCAATCCTGTCTTTCATCATAAACTTGCTGTATATTAATTTTGATTTTATTGAATTTGCAAGAATATTTATTAGAAAAAAGTATAAAAAGATGAAGCATATAAAATATGCATTGAGATTATTATTATTATTATTATTATTATTATTATTATTATTATTATTATTATTATTATTATTATTATTATTATTATTATTATTATTATTATTATTATTACCAGGAAAAATAAGTTACAAATATATAATTCAATAATGAGAAGTACTGTTACATATGGAGCTGAAGTTTGGAAATTCAACAAAAACTTAGAACAAAAACTTATGTCGATGGAAATGGATTTCTTGAGGAGACCAGCAAGATGTTTAAAATTAGACAAAATAAGAAATACTGTCATAAGAGAAAAAATGAATATTTGTTATTCAATAGTGGATTATATACAGTATAAGCAATTAAATTGGTATGACGTACGACGAATGCAAGAAGAAAGATTACCCAGGAAAACATTGGAATAGTGTCCACCTGGAAGAAGGAGGAGAGGAAGACCTCAAAACTCGTGGATGCAGGAAATAAGAACTGGAATGAGAGCAAGGGGACTGGAGGACATGGATTGGATGGAGAGAGACGAGTGGAGAAGAAAAATAAAACTTTAAGCACAGAAAGATGTGTAAACATTAAAATTCTGTATATAAATAAATAAATAATAATTATTATTAGTCCCAACTCGTTTCAAAAAATGTTAAACTGAAAATATATAAAACTATTATTCTACCAGTTATATTATATGGGTGCGAAACATGGACTCTTACTTTAAGGGAGGAAAGGAGATTACAAGTATTTGAGAATAAAGTACTTACGAAAAATTGTGGACCAAAGAGAGATGAACAAACAGGTGAATGGAGGACTACATAACAATGAACTACATGGTCTTTATAGGAAGCCAGATATAATAAGAACAGTTAAGTCTCGTAGACTGCGGTGGGCAGGACATGCGGCACGTATGGGAAATGAAAGACGTGCATGGAGGCTTCTTGTAGGAAAGCCAGAGGGAAATCGCCCGCTTGGTAGATCAAGAATGAGGTGGGAGAATAACATTAACTATGATTTGAGGGAAGTGGATTATACAGGGAATGATTGGAAAACATTAGCGCAGGATAGGGATGTATGGAGAGTATATGTCCGTGCGGTCATGAACGTACGGGTTCGATAGTGCCAGTGAGTAAATAAATAAGTAACTATTATTATTATTATTATTATTATTATTATTATTATTATTACGAGTATTATTATTGTTATTATTATTATTATTATTAATATAGCTTTGCTAGCAGAAGATGCAATGACATGAGAAACGTGTTAATGGAGCTAAATGACTAGTGCGAGAATTATGATGAAGATAAATATAAATAAGACGAGGACCACGATTATAGGAAGAAAACCATAAAAGATAAACATGAGGATTAAAGATGAGGTCACCGAGCAAGTGGAGAGCTTCAAATACTTAGGTTGTACTATCAGTAGGGATAAGTAGTAAAGCAGAGGATAGCAATGGCAAAAGAAGCTTTAACAAGAAGAGAAGCATTTACTGCGGACCTTTGGCAAAATAATTATGGAAGAGGCTAGTGAAGTACTTTGTGTGGAGTGTAGCATTGTATGGTGCAGAAACTTGGATATTTCTACGGAATGAGGAAAAGTGACTGGAAGCTTTGAGATGTGGATGTGGAGAAGGATGGAACGTATAAAATAGACAAAATAAAAAATAAAGATGTGCTAGACAGAGTGGAACTCACAAAGAAAATGAAAAGAAATTGGATTGGTCAGCGGCTAAGAAGAAACTGCCTGCTGACGGATGCCCTAGAAGGAATGATCGGGATAAGTAGATTCCTGAGCAACGCTGGGTAATCAGCACGAGGTATCTAAAAATAATTACGATATAAATGTATAATTATTTTTTTCTTTTTATTTATTCAACTAAACATAAAAGCATTTAATTTATTTAGGCGTAGCAATGCATGCCGTATATTAGCTAGTAGATTCTTACAAAACAAGGGAATATTGTATGAATGGTTATGATGGCCGGATCTGTTTGGTGACCATTTGGGCTTCAAAGTTTCCTGACATTTGTCTTACAGGTGAGGAAAACTGCGAAAAACTTCATTCGACCAGGGAACCACCTGGGACCCCTGCGTCTGAGCCAAATGACGTTACCAGTAGATCGGTTGATCATATTGACATTTATAAGGGATCAAATAACTAAGGGATAGCGTTAGCTGTAATTTCGCCCGCAAAACCACTGAGCTAATAGACTAGATTGAAGCGTATAAACAGTTGACAACGGTTTATTGTTAGACCTCAATTCACATGCTGCAGTGTTGACCCCAGGTATTTCACTCAAACGTAACAAGTGAACGTTCAGTAGCCTATTAATTAGTATTATCCACCTTAATAACGATTACCTTCTGTTAGTGAATACTCTAACTTACATATGGCAATTTATAGCATTTTTAGACTTTCTCTATTTTATTATTATTTTCTTTTATTTTAAATTATTTTACCCTCTTTTTTTCACAATCCAATATTCTGGGCGGGTAGCCTCCAGGTAGGGTGAAATGTGCTTTCAATCATACACCAGACAGATACATAGAGGCTGCCTTCCCAGCGTCATCGTGCTTTAATTGATAACTAACTAACTCACTGGCACTATCGAACCCGTAGGTTCATGACCGCGCGGACATAAGCTCTCCATACATCCCTATCCTGAGCCAATGTTTTCCAATCATCCCCTGTATAATCTACTTCTCTCAAATCATAGTTAATGTTATTTTTCCACCTCATGCATGGTCTGTCGACTGGGCGTTTTCTCTCTGGTTTTCCTGCAAGAAGTTTCCATGCACTTCTTTCATTCCCCATTCGTGCCACATGTCCAGTCTATCGCAATCTACGAGATTTAACTGTTCTCATTATATCTGCGTGCTTTAATTGATTTAAAAACAAACTATTATCTATACCCTAAAACAAAACCTTTTAGGCAAACTGAATTTGTAGCCTGATTAATGCGGATTTAGTCGTTTTCACCTATATTTTAATTAATTATGATATGGTTTTGTGGAAAAATTTCAACTGAGTCTAAAAGTTCTTTTTATGGCAGAATTAACAAAAACATACTGAAAATTTAAATATAATTACTTTTCTTGGTTTTTTCCATTTTATAATTGTCACTTTAAAAGTTTTATAATATATATTACCCTTAACTCGTGTCCAATTCAGAGTCGGGTCGAGGGATGAGATGAAATGAAGCACCTTATATAGAGGTCTGTGAATGACAAGGGTGCCGGCCGACCACGTCTGACGCACCATCACAGGGGCAGATGAACGAAATGGATGAGATGAGTATGTAGAAAATGGTGGAATGAAATTGTAGCAGAGGAAAAGGGAGAAAACCCCGAGACAAATATGCCCGAGCTCCATTTCGTCCACCACGAAACCAACATGGAGTGATCGAGACTCGATCTCGGGAGACAGCGTTGAGAGACGAGCATCTAATCGCTTGCGCCACGGAGCCGCTTATTAAATTTTTTATCAAACAATATTTACTACATTTAATCTTAAATCTATATTGCATACATTTGGCATAGAAAAAATAGGACAAAATGTATTAAAGTTATTATCCGTTTGATTCTAAATATATTTGGTCTAAAAATAAAAATATTGATATAACATCAAAACAAGAAACAGTCAATAGATCTACTTTGATCACGAATTTATAAGACTGAGTAACGGACATAGTAATTTAGGAATGACTGTATTACAGAAGGCACTTACTCTAATTTAAAAAACGCACAAAAATGGTTTAATTGCTATTATAGTATGTGACGAGGATTATATATATTAAAAAAATGGGCATACCAATCCAAAATACACGTGTATATTCACTAAATTTTGCAGATGACCAGGCATTAATAGCACAAGACCACGATGACATAGAATATATGGCTAAAAAACTAAAAGAAGAATGTGAAAAATGGGACTTTATATAAACATTGAAAAAACTAAATGTCTGTGTATAGGAGAAGAAATGGAAAATATAAATTTCAACAATGGAGAAGAACTAAAACCTAATACTGAATGCACTTATTTAGGAACAAAATTAGACCATTCAGGCGATAACACAGTGGAAATTAAAAATATAATCGCACAAACAAAACACGCAATAAATGCTTTAAACTCTGTTTCGCGGAGCAAAAATATCACAACAAATAGAAAATTGCAAATATATCAAACCATAATTCAGTCTGGCAAATTCCTGCCAGGGAAATGAAAAGAATTTTAAGTACAGAAATGGATGTTTTAAGAAGATCAGCTGGAAAATCTAGAATGGATAGAATACGAAATAAAGAAATAAGGGAAATTATGGGTGTACAAGAGGAGCCGGGCATCATAGACATTATAGAAAAGAAAAGATTACATGGCCCATGTCAAAAGATTGCCTAAAATTGTTATGGAATGGATCCCAATAGAAAGGAGGAAAAGGGGAATACCGAAGAAAACTTGGATAGAAGGGGTATAAGCAGCTATGAATATCAGAGGATTGGAGGAAGATCAATGGATGGACAGAGAGGAATGGCGTTTGGTTTCCGGAAGACGGCGGCAGCTGCCATGATACCGGATGATGAAGATGATATATATATCTCCGGGACTCAATCGTTTGAGACTTTGGTAGAAGCGGGTTGTTGTACTCAGTAGAGTAATTGCCACGCTGCGATCTGTTGACATCCGGCTCCAGGTTCGCAGGTTTGCAGCGATAGGGACAGAGGTAATCTTGTTAATTCATTCATGGGCAATAACTAATTAAATGCCCATTTAGGTGATGAGTCATTTGGCTATCTTAAGGGCCATGGTATTTTTTTTTATTGTAGAATTTATACACAATACAGTGTTTTATTTTTCTGTCATCCTCAGGAAATTCGCCTTCTACATTTGTAGCGGTCTTGAACATCCTACCTGTAAGTCCCAATTCACTCATAATTTTATTATTCTCACACCATAAATCCAACCTCCTTTTATCATCTATTTTCCACTCCAATATCTTCTTAGAAAATCTATGAGATGCCATCCTCTTGAGATGTCCACACCACCTTAATTGTCTCTCTTCAGTCATCCTATTCTATAGTGTTCTGTCCTAGGACAAGTCCTTCACTGCAATCAAATGCTTTGAAGTTTTACTAGGGAATTGTAGGTGTGCTATGCTTTGCAGCTTTAGTAGGGAATTACTGTATATACTGCAGCCACTGATTCTTCGGTCTTCATGTTTTCACGACAGTGTTGCCGATATGCATATTCAGTGGGAGTGGCCGCTTTATGTATGCTGTTAGCAGACATACAGCTGGCAACATCTCAGTAATATCAAATCTTACTAGCGCGCTATAGCTGCGTCAAGAGCAGTGATTGGTTGTGGCAGACATCTACTCCCACTACCACTGAGAGCGAATTCTCCCTTTACCCCTCGTCTAACCTAAACTTCAGAGTCGGAGAAATGATGGCTGGGGTAATAGATGTAGTAGCTTCCCGTTGCTTTCCAAATCGGTGAAATATGATAATGATGATGATGATGGCCAGATGATGTTCGGGGACCTTTCAGACCTTAAAGCTAACTGACATTTGTCTTGCAGGCGAGAAATACCCCGGAAAAAACCTCACCCGAGACTTGTCTCGACTGGGAATCGAATCCGGGTCCGCTGCGTGACAAAGGCAGTACGCTACTTCGAAATACCGAGGGGTTTGGTCAGAAGAAAGTAAAAAAAAAGTTAAAACTTTAATTAGTAGTGGATGTAGACTTTTGACATTTAGCAATGAAGGCCAAGTATGAAATGAAATAAATAAATAAACGCCTGAACTGGGATTTGAACTCTCGACCTCTAACTTGATACGTTAGTGCGCTACCAGTTACGCTATCCAGGCATCCTAGCACCAAACAATTATTTTTCTATATATATTCTCTATCATGAGAGGTAGGAGGAACTCCGTCTCTCTGCCCTCTCGTGGCTGCTATAACAAGCAAGAATATTAAAGAGAATGTTTACTTTATAGCAGCCACTATTCTTTATTTCGATGTTATAGTTAATTATAATTATATTTAATCCTGGGTTCAAATCCAGTTTATTTTTCTTTTCATGTCATACAAGGTCTTCATTGCTAAATGTCAAAATGTAATTATAACATCGAAAATAAAGAAGTGTCACTGCTATAAAGTAAAATTCTCTTTATATGCTTATTTGTTATAGCAGCCACGAGAGGGCAGTGAGACAGAATTCCCGTTACCTATCATGATAAAGAATATATATTAAAAGAAAAATAAATGTTTTTGCTAGGATGCCTAGATAGCGTAACTCGTAGCGCAATAACATACCAATTTAGAGGTCCTGGGTTCAAATTCAGGTTCAAGCATTATTTTTCTTTTCATATATAAATATTTGTGTTAGGAGTCCTAAGTAGCTCAGATGGTTAGAGTGCTAAATGTATAAAGTTTAGAAACTCGGGTTCAAATCGCGACTCAGGCATTTATTTTTATTTTCATGTCATATTTGCCTTCATTGTTAAATGTAAAAAAAAATATATATCCATCCATCTATAGTAATTCTGCCCGAAGGCAGGTCCTTCACTGCAATCATAGCATTTTCATGATACGCTTGCAGCTTTACTAGGGAATTGTAGGTGTGGTAGCTTCCCGTTGCTTTCCATACAGGTGAAGGATGATGATGATGATCATATGATTTCGGGGACCGTTTGGGCCTTAAAGTTTTCCTGATATTTGTCTTACAGGTGAGAAAAAAACCCGATAAAAACTTCACCCAGAAAAACTGCCCTGGCCGGGGATCGAACCCAGGCCCGCTGCGTGACAAGGCAGCACGCTAGCTCGAGACCACAGCGGTGGACTACATATATACCCTAGTTTAACCTTTCCCTTAGTAGATACTTTTACGAGTCCCATGGATTCCGAATCTTATAGGAGCATGCCATGTAGGGAGAGAAATTCATCTTCTGATCACATTCATTCTTCTTTCGATCACGCAAGGACATTTAGGTAATCCCTGGTGCGGTGATCATCAAAAATTCCTGAATGTGGTTATGAAGGTCCAGTTATATCACTTACTCAATACAATGATTTCGGAGAAAAATACGATAATTATATAAACGAATGTATGTCTGTACTTCATAGACTTCTAAACCGTTCAACCGATATTCGTGAAAATTTGTATACACAGGTTTTCAGATGCGGCGAGTGTTTGGTCATTATCTATTACGTTATAAAATCATTAGGTGTAGGAGTTCACCTGAAATGAAAATTTAAAAATCGCTCTAGCGATCGTAATTGTCGATGTTTCACAACAAAACTAGGAATATCCTATTAAAATAAACCGAGGTATGTATTATCCAAAAATCAGCAAAATCCGATAGTTAGAAGTGGCGGTTTACCTGAAATTTGAAATTAAAAATTTACCAACCGCCATGTTTGGTTCGTCGCAGTGTATACCATATAATTAATTAACCCTCAGATTTAATTTATTTAGGCGTAGCGGCGCACGCCGGGTATTAGCTAGTAAATGAATCAATTCCAGAAATAAATGAATAAATTATAGACATTTAAAAGAACCCTCAAAGGGAGAGGTATAAATAAGCAACTCACTGGCACTATCGAACCCATAAGTTCATGGCCGCGTGGACATAAGCTCTCCATATACCCCTATTCTGAGCAAATGTTTTCCAATCATCCCCTGTATATTCCGTCAAATCATGGTTAATGCTATTATCCCATCTCATTCTATGCTTTCTAACTGAGCATTTTCCTTCTGGTGTTCCTAAAAGAAATTTCCATGCACATCTTTCATTCCCCATTCGTGCCACATGTCCTACTCATCGCAGTCTACGAGACTTAAATATTTTTATTATATCTGGCTTCCTATTAAGATCATGTAGCTCACTGTTAAGTAATCTTCTCCATTCACCTGTCTGTTTATCTCACTTTGGTCCAAAAACAAAGGGAGAAGTATAAATAAATAATATAGGCGTTTATTTTTCTTTTCATGTCATAATGGGCCTTCATTGCTAAATGTCAAAATGTAATTATAACATCGAAATAAAGAAGTGTCACTGCTATAAACTAAAATTATCTTTCATTTGTTTATTTGTTATAGTAGCCACGAGAGGGCAGTGAGACCGCGTTCCCACCGCTACCTCTCATGATAAAGAATATTAGCATATATATTCTATCTTGTGAGGCTTTGTTTCCGTCAACGAAATTTAGGCGTTCTCCCCGTACAGGGAAGAAATTGAATCATACTAATTTAGTTACACTTGTTTTCTTATAGATGTCATTGGAATGGACCATGGTCAACGTTCCGCCTCATACTGACATCTAAGAAACCAAGGTAGTACTAGGACGAGAAAATTCGGTAAATTTTGTTTAGAGGCCTTTTTATTTAGGCTTAAGGATCTTTTACGAATCTGAAAATCTTGACTCGGACCCACGGCTTAAAGTCCCTCCCGGAGGACTTGCTCCTTGGAGTTTTCCATCCTAAACAATCCATCGACCCCGGTCGGGTTTGAACCCGCGACCATCTATATCTTCTTGCAAGCCCACATTTCCCTTAACAGAGATTTAGGCGCTGTCCCCCTACAGGGAAGAATTTGAACCATACTAATTTAGTTACACTTGTTTTCGTATAGATGTAATTTTGAGTGGTCCGTAGCAGCGTTCCGCCACACAGACATCTAGGAAACCAAGGTAGTACTAGGACGGGAAAATTCGGTAAATTTTGCTTAGAGGTCTTTTCATTCGGGCTTCAGGATTTTTTATGAGCCTGAAAATCTTCAGACTCGGGACCCAGGGCTTGAAGTCCCTCCCAGAGGACCATTTATATATAATGGAAAAATAAATGATTGTGTTAGGATGCCTGGATAGCGTAACTGGTGGGGCAAAAACTTATAAAGTTAGAGGTCCTGGGTTCAAATCCCGGTTCAGGCGTTTATTTTCTTTTCATGTCAAATAAATAATAACATATAGTTTTAGAAATTTTTGCTAATTAATTATCATAATTGGAAGTTATTAGAAACACACCGTGTAGTATTTTTAAAGTTGCATGCTGTGTTAATGACCTCCATAACCAAAGTCAAGAGCACGTGACGCTCCGATGAGCACCTAGCACGTCTATAAGGGAAATTCTCTTCTCTTTGTTAATCTCTTTTTCATTTGATTTACTCTCGGTAATAAAGGATATAAACAATAAACAAAACAGTGCTAAGATTCACTGAAATGTCATGCTATAACTCTATTACAACATTCCAGGAAGAAGAAAAACACGCAGAAATATGAGTTTAAATCCCTTCAGCATTTTTTTTTCTTGTGTTTAACTTCACTTTTCCTATACAGCACAAGGCTAATCGCCGAGGTCCTGCATATGAAAATTATTTCAGGAATATTATTCTATTTTCTTTCAGTCGGCCACTGTATATAAATATATAATCATTAGTTTTTGACATACCTTTTCTCCTTTTCCTTTTTTTTTTTGTTTTTTTTTTGTTTCTGATAATGCACAAAATGGGCTAGAGAAGAACAAGAGGAAGACCAGCCAATAGATGGATAGACAGCGAATGCACAACCAATACGTCTTCCTCGGAGGGGTGATATTGGAAATTAACAATGAAAATCCTATAAATTATGAAGAAGAAGAAGAAAAAGAATATTATTCATTCATTCATTTTGAGAATTTTCCTCATTGAGGGGTTTCTGCAACCAATCTTAATAATTAACATGAGTTTTAAAAATATATAAATGACTACGGACTTACAGACTATCAGTTTGTAACACACCTTCAAAAATATCCCTTAATTAAAGTTCTCCATAGTTAACCCTTAAATTCGTAATGTATCCTTTTGAATACATCGCTTGGTTCAATTAATTTAATATTTTAAATAAATCAGAAGAAAACGAACAAAAATAAACCACTTAAATATGAGTCTAATTATACAATATACCTAATAATAACAGTTGCACAAGATTCCGTTTTCACTGCGGTCCGCCACATTCAAATAAGTAACAGAAGAAATTTGTGTTTTGGCTATTTAAGGATTAAAATTTTAACTTGCACATATCTAAAACTAGATTAGTGTCAACTTCCACTCGTATCCTCGATTTTCCAATTCTGAAAAATTCCATCTTAACCGAGGTCATTTGTCCTGAGAAAGCGAAGATGAATCCTAATATCAGTAAATTAATGATAGACCTAGGTTAAGTTCAATTAATAATAAAAAAAACATTATCTTGATTTAAATTGACTAATTTCCTAAATAACTCTACCACTGAAATACAGTGCAATTTAATATGAAATTCTCTCTCTCTCTCTCTCTCTAGTCTCCCAGGTACTTTTACATCATCCTTGCCACCTGGCCTTACAGGGAGGAACACGACCCATTGGGAGAGGTTTTTTTTTATCTCTGGATCACACATTTTTTACCACTCAAGTACACGGGATGTCCCCCTGGATAAGAGATCAACTTAATGGTAGGACCGCCTCCGAGATAACAAGAAACTGTTACGGCGCAAAAAGTGGACATCCGAATTCAGATGTAATTTTGGTTTTAAAATGAAGCTTAGGACCACTAAAGATGAAAAACAAAATGCGGACCATCCAGAAACATAGCCGTGAAATAACATTTTATATGCACATTTCACTAGTTTACTATACGAGACATTCCCATTTAGATAAAAAAAATTGACATTAAAATGAAGCTTTGGATCACCAAAGATGAAAACAAGAAGAAAATCTGCGGACCATCACTAAGAAACTAGGTTACACTAATTTAATTAGGTTAGGTTAGCTTTTAGTTTCTTATAAGTTACGTATGGTATAATTTATTTACATACCTGTAATTTAATATTGTCTAAATGCTATTCTATTTATTACTTTCACAGGTTAGAGTAATTGAAATAAGTTAGGTTAGGTTTTAGGTTATTATACATTGTAATCTAATACATTATAGGCCCGATTACAAATTTCTAAGATTATGTTATAAATAAGTGGCATTTATTTATTGAATATTTTGTAAAGGCTAATTTGCCATTGTTCATTTTCGAGAAATACGTACGATTATTATCGACAATCGATTCAGTTAAACCATTTTTTTCTTAAGAAACTCTATGTGAGGATGTGATTTTTATTACATTTCAAACTATTTGCTATGTAATTTTGGAAATATAGCATTTGGAAATACAGCAGTGCACTTTTATTACAATAAAATATTTATTCTATTTTCGCATCTCTTTTGAAGAAAACATGTTTGCATCCTGGACTGACATCTGAATATCGAATCTAACGTCACGACCAAAATGGCAGCCACTTCCTTTAGGTAATAGGAAATAGTGCTTTATAAATTGATATGTTCCCGCTTTGTTTCTGGATGGTCGGCAAATTGTTTCATGTTTTCATCTTCGATATTCCTAAGTTTCGTTTTAAAACTAAAATTATCTCGAAATTCGGATGTCCACTTTTTGCGCCATCTCTGGATCACATATATGTTTTACCACTCAAGTACATAGGATGTCTCCCTGGATAAGAGATCAACTTAATGGCAGGACCGCCTCCGAGACAACAAGAACCTTTAAGACAAGACACGCCATTCACTTATTGATTAATGGGCCCTACTGAATAAGGCGAATATGATTTCAGATGATTGTTATTATCAGATGATGTTCAGAGACCATTATTTTGAACCTTAAAATGTCCTGAAATTTGTCATTTCTTTTTTTCTTCTTATGTATAGTAGTTTAACCTCTCATCTAAATGTACTTTTACGTGACGCATGCCGCCCGGATTTTACAGTTGTAGGTTACGTCCTGTCGGGAGAAGAATTGTAAGGTTTGGATCGACCGCGGTGGACTAGTGGTTATGCTCCTTGCCTCTTGTCCCGAAGGTCGTGGGTTCAAACCCGGCCGGAAGGTCGATGGATTTTTTTTTTAGAATGAAATATCCAAGGAGCAAGTCCTCCGGGAGGGACTTTAAGCCGTGGGCCCCGATTTCAGGCTCGTAAAAGATCCCTAAGCCTGAATAAAAAGGTCTAAGTAAAATTTAGCGAATTTTCCCGTCATATACCCGAGCCGCCATATCTCCGACTCTGAAGTTTAGGTTATACGAGATGTAAAGGGAGAATTCGCCCTCTACTGCCAATAAGGATATGGTTGTAGTGTGGGAGTAGATGTCTACCACAACCAATCACTGTTCTTAACGCAGCTACAGCGCGCTAGTAATGTTTGAAATTGCTGAGATGTTGTCAGCTGTATGTCTGCTAACCGCATACATAAAGCGGCCACTCCCACTGAATATCCATATCGGCAACACTGCCGTGAAAACGTCAAGGCCGGAGAATCAGTGGCTGCAGTATAGTACTATGTTGGTTTCCTAGATGTCACTATGAGGCGGAACGCTGACATGGGCCACTCCAATGACATCTATACGAAAACAAGTGTAACTATATTAGTATGGTTCAATTTCTTCCCTGTAGGGGGGGAGAGCGCCTAAATCTCGTCGAGGGAAACAAGGGCTTACAAAAAAAATCACACACATACTTTTTTGATCACACAAGAACATGGACGGCTCCATTAATAAGTGAGCAGCTCAATCGGGCCTCCTCCGAGAATATGTAACATTAAGACGAAACATAATATTCACTCGCACATTCATAGTAGATTTGGCGAATATGATAATGATGGCCAAATGAGGTTCAGAAACCATTTGGACCTTGAATTTTCCTGACATTTGTCTCCGTAAAAGCCTCACCCAGATAACTTAACCCGACCGGGGATCGAATCCGGGGCCATTGCGTAAGAGAACAACGACGTTACTCCGAGACAACAGCGGTGGACTATAAAATTATTTTAGAATTTAAAAAATGTGAAAATAAATACCTGTTCAGATATTGTCGTCTTCAACCGTATATAGCTGAACGCTTTTCGAACCTCTTCCATTATCGGTAACAGATGTATACTAACGTTGGTTGATAGTAAATAATCTTGTAGAGGGGTGGGGATTTACATTGGATTCGTTCTCGATTAAAATCATAACTGATTTCTTCCAATATTCCTACCTCTTCTAGCATGTTTATCTTTGCAGTGTTCCTTTCTCTGTGGATTACTGTATACTAAGGGAGTTTTCTATATTTTGGAATACATTACTAGAGATGGAATAATTCCTTCGAAAACACGATATCAGCGTATAGTTGATGCTATCACTGCACATGACGTTAGAAGGAAAGGAGTTAGAAATATTTTTCTATACCGTCTGGTTAAAACAGCAGTTAGAATAACCACTTTACATTAGTTATATTTCACTTCCAAAAATCATGACATTTCATGGGAAGGACCCCATACAAAATAAAATCTGTCTCCAGAATAAAATTTTATAGAGATCTAATCAATTTAAATATCTTGGATGTTATCTCTCTATCTGGGATGAAAATGATATCCCTGAAAAAATTATTAGTTATAATAAAAGTTTGGGAATTATTAATCAAGTTATGAAACCATCCCTTGTACAAAAAAAAACACCAGATTACGTTTATTTGCTAGACCAGTGTTGACCTATGGTAGTGAAGAATGGACATTAAAAAGACAACATGAAAGCAGAATAACGGCTTGTGAAATGAGATTCATTCGCAGAACAGCGGGTTACACCAGATGGGATCGGAAAAGGAACACCGATATCTTAAAAGAATTGAAGACTACGCCAATTTTGGAATATATTAAACAGTAGCAACTAAATTGGAAACATCATCTTGAAAGAATGAGTTCAAATCGGATCCCCAAAGCTGTTTATAATTATATACCAAGAGGACGAAGATCTCTGGGCCGTCCTATGTAACGCTGGAGGGACAATTTTCTGTAGGATCGTATCAGGCCTTGGCCTAATACTTGGAAGGAAGAAGAAGAAGAAGAAGAAAATATTTCACTCCACAGTCAGTGCACAACTTTTATATTTCACCGAAGTATACTTTGTAAGTCTGAATCCTGCTGTTTGACCGATCTTCAGAGTCACCTTTACTGTATAGTTGAAGCTAAGAGAGATTTCATCTCTGGTCATGACCAATCTCAAATATGTGATTTACGTAACCAGATTTATATTTTGCATATTTGAAATCTTTTAAATATCCGGCTCAACTGCACTTCTACTAGCGCTCGATTTTCCAGTTATATTGTTGTAAACTGTAGCTCTTCTTCTGTATTTACTAACATTAATTAATATTTTAAACTTTTTCAAACAATTGAATGCAGGCTTTCACGGCCGGTAATCATGATGTTGAGTGATTCCGGGTTCTGTGGCCGTGGTCCATAGTTGGTGTTGATACCAGACGTTTCGCCCTCAACTGCGGAGGGCATCTTCAGTGGCGAGTGCTTCTAGGCGTGTTTCCTGGTCGGAAGCTCTACTTAGAGTGAACGCTGCGGGTGTTGTATTGATACTAGTGGTGGGAGCAGGGTGAGCGGGCGTGGCTCTTGCTGATTGGCTAATGGTCGTCTCCTTGTTGTCCCTAGTGTTGATGCATTTATTTTCTAGTGTACGGTACCAGGCCTTAGACAGTTTAATACCTTCCTCTTTTCTGTTAATATTTTTCCTTATGCTTGTGTATTTCTATAGCCTCTCGATATAATCTAGGGAAATAATAGGAAGTTGTGGCTAAAACTTGTGTATCATCGAATAGAATCTGGTGTCCATTCATAATGGCATGTTCTGCTACAGCCGATTTATCCATTTCTCCTTGTCTGCAGTTTCTTTTGTGTTCTGATAAACGGGTGGCTATACTTCTTTTTGTGGTCCCTATGTATACACCATACATAGGGACCACAAAAAGAAGTATAGCCACCCGTTTATCAGAACACAAAAGAAACTGCAGACAAGGAGAAATGGATAAATCGGCTGTAGCAGAACATGCCATTATGAATGGACACCAGATTCTATTCGATGATACACAAGTTTTAGCCACAACTTCCTATTATTTCCCTAGATTATATCGAGAGGCTATAGAAATACACAAGCATAAGGAAAATATTAACAGAAAAGAGGAAGGTATTAAACTGTCTAAGGCCTGGTACCGTACACTAGAAAATAAATGCATCAACACTAGGGACAACAAGGAGACGACCATTAGCCAATCAGCAAGAGCCACGCCCGCTCACCCTGCTCCCACCACTAGTATCAATACAACACCCGCAGCGTTCACTCTAAGTAGAGCTTCCGACCAGGAAACACGCCTAGAAGCACTCGCCACTGAAGATGCCCTCCGCAGTTGAGGGCGAAACGTCTGGTATCAACACCAACTATGGACCACGGCCACAGAACCCGGAATCACTCAACATCATTTTTCAAACAATTTTTATAACATTATTAGACAATTTTGAAATATTTATTTAAATATGCAAATCATAATATTATGACACTGTTAGACAATATTGTGATGCTAACTGCTATTTTCTCCACAGAGTATATTACTTAGTCTATGATTTTTCTATCGCTGTTTTGGGTTATCACTGGTTGGATCAGCGTTAGGGATCATAAGTAAGTGTACACCCATTTTTAATAAACGTTTAGTAATTTTAATATTATTAATTTATTTTCTTAACATAGATTTGGGAATTTATTGCAAATATTGGTAATTTAAATTTCATAGCGACGGATTGTAATCGAGGATGATAATCGATATGTGGTTCGATTGTGGGTTATCGCTGGGTCTATAAACTCTGTCGTATGCGCACTGTTATTCTATAGGATTTTGAAAATATTTCACGCTAGTTTAAGTGCAGTTTTTCCAAATATTATTTGTATATGTTACTAATTCTTTTATTATCCAAAGTTAAAAATGTTCTCCCGACAGGTCATGTCTCAGTAAGACCAGGGAGGAGTGGGGTAGACCACGTAAAAAAATCTGCATAAGGAAAAGAAAAGAGAGAAATTCACTATAGTTAACATAGTAATAGCTGTAACATAACATCTAGATTTATTTAATTGTTCCAGTGTGGAAATTTCTGGTTATCGAATCTTCGTGACATCGAGAAGCGAGGCTAGGGGAAGTCTTTAGAACGGGCATCTCGATACATCGATGATTTGCGTGAGTCTTTCGACTCGCGAATCTATTTCCACAAATTCTTGCCTTCTTCCACGAAATTCAAACGCCGTTATTATGACGCGTCACAATATAAAAAAGAAATAAGCATTTAAAAAAAATACACCGTGATCATAAAGTCCTTCCAACATTACAACTTCCTCATAAGATGAAAACTATAAACGTTAGAGTTGTGTGGTTTGTGGCAGATGCAAGACAAACTCTCAACGTTTTTTTTTTTGTTTGTTTTAGGTATAATCTACAATGACTTCAAACCAGGAGAAAGCGCATTGTGTTTTATGGTACATGATATTAGAGTGACTATTTCAACTCCCAAATGGTAGTCATTGACCAATCACGTTTCAATCAATTTTCTTTTACAGCCAATAACAGTCGTGTTTCATTTCGCTCTTTATCAGCTTTTTTTCTGAACATCTCAGAGCATTATTTTTCTCCAACAAATACATTGAATATAGCAAATAATGAACAGATTCCTTAATTTTACTGAGTTGTTTACTAAAAAATAAATTAATAACCTATAATGTTGATTATAATATACAGTTTGATGTGTTTCATTACTTCTCCACTTGGGTACATTCTTACAATATTGCGATCATATTTGGCAATAAATAATATAATCAAGTAGCAGTGATGAACAAATGAAACATAAACAAGTATTTCTCATTTGTTTTCAAATATCGTCGTTTAAATTAAATATATAAATATTTTAAAATAGCTATATTTAAATAATGATTTGTGAGTAAACAGCTTAATTTTATTCGTTAAATAGTACTAACAAATGCCACTCTTGATTTCCAAATCCTCTAGATAAATTGTAAATCACTCGTGGTATTTCTTATGAATAGACATGGTACCGTATCTATCGTATTAGATGTTTTGTGGACGACAAAAGGTGCACATGTGGAAGTACACTGACATTGTTTTACAAACTTTGAGAGTTTGTCTTTCATCTACCACAAACTACCCAACTCTAAGTTTTATAGTTTTCATCTTATAGGAAGTTATATGTTGGAAAGACTTTATGGACACGGTGTATAAATATATGGATGAATGAGAGAGCTTCAAGAAGCCACTGAGAATAACTTATGAAGAAATTTTCGAATGAGGCCAAAAATTCGCAAAGTAATTGATCGAAATGTGACGTCGAGAGCGAAATAGTGTTTTTACAATAGTAAGAGAAATGACTAAACGTAATTGAATGACATCTATTCTGTCGTTGATATTAATAGAAACTACGGTGGCATCAGATCTTTTTAATAATACATCTATTTTTAATCAATATTACAAATCATATTCGAAATAAACGTTGAATCTAAACGAGACATATACAGTAATAACAAAATAATAACTATGAATTTTAATATCTTTTATTCCAATTTATATGAAATTGTTATTTAATAACGTCGAATTCATGTAAATTGAATATGCTGACGCAGAAATTATATGTATATTTAAAAAACTCGATATGTTTATTGATTGAGCATAATCACTATATGAACTATGGTTGTAATATTTTAATCATGGTTACTTAAAAGTTTATATATATATATATATATATATATATAGGCCTATATATATATATATATATATACACACACACACACACACACACAAGGTGTAACAGGACCTCACCGACAAAATGATAAGGATGATAGACCGTGCAGAGATGATCATTTTTTGTGAAGTAACATATGGTCGTAAACACGTCGTTTATGAGTTATGCGCAGGTGAAGGTGTTTACCCGTAAGGGTCGAAATTGAATACAAACAATTGTACACGTATCATTTTTTTTAAGACATGTTTTTACAATAAGAGTTCAAACAGTCGACCCCATGCCTCATTGCATGTTTGATATCGTCGCAGCAACGATCGGCAAGCACGGCCGAGCATGGCAGGATTATTTTTGACGTCGTCAAAACACTTATTGTAAAAACATGCCTTTTTCAATAAAATGAGACGTGTACAATTATTTGTATTTAATTCCGACCCTTACGAGTGAACACCTTCGCCTGCGCACAACTCATAAACGACGTATTTACGACCATATGTACCTTCACAAAAAATTATCCTCTCTGCATGGCCTATCACCCCTATCATTTTGTCGGTGAGGTCCTGTTACATTATATATATATATATATATATATATATATTGTGTGTGTGTGTGTGTGTGTGTGTGTGTGTGTGTGTGTGTATGTGAATATGTGTGTGTTATATTATAGATTTTCGCGGACATAAGTATGATTAAGAACGTTTTCTTGGGTTTTCCGTGTCATGGATTCAAGGTTGGCCTCTGGCCTATGTTTCTTATATGGGATCATGTCGAAACGTCGGAATCAGTGGTAAGAGACCAACCTTGAATCCATTACGCGGAAAAACCCAAGAAAACTTCCTTAATATATATATGACATGAAAATAATGTAAAGAAAAATAAATGTCTAATCGGGGATTTGAACCCGAGACCTCTAACTCTAAACGTTATTGCTCTACCAACTGAGCTGCTCAGGAATCCTAGCACAAACATTATTTTTTTTTGTATAGGCCCTATATGTATACAATTCTCAATTCACGAGAGGCAGCGGGATATCGGTCGAACTGCCATCTAGTGGCTACTGTAACAAGTAAGCATTTTAAAGATAATTTTTACTTTATAGCAGTAATGCTTGTATATTTATATGTTATAATTATGTTTTTGACATTTAGCAATGAATGTCAATTATGACATTAAAAGGAAAATAAACGTCTGAGCCGGGATTTGATTCCGAGACCTCTAACTCTACACATTAGTGCTCTACCAACTGAGTTACTCAGGAATCCTAGCACAAACATTTGTTCCCACATATATAAGCATATTGAAGAATCCTAGACTCTTTATACCACACTTAGTGTTCTGGTAGGTATAGTCTGCCCGTAGAATGTGTAGAGAAATTCGCCATCTATCCGATTAGACATCTTTCTTGTTTGAAACTCAAGAGCGAAATGAGTAATATCACGTGATCTGTTCTTCCTCCTCCACTTCCTTCCGCGGCCTCATTGAGCGGCATTTTTGCCCCCCTCCTGCGTGGATGGTTTATTTCGAATAGCTTCTCTACAGATTCTATGGACAGGCTTTATATTTATGAGTAAGGAATATCTGGAGAGATATTAAACATAGAAAATGAAAATGAGATTGGCATGTATTGGGAATAGAAAATTAAAATGTAACTAAGACAACGCTTAAATGGAATCTTCAAAGCAAAAACTAGAAGTAAATTGCGATCCAGAATAACATGGCGCAATACAGTGAGGATGGAAATATGAGATTGAGGAAAAACTTGCGGAAAAGCAAAGACTAGAAACGGAGTACGATGACCGCTTTCATGAATGTTCTGTGCTTCTGAACGCATTAACAGGAATACCACAATCACTAACTCATTGGCACTATGGCCGCGCGGCCATAATGCTCTCCATATACCCCCATCACTGCGACGTCCAGTGTTTTCGTATGGACAATTATAATATGTGTTGCCGCATGTAGATTTCGTTCATTTTGATAGTTTGAAATTTTTTATATTTCTAATGACAATGGTCAAGGCAACTTAATATAATTTTTGCCAAGGATATTGTTTCTAGATAAGTTTTAGGTATAAATATGTTGATTTAAATTGCATTGAAATTTCAAATTCAAATTTATTTCTAATTGATTAATCATTTCATTCACTTATTTTGAGAATAACATACAAAAATCAAAATTATAATTAATTATTTTTGAATGAATCCATTTTCGTATTATTAACAACTAATTTTTACGCATTTAACATTTTCCAATACTGTTATTTTAATACAGTTCCAATAATGGAACATATTATAATGACATTGTGAAAAGAAAAAATGTCTGAACAAGGAATCAGGAATCGATCCGTCAAACGGATCGATTCCTGGTTCAGACATTATTTTTTCTTTTCACAATATCATTATAATATTATAATTTTACGTAGTTAAGCTTGATTTTTATTTGAAATTTAAATTTTGTTTCATATTAATAAATGAGGGTTTTTAAATTGTGATTTACTGTTATTTTAATGAATTTATTTTTATTTCATTTTAATGACACTCAACTGTTTTGTAATGTAAGTACATATAAAAGTGAATGGTCGCAGATATAAAATGAACGAATATTAAAGAGTAGGGAAAAAAATGTTGGTAACATGCATATTCATATGTTTTCCTCTAATTTTCAATAATGATTATGGTCGAATTTCGACCTTGGACGAACATTAGTAATATTGAATCTCTTCTCCCTGAAGTTCCAAAGAATGTTCGGTACTATTTTGGTAGGAAAGTTTATCAGAGTGTCTAGTTTCAAATATTTGGGCTGTAATGTTGGCTACAATGTGGAAAGAGATATTGACTCCAAAATAAATAAATTTCAGACGGTGTGTGGAACAATACAGAGAACATTCAAAAATAAAATTAGGAAAGAAACCAAGATAAAAATGTATAATGTTATGGCGGTTCCCACAATATTGTATGGATGTGAAACTTGGGTTCCAGTGAAAAAACAGAAGGATAGAATACAAACGGCGGAGATGAGGTTCCTAAGACAAGTAAAAGGATGTACAAGACTTGATAGAAAAGAAATGAGGATATAAGAGAAGAATTGAAAGTACAGCCTTTATTGGATAAAGTCACAAATTACAGACAGAAATGGATTGATCACATGGATGGAATGAGTAAGGAGAGATATCCATTGTTAGCAAGAAATTATCAAGCAAGAGGAAGATGTTGGAAGACCTAGAAGACGTTGGGTTGATGCATTATGAAGTCGGAACGGGCAATTGCCTAATCCCTGGAGTGATGATGATGATGTTTATCAGAAAACGTTTAGAATCTGAAAAATAATGCAATAAGCTAATATTACTAATATATTATTGGAATTATTTATAATATTTACTGATCGAACCAGAGAGAATTTTTGAGCTCATATTGAAAGCATTCACCGTTTATATATTTTAATTACACGTTATCTAGCTTTAAAAAGAATCTCTGTTTCGTTTCGTATCTACATCATAATTTTTGTTTAGTATAGGATCTAAAATAGGATCATCTCTCGTGTACAACAGAGTACCTACTTCAATCAAGAAATAAGATATTAAGATAAGAAACTGAAAGTAAGGTTCAGGGATTGAATTGTGTTATTCGTGTTAATCTCTATACAGCCATTTGCTAAGTCAGTGAGTGTTATCATAAGTAATGCCACACGAGTGATTTCCAATTTAGCCTATCTAGAGACTTTGGAAATCAAGAATGGCATTTGTTAGGACTATTTAACGAATAAAATTAAGCTGTTTACTCACAAATCATTATTTAAATATAGTTATTTTAAAATTGTTATATATTAATGTAAACGGCGATGATTGAAAACAAATGAGAAACGTTATGTTTCACTTGTTTATCACTGCAACCAGATCATATTATTTATTGCCAAAGGATCGCAATATTGTAAGAATGCACCCTAGTGGAGAAAATGAAACACATCAAACTGTATATTAATTAATTTCTGATGTCCTGTGATGTAAATAGGTCAATTATATTTTTCTGGAACATTATTTCCTGGGAAAAAAATACATTTAAGAAAGTGCAAACAGTGTTTTTTTTCTGTATAATCAATTGCTACAAATGTTTTTCTATTATCTCCCGAAACTACGATAAGGTTACATTCGTGCACTATATATACAATCTGGTAGCCACATGTTGTCTCTGTAAAAATAATGCTATGACCCATTCAGAATGTTAAAAAGGAGTAGCTTGATTTTTTAATCCCACTACAGGCCTCAGGAGGCCCTTGGGGTAGTAGGAGGTTAAGGCACCCACTTTTTCTGGACAATCGGCACTTGATGTCAGCCGGATTTTCAGCCCTGCGTGACGGACGCCTTTACCTCCAGATCAAGTGTCTGGTACTCATTTCCGTTAGACGCTGAGTCGACCCCAGGGCCATAGTGCCACCAGAAGTTTTGGGTCAGTTTAAAAATCCTGACCCACCGGGACTCGAACCCTCGACCTTCCGATTTGTAGCGTAGTGCCTTAACCACTACGCTACGGCGTGCCCCGGAGCTTGATTTTACAGTGATAAAATTAAACTGATAGAATCGAGGTGAAAAATGACTGTGATTGGTTGTAAATAAAAAAATCATTGAAATGCGATTGGTCGTTAACTCCCATCTGGGACATGAGTTAAACAGTATCTACACTCGTTTATTTAATTTAATGGAATACAGAACACTCTTTTACGTAACAGATTGCATGTTATCTCAGAACAATAAATTCCAAAACAAAAGTATCTACTAGATACTAATGTTTCTGTTAATTTAATAATGAAATTGATAAACTAAAACTAAGGTAAAAATAGCCTGAAATGTCATGCCCAGTCCTACATTTCTGGTCAGGTATGTAGAACCGTTGCATACGCTTGATGGTAAATTTATTCATATAAATGTGCCAATTTAATTCCTCTTTTATATTTCAAACTGTACAGAATTTTCGTAAATAAAATAATTACATAGTTAATAGGCATAGCTGTGGACTCCAGGTAGCGTGCTGCCTTGTCACGTAGCGGGCCTGGTTCGATTCCCGGTCGGGACAGGTTCCTGGGTGAGGTTTTTTCGGGGTTTTTCCTCACCTGTAAGACAAATGTCAGGAAGCTTAAGGCCCCAAGGTTCCCGAAAATGATTCGGCCACTATTATCATTATCATCCTCATCATCATTCACCGGTGTGGAAAGCAACGGGAAGCAACCACACCTATAATACCCTAGTAAAGCTGCAAAACATAGCATAAAAATGCTATGATTGCAGTGAAAGACCTGCCTCGGGCAGAACACTATAGAAATAGAGAGTGTTGCTGTGCATGTATTCGATTTTTAGTCTACATGATTGATGTATTAAACTACTGTATAACCCTATATAGTACGAACTCCATGGCGCAACAGGCCTAGAAGGCCCTTGGCTTACTAGCCGGCTGCTGGTCTCACATCCACATGTGTTAATCACAGAGGTAGACGATCATCCAGCCAGTGAAGAGGTGACATATGGTTAGCATATCCGGTTCTCCAGTCGTTCATCATCATCATCATCATCAACAACAAGGATTAAGCCCAATGGCCTGTTCCGATCTCATTATAGGTCGAATTGGTCCTTCCACCTCTTCAATGGTCTTCCCAACATTCTTCTCCCTTTTGGTTTATAATTATACATTCTTCTTGGTATGCGCTGTTCATTCATTCGTAATACGTGCTGAAGATAAGCATTTTGATAATATTTTATTCTCCAGTCGTTACAGCTGATTTTCTCAACCTGGCGCCGTTATTTATTGTAGCTACCAAAATTCCTCATGATGCTGAGTGGACGCCGGTCCGACAGTGGCCAAAATCCCATAAAAAATGTATACCCTCATGGAGATTCGAACTGGCGCAAACCTCATAGCTCTGCGCCCAAGGCATCTTGCCTTAACCACTCGGCTACTGCGCGGGACTCCTATATAGTATATGTAAGTAAAGTGATCCCACAACAGGCCCGGAGGCCCTTGGGGTAGTAGGAGGTTAAGGCTTCCACTTTTTTCTAGACAATCGGCACTTTTATGTCAGCCGGGTTGTCAGCCCTGCGTGACGGCCGCCTTTACCCCCAGAACAAGCGTCTGGTACTCATTTCCGTTAGAGGCTGAGGCGACCCCAGGGCCATGGTGCCGCCAGAGGGTTTGGGTCAGTTTAAAAATCCTGTCCCCAACGGGACTTGAACCCTCCGGCTTGTAGCTCAGTGCCTTAACCACTACGCTACGGCGTACTTAATATTGAAAATGGATAAAGCTCAGTTTAACCTCTTCACATATATCATATTTTAAATATATATAAGTCCACCGCTATGGTCACGAGGTAGCGTGCTGCCTTGTCACGTAACGGGCCCGGGTTCGAGCCCCGGTCGGGACAGGCTCCTAAGTGAGGTTTTTTGCGGGGTTTTTCCTCACCTGTAAGACAAATGTCAGGAAGCTTAGGGCTCAACGGTCCATGTAAATCATTCGGCTACCATCATCATCATCCTTATCAATATCATCATCATCCTTCACCGGTGTGGAAAGCAACGGGAAGCTACCACACCTACAATTCCCTAGTAAAGCTGCAAAACATAGCATGAATATGCTATGATTGCAGTGAAAGACCTGCCCTAGGGCAGAATTACTATGGATGGAAGTATGTATATATATATATATATATATCGGGGATTTTTCTCGCGCCGTAGCCGAGCGGTTAAGGTAGGAAGCCTTGGCGCAGAGCTACGGGACTTGCGCTGGTTCGAGTCTCCATGGGGGAAGAAATTTTCTCATGGTATTTCGGCCAGTATGGGACCGGTGCCCACCCAGCATCGCGAGGCAATTGGGTAGCTACAATAAGTAGCGGCTCCAGGTTGAGGAACCAGCTATAACGGCTGGGGGACTCGACATGCTAACCACATGTCACCCCTACACTGGCTGTTGATCATCTACCTCTGTGATTGACACATGTGGATGTGAAGGGCCAGCAGCCGGCTGGTAAAAGGGCAACCGCTGTAAAGTGGAAAGACCCTCAATCGGAAATCGGATTTTTCCTCACCTGTAAGACAAATGTCAGGAAAACTTTAAGGCCCAAACGGTCCCCGAAATCATATGGCCATCATCATCATCATACTTCACCGACGTGGAAAGCAACGGCAAGCTACCACACCTACGATTCCCTAGTAAAACTGCAAGCATTCCATGAAAATGCTATGATTGCAGTGAAGGACCTGCATTCGGACAGAATTACTATATATATATATATATATATTTGCAAATGCCCCAGGTTATCTTTCGACATTCCTGGTATTCTCTCCTGGCATGGAGTACTTGTAACCCACTTCTGAGGTTGGGGCACCAGGAAGGCGGGGTTGCGTTGCCCAAGTGATATGTGAGTTGATGATGCTGGCAATGATGCGCCAGGAGAGGCCTTAAATTAAACTTAAGTTAATTATGCGAATATGATATGATGATAATGATGGCCAAATGATGTTCGGGGACCGCTTGGGCCGTAACGTTTCCTCACATTTTTCTTACACGTGAGGGATAACCCCGAAAAAAACCTCATCCAGGAAACTTGTCCCGACCGGGGATCGAACCCTGGCCCGGTACGTGACAAGGCAGCACGCTACCTGGAGACCACAGCAGTGGGCGATTTTAAGTATAGCCTATTACAGTATGTTATTCCTCTTATGCATGTTTAATTTAATCAAATGTTAATTATAAGTGTTTTAAAGCGCGTCTCTCACGTTTAGATCAACATTTTGTTTACATCAGAGCATTTTAATCTGAGTAGTTTGAGGTAGGGTACCAATGGTTACATACTTACTCACTGGCACTATCGAACCTGTAGGTTCATGGCCGCGCGGACATAAGCTCTCCGCACATTCCTATCCTGAGCTAATGCTTTCCAATCATCCCCTGTATAATCTACTTCCCTCAAATCATAGTTAATGTTATTCTCCCACCTCATTCTCGGTCTACCAACCGGGCGTTTTCCTCTGGCTTTCCTACAAGAAGCTTCCTTGCAAGTCTTTCATTGCCAATACGTGCAACATGTCCTGCCCATCGCAGTCTAAGAGACTTAACTGTTCTTATTATATCTGGCTTCCTATAAAGACCATGTAGTTCATTGTTATGTAGTCTTCTGCATTCACCTGTCTGTTCATCTCTCTTTGGTTCAAAAATTTTCCTAAGTACTTTATTCTCAAATACTCGTAATCTCCTTTCCTCCCTTAAAGTAAGAGTCCATGTTTCACACCCATATAATATAACTGGTAGAATAATAGTTTTATATATTTTCAGTTTAACGTTTTTTGAAAGGAGTTGGAAGTCAAGAGTCTCTGTAATGCATAATAACACGCATTTCCAGAATTGAGCCTATGTTTAATTTATTTGTGCATCTCATTCCTATTTGTGATTATTGTTCCTAGGTATTAGAATTCAGCCACTTCCTCAAAATTTCCCTCATTTGTACCAATGGTTACAAATTAATATTTAAAGCATTACGCGATTTTGAACTTACTGAGTAGTTTAAAGTCACATAAAGCAGGACAGGATGCTAAACAAAGAAGTGTACGTAAGTCAAATATTGAAGATATGGCGTTGAGTTATAAGGCACCCATAAAATGATTGCTTGGAGAACATTGTGCAGAGTTTATTGAGAAAACAGCTATTATCCTCTTTATCATTTAGGCCTACTAGGATACAACCAATTTTCCTCCCTAATGATTTTGAACCTAGAGATAGTTTTGACAAATATTTATCTAACACTGTGCATCGAACTATACAGTGTGAGCAATCTCACGTAAATTAAGGATCTCATACATTTTTATCCATTAGACCCCTATCTCAAAATACTTAGTTTACAGTCACTATTGCAATAATCATTCAATTTATAGCCACTCTGTATATTCAATATAGACCTAGTATACTGCCTCACGCTATAACTGGTTGTAAAACTGTCATCGTAAATTAGATACTTTTTGTCACTGGAGGAATAAGAATTTTTTAACAATATAAAACCAAACGTTTAACAGTAGTATATTCTAATGCGAGGTTGGGAAGTGGCTTTTTACAGAAGGGAGGAAATTATTATAAACTAAGCGATAGCGAGGTTTTTCATCATCATTATCCATGCAAGTATTAGGCCGTGTGGCCTGTTACGGTCTCAAAGAGGAGTTTCCCATCCAGCGCTTTTTTGGACGTCCCAAACGTAGATAAATGCCAAGCAGTTCTTTACACAAAAAGGTATTCTCAATATCGATACATGCCCCCACAGTTAAGTCTTTATGGACATCAAGTGGAAAAACGAAGCCATTTATTTAGGCGTAACACTCGACAAAAAACTACTGTTTAAACAACATATCCAAAATACCTTAGGCAAAGCGTATGGGACATTTAAGCTGCTATACCCTATTTTAAATAACCATAACAAAATTCGAATAAACACAGGGCTGACAATCTACAAGGCACTATTAAGGCCAGTACTCACGTACGCAAGCCCCATATGGGGACACGCCGCTAGAACTCACATAAAGAAACTGCAAGTTTTTCAAAACAAATTATTATATATGATTACAAAATTACCGCGTGTAACACCGGTTGACATATTACACGATCAAACGGGCGTAGAAACAATCGAGGAGTATATTAAACGCATGGCTCTTAAATTTTATAATACATGTGAAGGCCATGATAATCCACTCGTGGCATCGCTGGGAACCTATGAAATAGCCAATAACAAACACAAGCGTCCAAAATGGATCCTGGACAACACTTGACCGGTGAAAGCTGATAGGGCACACGCACACAAACACACACACACACACACAGAAACACATTACACAATATTATTCAATTATAATTACAACATTGGCATTGCCGGGACGAAATAATTACTGTCTTATTTTGATAAAATTGAATTTAATTATTGAGTAAGAAAGCTTAAATAATTTTATGGGACGATAGATTAATAAAATATATAAATACAACAAATTAAAAACGAATAACTAATCCTACTGCTACAGGTTCATCCCACCAGTTCCAGAGAAATTGACATCACTGACAACTACAGATAGAACAACAAGAAGTGAGGAGTAAAAAAAAATAATAAAAAATGCACGTTACCATAATTGTATGAATAATTGTAATAATCTGAAATGTACGCACATTATATTTAAATAAAGAGAAGCCTGGATGTCCTCCCAATATAGAGTCATCCGAAAGTCAAACTTGGCAAGATCCCACGTGATCGATTATTCCGATTGAGGTTTTAAGCGGTTTCCCTCAATCCAAAGAGCAAATGCTGGAATAGAACCCCAAATGGTCCGCTTCCGACTTCACTCTGCTAATTAACTTCAAATTTGAATTCAAAATTTAAACCGGGGCTAATGTATTTTACAGGAACCCGGGGTTCTACCTATTAAGGAGGACCAAAATGGATCGCTCACCACCAACACTCAAGTGATGGCCGCAGAGCTTTCCATCCATCTATCTATCTATATACTGTATACAGCAACCTGCAGAAAGGACGTCCCAGCGATCTTTTGCCTTGGGGGCAGTAACGAAGCATGACGTTTGGAATTCTATGAGACGGCATTCGTTGAAGATGAGCTTTCCAGTTGTTCTGGTAGTTTTGTATATGGTGGAGAATGGGTTATACATCCAACTCTTCCATAGTTTCATCATTTCTTTTATGGTCCCACTTTGTATAGCCTGCTGTACGGCGTATAAATGGCATCTCATTTGCTGTTATTCGGCTTTCATCTCTTCTTCGTATTGTCCATACTTCACTATCATATCTTAATACTGGTTTTGCGAGAACCTTATAAAGCCGTAATCTTGTAGCAATTCCAAAATTCTGTAAAACATTTCACAAACGTGTATTATATATTATTTCTTGCACGGTGGTGTTTTCAAAATAGTAAATAATAGTAAAATGATATCTTTGTTAAAATATTTGCATTCATTGTAAACAACTGACTGATGTTAGCAGTCTGTTCAATGTATATATGCTAAATGCCGAAAATAATTTAGTTGAGACTACAGCAGGCCGTGACACTAATCAGAGATAAAATGGCGGCAAGTACAAATTTATTGTTCTATATCGTTTCAAATAAAGTTCAGTTCATTTAAAATGCAGTGATCAATTTGTTTCGTGCAATGTAGGCCTATATTAACACTGCCTTTTGGATAGGCCTATAGGCATATATATATATATATATATATATATATATATATATATATATATATATATTGTACGTAATATACATAAAGGGTAGTGGTTTTACTTCCCGCCCTAGGTAGGTAATTTGTAATATTACAGTATAGTTATTTATAGGTTGGCAACTCCGACATTTAAGAAATTGAACTTTCAATCATGTTCGCCGTTCCTGTAAGTACGACGAACGCACTATCGCGCAAGAACATTATTTGCGTTAAGTGATTATTTTTCTTAAAACGATGCACATTTGTAACAAGTTGGATGATTAAACATGGTCCTAAAAGGGACCCGACATTTCATCATCTTCTAATGTTGGAGAGCATTATTTGCAATTTTGAGTATAACTCATAAAGATGTATTAAATAATTTAGTTCCCGGTCGAATTACATTTCTGATTGTTTCGATACAGACTATAAATTCAATAAACTAAAATTACTTTTGAAATAATGAATTAAGTCCAAACATTCTTTCAGTGATTAATAAAGTGCTGGGCTAGCCCTTATTAGCGTATTTACTGGAAAGTTTGTGGCTGAGAATTACATTTTTGTAACTATTACAGCAAGCCTATGACGTATCGCTATTGCCCCAGTTTTATGATTGCGTTTTTCCCCTTCAACCATAGGATGATTCAAAACTACACCAACAGCACTTAGTATGTTATACGGAAGGATAAAATTATAGTTTCAAGAACAGACCCATGCGTCGAAACATGTTTTGGAAGCTGCGAGCTTTCCAAGTATTTTTTTTTTTCAGATTGTATTTGATGTTATAGTAATTGTACAATCCATTACACACTACTATAAGATGGATTAAAATGGGTCTTCAGATAAATTAAGAAAATACAAAATATATTATCTCTAATGAAAATACAAAATATAAAACAAAGGAAGAAAAAATACAAATGCCTACATTTTAGAACCGAAAAAGCTGAAAGTTTTGTATATCTGGGAATCTAAATTAACAACACTAATGATACTAAAATATAAAGTCAAGTAAAGTAATTCCACGTTAGGCCTCGAGAGGCCTTTGGGGTAGTGGGAGGTTAAGGCTCCCACTTTTTCTGGACAATTGGCACTTGATGTCAGCCGGGTTGTCAGCCCTGCGTGATGGCCGCCTTTACCCCCATATCAAGCGTCTGGTACTCATTTCCGTTGGAGGCTGAGTCGACCCCAGGGCCATGGTGCCGCCAGAGGGTTTGGGTCAGTTTAAAAATCCTGACCCCACCGCGACTCGAGCCCTCGATCTTCCGGCTTGTAGCGCAGTGCCTTAATCACTATGCTACTAATAAGTAAAAAAAATCAAAATATCAATAAATATGAAGTGGTAATATATTTTAAATTAATATTTTGCTATGCAAAAAAATAAATAAAAATAATAAACGGAGAATACTGCCTATTTTTCATTTTTCGAAAAAAAAAATCATCCAGTCTCATGCATTTCCATCTCAATTTAAAAGAACACATGTGTCTTAGACTAGTAAATGCATAGCAAATTTCAATTAGCATATATTGGGGAATCTAACAACAAACTTTCATTTTGATAGCATAAAAATTGCATCGTAAGGAGCATTTTATGTTTTGGAAAATGTCAAAAAATGGAAACAAAGAAAATATTAAAGTTTAGGTAGTAATGCTGACCACATGTGCAAGGGTATTTAAACTCTTACGTCACGAACTCAATTTTGCTCCTACAATAAACAATGTTTAACGAAAATGATAATAAAGAATCAGAGTTATTAAAAAATAAACAAAAATGCATTTTTTGCCATTCTTTCAACATTTTCACCATTCGGTGCCCTTAATAGGATTTGATAATACTCGAAGAACAGAATGGGCAATTTGGAGTAAATGCGAGGCTCCTGGGTTTTCTTACTAGAAACACAGAAAGTATTTAGTCACACCAATGCTAATAATTAAAAGTTGTGTCCCTGATATTGAATAACAGCGGAGACTGTCGAGAAAGGGAGTTGAAGCAGAGTCGAGTCTCACTGGGTAACCGGCACAATGACCGCAGGTAACCTTGCTCTTCCTGGATTCCAACCACTTTTGCTACATAACATTGTGACGCAACGTAACGCCAAGAGAAACCTGTTCACTCCACTGGTGCTGCTCCATCTTAATGTTGTACTTCTGTTTAAATTGCAATTACTTAAAAAAATAATTTATTGTTATTAGTTTATCTAGCTGCATTTTGAACAAATCAGTTCAATCTTTTTTTGTGAGAAGGCTAACAAATGTTGCTTCCGGATCTAAATTCAGACTTGAGGTTATTTTCTAAATGTCATCATCATTATACAGGGTTCCCAAAAATGCTCTTTCGGGTTTCAAACACGTGTAACTTGCGTTTAAATATACTTACAAACATCAAACTAGTACTAATGGGAAGAGAAACTCAAACAGTTTTGGTTACAATACCTTACAGACGTTCAATGTGAGCTCCGTTGGTAACACGAAACACACATCAAGCCTGTAGTCCATTTCCGCCCAGGAAACGTTGTAGCATAACATGGTCAACTGTGATGCGCCCTCTTAGATCAAGGACGGTCTGTGGAAGAGGAGGCTTGTACACAAGATCTTTGACATAACCCCACAAAAAGAAGTCAAGAGGTGTGGGGTCCGGCGAACGCGGAGGCCAAGGAATAAGTTCTTCATCGTCATTACTAACACGGCCAATCCATCGGTTCGGTAGTCTGGTGTTGAGCTCTAATCTGATTTCATTATGAAAATGAGGGGGTGCGCCATCCTGTTGAAAGATCACGTTGGGTATTTCCTGTTCCAGCTGAGGCAGGAGCCATTGTTGTGACATATCCAGGTACTCACATCCTCCAAAATTGTTTTCTCTACAAAGAAGAACGGGCTGTACACTTTCTGCAGGCTTAAAGCGCAGAATACGTTCACTTTATGAGAGTCGCGGACATGCTGTACGTAGGTATTGAGTTTTTCCGACCCCCAGATTCTAACGTTATGTTTGTTCACTTTACCTGAAAGATGGAAGGTGCACTCGTCACTAAACACTATGGATTCGAAAAACCCACCAGTTTCCATGAGAATCTTCATATTCTCGCAGAAAGTATGACGGACCATTTTATCTTCTTCCTTTTAAGAACTGAAGCATCTGCAATCGGTATGGATGAAATTTCAAACGTTTACGCAGAATTTTGCATACGGTGGATTTAGGGATCTTTAGCTCCCTCCTAGCTGCAATGGTTGATTTTTGAGGATACGTGTAAAAGATTCACGAATCCGGTCTACAGTTGCCTCACTTGCAGCCGGGCGTCCAGAAGATTTCCTCCTACAGATGCATCCTCTTGTCGTAAAATCAGAGTACCGCTTACGAATTGAAGAACCACTGAGTGGATCTTCACCAAATCTTGTTCGAAAATGTCGTTGAACAACAATTGCAGATTAATGAACATGATAATCGAGAACACAGAACGCTCGCCTATCCTCTAAACCAGCCATTTTCTGACTTTCAACAATACGCAATGTTGTACGTAATTATATGCCATTGTTGCCAACTGTGATACTATAACCAAAACTTTTTTGATTTTCTCTTTCCATTAGTGCTAGTTTCATGTTTGTAAGTTTATTTAAACGCAAGTTACACGTGTTCGAAACCCGAAAGAGCATTTGTGGGAACCCTGTATATGGAATCTTGGGCCCTTCCTCAGAATGGCCTTCCACACTTCTCTATTTGCTGCTAAATTCTTCCAATTTCTAATTTTACTAATTTTAATTTCCTGCATGCATCTTAATTTTGGTCTTCCAACTTTTCTGGTTTGTAATTGTTTTGCCTTATAGATATTTTTAACAGTTTTATCATTGTCCAAACGAATCAAATGTCCAGCCCAGGCCAATCTATTAATTTTCGAATAGCTTAGTTCACTAAATCGGGTTTCTTAAATAAATAAATATCCTCAATTCGTGTCCAACTCAGGGTCGGGTCGAGAATGAGATGAGATGAAGCCCATATATTTATAGAGGTCTGTGAACTACAAGGGTGCCGGCCGACCACTCCTGACGCACCGTCACAGGGGCGACTGAATGAAATGAAACGAAATAGATGAGATGGGTATGGAGAAATGGTGGAATGAAATTTGTGGCAGGGGAAAACGGGAGAAACCCCGAGAAAAACCTGCCCAAGCTCCGTTTCGTCCATCACGAAACCCACTTGGAGTGACCGAGACTCCATCTCGGGACTCCAGCGGTGAGAGGCGAGCGTCTAACCGCTTGCGCCACGGATCCGCCTCGGGTTCTTATATAATTCATAAAATTCACAATTTCTCCTTCTCCAAATATTACTTTCTTTCACAGCCCCAAAAATAGCTCTTAATATCTTCCTTTCAAAAGTAGCCAGATATTTCTCATCTGACTTTAGAAGTACGACTTAAAACCTAAGACCCATGAAGTTGAGACTCGTAGACTGCGATAGGCAGGGCATATGATACTATGGAGAATGAAAGAGGTGCATGGAAGCTATTTGTAGGAAAACCAGGAGGAAAACACCCAGTTGGCAGACCAAGAATGAGGTGGGAGAATAACATTAACCACGATTAGAGGAAGTAGATTATGTAGGGGATGATTGGAAAACATCTCAGGATAGGGATGTGTGGAGAGCTTATGTCCGTGCGGCTAAGAACCTAAGGGTTCGATAGTGCCAGTAAGTACGTTAGTTAAGACCCATGAAGATCATCGCTGTGGTCTAGAAGTAATGTCGTTACCTCCAACGCAGCTGCCCCGGATTCGATCCCCGGCCAGGACAAGTTTCCTGTATTACATAAACTAGAAATTATTTATAATACTTGGTGCTTTCGTACTAAAGTATCATTTTCTTTTTTAATTTTCCTTCACTTGTGAGACAAATTAAGGTGAACTTGAAGGCACTGAACACCATCTATCCATCATAATCATCCATAACGTATTTGGCTTTTTTTAAAGACACTGGACCAACACTTAGACTAGAAAATCCAGGTGAATAATACCTGCAAGAAAGTGTTTTCAATTTTTTACTCCCTAAATAGGTTAAAAAAATTCCTTCCCACAAAATTAAAACAAATACTCGTACAGACTCTTATAATGCCATATTTCGACTACTGCGACGTATTACTGACAAATCTGACAACTGATCTACAGTGCGATCAGTATAGCACTGGACAGCAGATGCGGGGATTTCACTATACACTGCTGACGCACTCGCGGCGGGGAACAGACAGCGTAGGATCGCGGTGATACAACCACACACATTTTCGTAACTATTTTACAAATTGCCGTACTTACCAACTTTATCAAAGCAGGTGTTGGAACTGTTCACCTTCGTTGTCCATACATTTTTGACACCTCTTCATAAAATTTGTTGAACTTATTATGGACTGTTGAACGTGACGGAATTTTTACACCCGGAATCGTGTTTCAAAACGTCTTCGTACTTGGCTGGCAGACTGAGTTAACAAATATTGTTCATAAATAAATACATGTTGTCCAGTAGAAAAATTATTAGTCATTATACAGTTTACACTTTACACTCTTACACATGTGATTCACTTTACACTTATGTTTTATAAGATATAAGTTTTAAAATTGAAATAACTTATACACATGTCATTTAGTTCACAAGGAAAAACGGTCAAGCACCTTATCTACACGAGGTAC
Organism: Diploptera punctata; assembly: GCA_030220185.1. Taxonomy (NCBI): domain Eukaryota; kingdom Metazoa; phylum Arthropoda; class Insecta; order Blattodea; family Blaberidae; genus Diploptera; species Diploptera punctata. The sequence goes on along the minus strand of JASPKZ010010652.1, from coordinate 4,139,284 downwards.
ACTATCTGACTGTGAATGCGTGGGATATACTCGTAAACTGCTGAGTCAGCGCACATTTCAAGTCCCGTACCTGCACGTGTAAGCCTTCGTTATCGCACAACACAAACCCCGCGTCCGCCGTCCACTACTATACTGATCTCACGTATCTGACAGACTACACCGTGGTCATAATGCGTGCATTCGATTTGTATTCAATCTCCGTCGTTATGACCACGTGTCTCCTTCATTTCAGGTCTCATCATGGCAACGCCTAAATGACAGAAGAACTTTACATTCACATGCTTTACTATTCCAAATCCTGCACACATATTTATCAATACGTTTTCAAAATGTATCGGCTCATCACAATTTAGAAACAAGATCACAAGACTCTTCTTTACTTTTGATACCACAGCACAGGACACGTCTATACTCTGAATCTTACATAATATCTATGACTAGAGCATGGAACTCACTTCCCAGTCATGTCAGGGACTGTCAGTCACTATCATTATTTAAATCCAAATTATCTGATATCTTAAGTTTGACACGATGAAAACATTAACTGCATAACAACTACATTCAGCATTCTATAAATAATCATCTATGAAGCTTTGCTTAGTTAATTTTATTTTATATTATTTTAATGTTATGATATCCCATGTTTTTGTTAATATTAACTAGTATTAGATCATATCACCATTTGTCTTTTGTTTATACTGTATTTTAATAATATCTTAAAATTGTAATAAATATGTAATTTTTGTATAATGTTACTATTCGCTGGTTGAGTGAAAGTGAAGGCCTTATGGTCTTAACTCTGACAGCTAAAATAAAGCATTATTATTATTATTATTATTATTATTATTATTATTATTGTTATTATTATTATTACTATTATCATTATTATTACTGTCATCATCATTATTATTATTTACAGATATACACACCTAATAGCTAATTGGGGTACACTAAATTTTCTAAGATGCGATATGACGTTGATGTTAAAGAGTCTATAAATAACATAAGAAACCACGACTTTAATTCGATTTTCAATTATAAGTTTCACCATTCTCATCGTTTTTAAGTTTGAAAAAACTCTAACATTTCAGCCGAACTAAAACCGTGAATGTTAGATATAGAGAGTATCATAGATGTAACTATCGCCGGAATCCATATGTAAGACCCCTGTAGAATATTCAATTCGTTGTAGCGAGTATTCAAGTTTTACTCAATCTAAAATTCCAATAACCTTCAAAAGAAAATTCAGTTCCGGAGAGCCAAGGACAAGACTAATTAGCTAGCATACGACAATAAAGTGAATAGCACTGTTAATATTACATTTATATTTTCATAACCGGATTATCAGTTCTAATAGCCTTTCCCAAGGTGCGGAGCGTAGCCTATTTCAGACGCTATATTCAAAAGAATATTATAGTAGGCACATATATAGAAATCGAATAAGGGTTATCTGGGAATTTATATGGGTGAGTATATATTAATATATTACATTAACGAACGAATAATCATAAATGTAGTTGGTGTGAATGAAATGTATTTTAGGTGATTTTTTAAAAAATTAATTCGCTTAATAATTTTGTTTTTTACAACTAAATACTCGTACATTTAATAAATTAAATGGGATAACACATTAAAAACCCTTAAGAATTATGAAGACAGTGGAATTCTGGTTAGATCAACCGCTGTGGTCTCGAGATAGCGTCACTGCCTCGTACACAGCAGGCCCAGGTTTGATCCCCGATTGGGATAAGTTTTCTGGGTAACTTTTTCTCACCTGCAAGACAATGTCAGGAATCTTATCCTCCAAATTGTTCCAGAACATCATCTGGCTATTGTAATCATCATATCATATTCGCCACGTTTAATACGAATGTGCGAGTGAATGGTGTGTTTCGTCTAAGTTTTCATATTGTCTCGGAGGAGGCCCTGAATTGAGCTGATTACTCATTCGGGGAGACCCTCCATGCCCTTTTGTGGTAAAAATATAATGTATGTGATCCAAAAAGTTTAAATTCCGTCTCCCGACAGGTGGTTCCATTACAAGGTCCTATGGCGGGGCACGTAAAAGTACTTATAAGTTAGGTCTAAGAGATTAAACTACACGATGACGAAGAGGAAGAAGCGCTAGACACACAGTGCAAATAAATGCGTAAACAGCTAAATGTTGGGCTTTATCCTCTCCTTTGTTAAGAGTTACTAGACCAAGTTAATTTAATTACGCTTATTTCCCTAAATATGTCATAAATGGTATGCGGTCAACATACCGACCCAATGAGACATCTAGTAGGCAACTACGGTATTACTAGGATGAAGAAGGTTGGTGAATTTTGCTTAGAGGCCTCTTTAATCAGGCTTAAGTATCATTTACGAGCTTCAAAATCTTCAGACTCGGGACTCCTGGTTTAAAGTCCTTCCCGGAAGACTTTCATCTTGGATTTTTCCATCCCAGAAAATCCATCGACCTCGGCCGGGTTTGAATCCGCGATCCTTGGGACCAGGGGCAAGGAACATAAAAACTAGTCCATCGCGGCCGACTATCAATGTTCCATATAACTTTTAAAATTTAAAGAAAGAAAAACAACTTAATTAACAATATAACAAGTACAACGTAGGGATTATTTAAGCCTAATACAACTTATGATAAAAAAATATTTTTTTGGTCAGTGCCGTCGACTTCAACATGTATAGAATATATGAAGGCATTTCAGAATATCTATTCCATCATCAGCAGGTATAATTCTTCGCTACATTTGTTGAGATGTTCTCGATGATGTTGGTGTTGATGTAGTGTCGTCATAATACAACTTATTCATAGGAAAGACAGCTCACATCCTAAAAATCAGTACCCAGGAGACATAATTCTAAATGAGTAATAATGTTAATGAACTTATTCCTAAGTTGTTACAATACCGTATGTGCTCGCGTAATCTGAGTCCCCGTCTATTTTACACACATTAATTTTAAAGGATTATTTTCAACTTTATTTTTGCTCCGTGTATTTTGCGCACATATTTTACATACATTTTCTTTTCAGTGTGGTAGGTATTTTCCTTCCCTTAATTCCATTGCCAATTCTTACATTCCAATGTAGGTGATTTACCACCTACTGAACTACCAGCTTTACAAAGAAACTCAAAGTTCCACTAATTTAACAATGCTCTTGGTAGAGACAAGCTTTAGAAAAGTAAATATTGACATTTCAGTTGATTTTCAACACTTCTAATGTGCCCCCTTGCATTTATACTGTATTTCAAGATGGGAAAGAAAAATAACAACTACACAGCATCATATAAATTGAAAGTAATAAGTTTCACAGAACATTTCAGCAAGATTACTTATAGTGTTATACTATAAAATTATAAGAGATGACAAAATTACTGTATTCTTAATTACTATAATTCTTCTTCTTCTTCTTCTTCTTCTTCACTTCAAGGTTTAGGCGATTCGCCTGTTCCGAATTCATTATTATTCCTTCCATCTCTTCCTAGGTCTTCCTACATCCCTTAATCCTTTTGGTTTATAATGATATGCTATCTTGGGCAATCTTGTTTCTTCCATTCTCCGAACATGCTGTTCCCAGCCGATGCGGTGTTGTTGAATTCTATCATTTATTGAATATATTTTTAATTCGCTTCTTATTTCTTCATTTCTTATGTGGTCCAATGTTGTTCATTCTTTGGTCCTTCTTAGAAAGGTTATTTCTGCACTTTCTATTCTCCTCGAACTCCTCTTATTTGTTACCCAGGACTCACTACCGTATAAAAGTACCGGTACCGCCATTGTTTTATAGAACTTCAATCTTGTATCTTCCTTGCTTTATATTTTAGTGTTCTATGAATGGTGTCACATATCATTTGAATTTGAATTACTATAGGTCTTGTTCTGAGTTATCTCAATTATGGTAGATAATTATATATTACTATAGTTAGCTACTAACAGAGATATACATTTGATTTTTGTCGATTTAACCAAGGCATATGATAGTATTCCTCAAAAAATATTATGGGGAACTTTAGACAATTCTAACATTACCAAAAAATTAATAGAAGCTATAAAAACATTATGCTAAGGATCTATTTCGAAAATAAAAATTAGAAATCATATAACAGAGGGATTTACTATTACAAAAGGTTTAAGGCAGGGTTGCAGTTTATCTCCAACTCTATTCAAAATTTATCTCGAAAGAGTACTAAGAGACTGGAGGAAAAAATGTCAAAAAATGGGCATGCCAATCCAAAATACATATGTATATTCACTACATTTTGCAGATGATGAGGTATTAATAGCACAAGACCACGATGACATAGAATATATAGCTAAAAAACTAAAAGAAGAATATGAAAAATGGGGATTTTATATATACACTGAGAAAACTAAATATCTGTGTATAGGAGAAGAAATGGAAAATATAAATTTCAACAATGGAGAAGAACTAAAACCTAGTACTGAATGCACTTATTTAGAAACAAAATTAGACATTCAGGCGATAACACAGTGGAAATTAAAAATAGAATCGCTCAAACAAAACAAGCAATAAATGCTTTACTATATTTGTTGGAGCAAAAATATTTCAAAGAATAGAAAATTACAAATATATCAAACCAGAATTCAGACCATTTTAACATATGGTGCTGAATGTTGAGTGATTCCGGGTTATGTGGCCGTGGTCCATAGTTGGTGTTGATACCAGACGTTTCGCCCTCAACTGCGGAGGGCATCTTCAGTGGCGAGTGCTTCTATGCGTGTTTCCTGGTCGGAAGATCTACTTAGAATGAGCGCTGTGGACGTAGAGGACGTTGTATTAGTGGGGGGTGCAGGGTGAGTGGGCGTGGCTCTTGCTGATTGGCTAATAGTCGTCTCCTTGTTGTCACTGGTGTTAATGCATTTATTTTCTAGTGTATGAAACCAGGCCTTAGACAGTTTGATACCTTCTTCTTTTCTGTTAATGTTTCCCTTATGCTTGTGTATTTCTATAGCCTCTCGGTATAATCTAGGGAAATAGTATGAAGTTGTGGCTAAAACTTGTGTATCGTCGAACAGAATCTGGTGTCCATTCGTAATGGCATGTTCTGCTACAGCTGATTTATCCATTTCTCCTTGTCTGCAGTTTCTTTTATGTTCTGATAAACGGGTGGCTATACTTCTTTTCGTGGTCCCTATATATGATTTACCACACGAACAAGGAAGTCGATATACGCCGCAAGTGGAGAGAGGTGGCCGAGGATCCTTAGCTGAGCGAAGGCAGTCTTCTATTTTTCTTGTAGGTCTGTAAACTGTTTTTATGTTGTATTTTCGTAGGAGTTTTCCGATACGATCTGTGACTCTTTGTACATATGGTAAGTAGGCTATGCTGGTTGAGGGTGTGTTATCCATTCTCACGTCAGAATGGATAACACACCCTCAACCAGCATAGCCTACTTACCATATGTACAAAGAGTCACAGATCGTATCGGAAAACTCCTACGAAAATACAACATAAAAACAGTTTACAGACCTACAAGAAAAATAGAAGACTGCCTTCGCTCAGCTAAGGATCCTCGGCCACCTCTCTCCACTTGCGGCGTATATCGACTTCCTTGTTCGTGTGGTAAATCATATATAGGGACCACGAAAAGAAGTATAGCCACCCGTTTATCAGAACATAAAAGAAACTGCAGACAAGGAGAAATGGATAAATCAGCTGTAGCAGAACATGCCATTACGAATGGACACCAGATTCTATTCGACGATACACAAGTTTTAGCCACAACTTCATACTATTTCCCTAGATTATACCGAGAGGCTATAGAAATACACAAGCATAAGGGAAATATTAACAGAAAAGAAGAAGGTATCAAACTGTCTAAGGCCTGGTTTCATACACTAGAAAATAAATGCATTAACACCAGTGACAACAAGGAGACGACTATTAGCCAATCAGCAAGAGCCACGCCCACTCACCCTGCACCCCCCACTAATACAACGTCCTCTACGTCCACAGCGCTCATTCTAAGTAGATCTTCCGACCAGGAAACACGCATAGAAGCACTCGCCACTGAAGATGCCCTCCGCAGTTGAGGGCGAAACGTCTGGTATCAACACCAACTATGGACCACGGCCACATAACCCGGAATCACTCAACATTACGATTACCGGCCGTGAAAGCCTGCATTCAACTATGGTGCTGAAATCTGGCAAATTCTTACCAGGGAAACGAAAATAATTTTAAGTACAAAAATGGATATTTTAAGAAGATCAGTTGGAAAATCTAGAATGGATAGAATACGAAATAAAGAAATAAGGGAAATCATGGGTGTAGAAGAGGAGCCGGACATCATAGACATTATAGAAAAGAAAACATTACAGTGGTATGGCCATGTCAAAAGAATGCCAGAGCAAAGATTGCCTAAAATTGTTATGGAATGGATCCCAATGGAAAGGAGGAAGAGTGGAAGACCGAAGAAAACTTTGATAGAAAAGGTACAAGCAGCTATGAATATCAGAGGGTTGGAGGAAGATCAATGGATATACAGAGGGGAATGGCGTTTGGTTTCCGGAAGACGGCGGCAGCTGCCATGATACCGGATGATAATGATGATAATTCATCATCATCATAGTACATTCACGAATTTAGGCCATTTGTTGATGACTGCAATATCAATGTTTCTATTTTTAAATATACTGTCTAGTTCCTCTTCTTTTTCATGGATGCTTCGGACATTCCAGGTTGCATATCTTACAATATCATTGTGCCGTTTTCTTTTAACCATATTTCTTTGCTGTGGGTCGTCATATTTCAATTCCTTCTGGCTTTTTTCGTGTTGAGACTTGAAAGTAGTTTTGAAGTTCCTTAGGACAGGTTACTGGCCCGACGCTAAGTAGTCCAGTGGTAGGGCTGCTACCTTTTAGTCTCTGGACAGACATTAGGATACCGCATTTACTCAGTACCTGATGGAACGGTTATACCGCCGTGACTCGGTCCTCAGAGCCTCGTTTGTGAAAACGGGTTGTACCACGAGAAGGTGAGGATGAGAATTGGGTAGGAGAGGTTATACACACGTCACTACCCCTTACAACCCATGATGATAATTACCTACCATAATTGAGATAACTCAGAACAGGACTTCTAATTTTTAAAATCTACATATTTTACGCTTCCCAATTCTTCAGTGGCCAAAGTAGGCCTAAGTATATTAAAAAGTGTCCAAATTACACGAGAACATACGGTAACTAACTTAATAAGTTGCATTAAAATAATATAATATCTTACTTTTGGAATTAGCCGATATCTAAATATGTAAAATAAATGGTTAATACCGATTAACATAAAATATTATATGACTCCTCGATACCTCATATATAACGTCGGAAAGTAGATTCAGTACATTACATCGATATGCTGAGTCAACAGCTTTCTGCGAATCGAAACTCCGTTCCTTTTTCACTAGAAACAAGTATAGCATCCATCAGATACGGCATAGCATTATATAAATTGAAAATATATCACATTCGATAAAATGTAAAGTAAGTAAAGTAAAGTAAAGTGATCCCACAACAGACCCGGAGGCCCTTGGGGTAGTAGGAGGTTAAGGCTCCCACTTTTTCTAGACAATCGGCACTTTATGTCAGCCGGGTTGTCAGCCCTGCGTGACGGCCGCCTTTACCCCCAGAACAAGCGTCTGATACTCATTTCCGTTAGAGGCTGAGTCGACCCCAGGGCCATAGTGCCGCCAGAGGGTTTGGGTCAGTTTAAAAATCCTGACCCCAACGGGACTTGAACCCTCGATTCGATAAAATGTACAGTCCATAATTTTTTTCCTTCCATAATCTCGTTCAATTTGTTAGGCCTATCCTTTCCAACATTTTCACAATTAGTTAAAGAAAGAAATGTGAATTTTTTAAATATCTTGGGTCAATAATTACAATTTCAGGTACCTGTGAGAGAGATGTACAGATTCAAATTGCAATGGCAAAAAATGCAACTAAGACATTACAAGGAATAATTTGGAACAAAAATATTACAAAGGAAACTGAAATGAAAATCTATAAGAGTATAATATAGAATATTTTGTCACATGGAAGTGAAACTTGGTCGTTGACGGAATTACAAAAGAATAAAATTAGAACAGTTGAATTTGATTATTTTAGAAGAAGCCTCCAAAAAACAAGACAGGATAAAATAAGAAATGAATTACTTTGGAGAGAAATGAATGTCACCACATCTGTTGTTAAGAGGATTGAAAATCAAACGCTTAAATAGTATGGCCATATACAAAGAATGGAACATGAAAGATGGCCAAAAAATATATACCAGTGGTCACTCCCTGGAAGAAATAAACGTTGCAGACCAAGATGGAAATGGAAAACCTAGGTCAGAACTATAATGGATAATAGGAATTTTACATCTGTTGTAAAGAGGATTGAAAATCAAACGCTTAAATGGTATGGCCATGTACAAAGAATGGAAAATGAAAGATGGCCAAAAAATATATACCTGTGGTCACCCCCTGGAAGAAATAAACGTTGCAGACCAAGATGGAAATGGAAAACCTACGTCAGAACTATAATGGATGATAGGAATTTGGAAGAGGGAGACTGGAATGATAGAGATAAATGGAAACTGAAGACGGCAAACCTATAAGTGGGGGAAAGCCGAAGAAGAGTTAAAGAAAGAAATGGAACAATTTTTATGTGCGAATTTCTCTTTATTCCAGAATGTTTAACAAGAAATATTAACATGACGTTGTAGAGGGTCAAATTTATCATCATAATCATCAACATCAAAGCTTAGGCCCTCTGGCCCGTTCCGACTTCAGGAGATTTGGTCTTTCCATCTAACAAATGGTCTTCCTTGACTTCTATTTTCTGTAGGTCTATAGTTCAAAATCATTTTAGGAGGTCTATCACCTGACATTCTTAGTAGATGTTCGTACCAATTTTGTCTTTGTTTGTCAATTTTATCCGTCAATTTAAAAAATATTAAATTGATCTCTTATCTCTGAACTTATTTTCTGGTCAAATTTATATAGGCAGAAAATAATAAAAATGTTCAAGTCACGCCTGAAAACCACACTGTGTTTTAATTTTAATTTAAATTGCCATACAAACTAATTCATAGAATTTAAGTATCCACTTTGCACTTAAAAGAATATGAAGATTTCGTATAATTGATTAATTTAAGGAGTTAAAAGGAGGAAAGATGGGGGAAGAAATTATTTTATGTAATTTCGGCCACTATTGGACGGCGCCCACCCAGAATGTGAGAAATTTGGGTAGCTACAATAAGTATCGGCTCCAGATTGAGAGAACCATCTATAACGGCTGGGGACGCCATGCTGACTATGTCACCCCTACACTGGCAGAATTATCGTCTAACTCTGTGATTAGCACATGTGGTTGTGAGGCCGGCAGCCGGATGGTAGGTCTATCGCTCCATGGAGTTTTTAAAGGAGGAAAACTCACTTATTCGGAAAGAAAAGCGAACACCTATAAGAAGTTGCACATTAGGAAATCCTAGCGCTTAAAATATTTAATTTAGTTGGCTTTATTGTTATATATATATATATATATATATATATATATATATATATATAATACAAATGACTTATTTAATACATGAACTATAGTGTAAAATAGAGATTTTTTTCTTTATTTATTTATTTTTTTTTGGAAAGGATTGGAAAAATTTAAAATCTCTCAACAATCCACACGAGACGTGTCAGTAGATTTGTCAGCAATGAGTGACGGCCGTCTTTACTCCCAGAATGAGTATGGTTCTCATTTCGAGTAGAGGGTGAACAGACTTCGGGCAAATGGTCCCGCCAGAGAGTATAAACTAGTTTAAAAATTCCGACACTAGTGGGAATTGAACCCGCGAACTTCCGATTAATAGCGTTTTGCTATCTATCTGTCTATCTATCTATCTATCTATCTATCTATCTATCTATCTATCTATCTATCTATCTATCTATCTATCTATCTATCTATATATATATATATATATATATATATATATATAATTAAATTAATTTTAGTAAATATTACATAATTATTTCATTAATTGAAATCATTATCATCATCAGCATCAAGGATTAGACCTTAAGGTCTGTTCCGATCTCATGCTAGATTTGGTCTGTCCATCTTTTACTATCTTTACTAAAATACTAAAGTAGGGAAAGCGTTCATTTGTCACTAATTGTAAGAGTAACAGTGAAAAGGAACTGTAGGCCTAAATGTTTCTCAATTATATCACTTAACTTACGAAGCACCGAAAAATCGTAACGATAATAAAAACCTGTTTTTCACTTCATTGTTTATGTACTCTTTCTTTCTGATTTTGTTGGAACTTTTTTCGCAATCTTGCTTTCTAACAACAATGAAAATGACAATGGGAAACACAATACAAATAACTTAGTAGAAAATAAAAAAAAACTGAATTCTGCTCACGAAAAAAAAAGTATCATATTTTAGATGACTTAATATTAAATGAACATATACATAATCCTCAATGTTATCATAAAATAAGAAATTACCGTGAATTATAAAGAAAAGCCATTTATTACCCAACATTTAAAGAATAGAATCTTGCTAATTGTCATTATTTTGTTCATATCATTCTAATTTATATTCAAAAAGTTTAATCACATAACATAAATCTAGGTCTATTAATAAACGATTTTTTAGCTATCACTTAGATTTTCAATTTTATCTAATTCATACTAGATATGCGATCACTTTAAACCTTCTATGAATACATTATACATTATTTATAACCGTAAGAGTTAAATGGACGCATTGAAAGCAAAACTTTAAAAATTTGAGCTTCAAGTAATTGCCTTACAGCTATAGGTCTACTAATAAATTTTACTCCATAGCGTTTATTTAATTTTATCATAAGTAATGCCACGAGTGATATCCAAATTATCGATAAATTCGCGACTCACGAAGTGAGGAGTGAATTTATCTAGAGAATTTGGAAATCAGGAGTGGCATTTGTTAGGACTATTTAACGAATAAAATTAAGCTGTTTACTCACAAATCATTATTTAAATAGTCATTTTAAAATATTTATATATGTCCACCGCTGTGGTCTCGAGGTAGCGTGCTGCCTTGCCACGCAGAGGGCCCGGGTACGATCCCCGGTCGGGACAATTTTTCTGGGTGAGGTTTTTATCGGGGTTTTTCCTCACCTCTTACATGGCACGAATGAGGAATGAAAGAGTAGTGTTGAAACTGTTATGTAAGGAAATCAGAGGATAAGCGCCCGTAGGTAAGCCATGAATAATGTGGAAGAATAACATTAAAAATTATTAGATTAGGATATACATGTATGAAGAGCTTATGTCAGCTCGACATGAACCTCCGGGTTCGATAGAGTAAGCGAATTAGTTATACTGTTAAAATAAACGCATTTTATTTTATTTCTTTTAAAGAGTGTTCATTGCTAAATGTTAAATTTAATTATAACATCGAAATAAAGAAGCGTCACTGCTATAAAGTAAACATTCTCTATAATTTGCGTACTTGATATAGTAGCCACGAGAGGGCAGTCAGATCGAGTTCCCGCTACCTCTCGCGTTAGAGAATATATATTATATATATATATATATATATAAAGAAAAAATAAATGTTTGTGCTAGGATGCCTGGATAGCGTAACTGGTAGCACACTAACGTATCAAGTTAGAGTTCCTGACTTCAAATCCTGGTTCATGCATTTATTTTTCCTTTCATGTCATACAAGGTCTTCATTGCTAAATGTCAAAATTTAATTATAACATCGAAATAAGGAAGTGTCACTGCTATAAAGTAAAAATTCTGTTTAATTTGTTTAGTTACGAGAAGGCAGTGAGATCGGGTTCTCGCTACCTCTCATGATAAAGAATATAGCCTATATATAAAATGGAAAAATAAATGCCTGTGTTAGAATGGTTAGAAAGTGTAACTCGTTGCATACTAACGTATCAAGTTAAAGTCCTGGGTTAAAATCCTGGTTCAGAACTTTATTCTTCTTTTCATGTCACACACACACACACACACATATATATATATATATATATATATATATATAGACTACCGCTGTGGTCCCGAGGTAACCTGCTGCCTTGTCACGCAGCGGGCCCGAGTTCGATTCCCGGTGGGACAGGCTCCTGGGTGAGGTTTTATTGGGGTTTTTCCTCACCTGTAAGACAAATGTAGGGAAGCCTAGGGCCCAATGGTCCCCAAAAATCATCCGGCCATCACCATCATCATCATCATCCTTCACCGGTGTGGAAAGCAACGTGAAGCTACCACACCTATAATTCCCTAGTAAAGCTGCAAACCATAGCATGAAAATGCTATGATTGCAGTGAAGGACCTGCCCTCGGGCAGAATTACTATGGATATATATATATATATATTCTGTCCGAAGGCAGGTCCTTCACTGCAATCATATTATTTTCATATATATATTTAGATGTTATAACTATATCGTATATATATATCCATCCATAGTAATTCTTGCCCGAAGGCAGGCCGTTCACTGCAATCATAGCATTTACATGCTATATATATATATATATATATATATATATATATCCATAGTAATTCTGACCCAGGGGAGGTCCTTCACTGCAATCCTAGCATTTTCATGCTATGCTTCCAGCTTTATTAGGGAATTGTAGGTGTGGTAGCTTCCCGTTGCTTTCCACATCGGTGAAAGATGATGATGATAATGTCGATAATGATATGGATGATGATGATGGCCATATGAGTTTGGGCCTTAAAGTTTTTCTGACATTTGTCTTACAGGTGAGGAAAAACCTCGATAAAAACCTCACCCAGAAAAACTGCCCCGACCGGGGATCGAACCCGGGCCCGCTGTGTGACAAGCCAGTACGCTACCTCGAGACCACAGCGGTGGACAACCTATATATAATGGAAAAATAAGTGCTTGTGCTAGGATGGTTAGATAGTGTAACTCGTTGCACACTAACGTATTAAATTAAAGGTCCTGGGTTCAAATCCTGGTTCAGACATTTATTCTTTTCATGTCACACACACACATATATATATATATATATGTATATCTATCCATCCATAGTAATTCTGCCCAAAGGCAGGTCCTTCACTGCAATCATAGCATTTTCATGCCATGCTTGCAGCTTTACTAGGGAATTGTAGGTGTGGTAGCTTCCCGTTGCTTTCCACACTGGTGAAGGATGATGATGATGATAATGATGAGGATGATGGTGATAATGATAAAGATGATGGTGATGATGATGGCCATATGATTTCGGGGACCGCGTGGGCCTTATTTTTTTCCTGACATTTCTTACAGGTGAGGAAAACCCCCGATAAAAACCTCACCCAGAAAAACTGTCCCGACCGGGGATCGAACCCGGGCCTGCTGCGTGACAAGGCAGCACGCTACCTTATATATATATATGGGGGCACGCCGTAGCGTAGTTGTTAAGGCATTGAGCTACAAGCCGGATGGTCGAGGGTTCAAGTCCCAGTGGGGTCAGGATTTTTAAACTGACCCAAATCTTCTGACGGCACTATGACCCTGGGGTCGACTCAGCCTCTAACGGAAATGAGTACCAGACGCTTGTTCTGGGGGTAAAGGCGGCCATCACGCAGGGCTGACAACCCGGCTGACATCAAGTACCGATTGTCCAGAAAAAGTGGGAGCCTTAACCTCCTACTACCCCAAGGGCCTCCTGAGGCCTGTAGTGGGACTACTTTACTTTATATATATATACCGAAATCGACACAGTTCCATCCATTCCAACTAGCTGCAACATAATCTCTACTCCATAGTCCTCATCTATTATCCCTACTTTACAATATTAAAATGATGCAATGGATAGAGACGTGTATTTTATTCCCAAGTAATTGTTACACATTTCCACTAATTAAATGAATGATAACGTGGAGGCACGAAAGCTGGAGAGCGATAGTTGTCTCAATACTGAATACGCCTGACAAGCAAAGTTTAGATTATCCGCCATACTCTCGCAGAATGAAGTTGCTGTATTAGAAACTGTGTCAACTTGTTTTACTTAGCAGATTCGAGTTCGAATCTCACTAAAATCCTGGTTGAGGAGGCAACAGAAATCAATGTTAAACTTGTTTCATCCAGCGGTCATAGTACAGCCCTCTCATAATCCTCACTAACATTTTTCTCTTAATTTATAAGAAATGTGAGATTTAGCCATCATGATGATTTCATGCACCAACACCGTCTAAGGATTAATAGCCAATAGATATAATTGTAGAATATCAATAAATAAGTCAAAAGTAATGGCATTTATTGGTAAATATGGAATTAGATCAAAAATTGTACTGGAGAGATGTCGTACGTCCTCGGAAGAGATGGTCTTAGATCTATTAGTGAAGACGGAACAGGCAACTCTTGCCTAAACCAGGAAGTGAAGAAGAAGAAGAAGAATTGTACTGGATAATAAAATAATAGAACAAATATCACATTTCCAATATTTAGGATGTGATATAACTTATAGAGAAAATAAATAGGCTATATAGAAAATAAAGTAAATAAATTTCAGGCTATTTGTGGAACCATAAAAAGAACCTTAGGTCGGAAAACAAGGAAAGATACGAAGCTTAAATTATATAAAACAATGGCTGTTCCTTTGTTGTTGTATGGAAGTGAAAATTGGATAATGAAATCAAGGGATAAAAGCAGGATACAGACTGCGGAAATGCTATTTTTACGTAATGTGAAAGGATGCACAAGAGCGGATAGAATAAGGAATGAAACTATACGAGAAGAATTAAATATATATATATATATATATATATATATATATATATTATATATATATATAAAATTGAAGACAAAATCAGCGAAAATAATAAGAAATGGACAGAACACTTAATGAGAAAGAACAACAAAAGAATACCAAAAATAACCTTCCTGTATAATCCCAGAAGAACAAGAGATGTTGGCCGACCACGTAGAAGATGGACTCCACTTTTAACTTCGCCGGAACAGGCTGCACAGCCTAAACCTTGTAGTAGAAGAAGAAGAACACCGTCTAAGGCAGGTTTTATACAGGGTAATTCACAATACGTATTACAGACTTCTAGGGGTTGTAGAGGAGAGTTAGTAGATAAAGTTTTGATAAGGAAGCCATGTCCGGAAACGTACCATTTTGAAGTAAAATAAGTTTGAAGATCGAAACACAATGGGCTGATGTCGTGTGTCTTGTGTTTCAGAATAAGTATTACAGACTTTTAGGGGTTTTATTACAAGTGCGGTTCCATATGGCGACCCTGTTGTTCGTTGCACAAAGTGTACCTGCGACACATGTTTTCATACACACGCCCCACAAGACCTGGTGTGTGCCCAATAATTTCTGCTGCCGGCAGAATTCGTGCTAGAAGACCTTCCTCCGACTTGACAGGTGTAGTACAACCCTTAGAAGTCTGTAATACTTATTCTGAAACATAAGACACACGATATCAACCCAATGTGTTTCGATCTTCAAATTTATTTTACATCGAAATTGTACGTTTCTGGACATGGGTTCGTTATCAAAACTTTATCTACTAAGTCCCCTCTACAACTCCCAGAAGTTTGTAATATTAATTATAACTCACTCTGTATAAGGAATGTGAGATTTAGCAGTTGTGATGATTTGATGCACCAAAACCTCGTAAGACAGATTTTATGTCTCTTCATTTAATTATCTACATTTTAGTATTTTTCCATTAGTAAAATGAATTCACTTACTTTGATCAAATTTGTATCAAATATTATTTGTATCACATATGAAGAGACGTACTGATACTCAGGCGAATAAGCATTTCCCATTCATCCAATTATATTTTTATGCCGGAAGAATTTCATAAAATATTCTTCTTCTGAAATAGCACTACAGCCCAAAAAGGAGTTTCGCCTCCTCAATGAGCCTACTCCAGACATCCCTCTCCATAGAAAGCCTTTTCCAATGGTTTATCTGATATTTTTTTATCATCCTGGCGCACACAATCACACCATATATTCATAGGTCTTCCTCTTATCTGGTTCCTTGAGGTTGTCAACAGAAAATTAGTTTCACCTGACTTACCAGGTAAAAAATTATATAATTAACACCTTTCTATTATTTGACATTATATTAATATGTCCAATCCATTACAAAAGGCTAAACCTTATGTGTGAGACAATATCGAGATCTCCTAATAATAGTATTAATTCTCTATTATATCTTCTTCTCCAGATGTTATCATAAGTAACGCCACAAGTGATTTCCAATTTATCTAGAGAATTTGGAAATCAAGAGTGGCATTTGTTAGCACTATTTAACGAATAAAATTAAGCTGTTTACTCACAAATCATTATTTAACTATAGTTATTTTAAAATATTTATATATTTAATGTAAACGGCGATGTTTGAAAACAAATGATAAACGATTGGTACGCTTCATTTGCTTCTTTTCTTCATCACTGCAACCAGATCATATTATTTATTGCCAAAGGAACACAATATTGTAAGAATGCACTCTAGTGGGGGGAAAATGAAACACATCAAACTGTGTATTAATTCATTTCTGATGTCCTATGATGTAAATATGACAATTATATTTTTCTGGAATGTTATTACCTGGGAAAAAATACATTAAAAAAAGTTCAAAGAGTGGTTTCTTTTTTTGGTGGTATAATCAATTGCTACAAATGTTTTATATTAACTTCCGCATGCGCTATGTGTTGACATTCATGCACTGTATATACAATCTGGTAGCCGTATTTCTTAGAGAGTCAGTCACTGCAAAATAATGCTATGACCTATTCATCATGTTAAAAAAAGAGGTGCTTTCTTTATTATGATACGCTTTAGTTGGTAAATTCTAGGCGAAACACGACTGTGATTGGTTGTAAATAAAAAATCATTGAAACGTGATTGGTCATTGACTCCCATTTGGGGCATGGTATAATCAATTGCTACAAATGTTTTTATATTAACTCCCGCATGCGCTATGTGTTGACATTCATGCACTATATATACAATCTGGTAGCCGTATTTCTTACAGAGTCAGTCACTGCAAAATAATGCTATGACCTATTCAGAATGTTAAAAAAAAGAGGTGCTTTCTTTATTATGATACACTTTAGTTGGTAAATTCTAGGCGAAACACGACTGTAATTGGTTGTAAATAAAAAATAATTAAAACGTGATTGGCCATTGGCTCCCATTTGGGGCATGAGTTAAATTGTCTACACAAACAGCTCCCAATATTCTTCTCAGTAAGTTTACTTAAAAAGTATTTAAATGATTACAGATATAAGAGTCAAATATCTAATCTTCAAAACCATAATTAACGATTGGTATTTCATAAAATATTAGGCTTATTACTGATGAGGCACATCATGGACGACCACGCGTATCAGCAGAAAGAGTGCAACAGGTTCAAATTGCCAGTGATAGTCCGAACGCATCAACTCGACGCCTCATTAGGGGATTGAATGTCCCTCGCAACACAGGATGGAAAATTCTTTGTTTCACTCTACGAAAAAGTTCTTATGACGTCTGCTTGATTAGGGAGTCGTATCACAGAAGGAGCAGGCATTTTTTCGGTTTAAAAGTTAAGGTCTACATTTCGTTTCACAGCTGAAAGATGGAGTATGTGTTTTCACCTAGATGACGGTCATGTAGAAATGCAGTAAAATATGTGTAAAACTTCACAATTAATTACATTGGTATTTCAATCATTACTTTCCTTCATTGAAATGAATAGTGATTTTAGATACACCCTGTATATCGACGACTTATTAAAATTAATTTAGAGAAAAAATAATGTTGAATTACGTAGAGATGCCGTTTTACTTTTTGCACGCAATTCTTGGTATGCAATGCAAATGGTTTCAATTTAATTAATAACTCGTTTGACACCAATCTTCTTGTTTTATGCTATATTGAAACCATGGTCATTACTTTTTCATTGATATTTTGCTGGATCGAAATGTCCTGACACTTATCCACTTACTTCTTCACACATATGATGTTTCCATAATAACTGTAACTGTCCTAACTGTATTGTGTCCTGACAGAATCTCTACATGTTAATTATGTGCAATTAATAATAATTTACCAGAGTAGTATGCTCGGATAAACGAATATCTTTTTTAACATCTGGTCATATCACGTCGAATCTATTAGATATCTATATATATATATCCGATTGAGGGTCTTTCCACTTTTCAGCGGTTGCCCTTTTACCAGCCGGCTGCTGGCCCTTCACATCCACATGTGTCAATCACAGACGTAGATGATCAACAGCCAGTGTAGGGGTGACATGTTGTTAGCATGTCGAGTCCCCCAGCCGTTATAGCTGGTTCCTCAACCTGGAGCCGCTACTTATTGTAGCTACCCAATTGCCTCACGATCCTGGGTGGGCACCGGTCCCATACTGGCCGAAATACCATGAGAAAATTTCTTCCCCCATGGAGACTCGAACCAGCGCAAGTCCCGTAGCTCTGCGCCAAGGCTTCCTACCTTAACCGCTCGGCTACGGTTACATATATATATATATATATATATATATTAAACATTTAATTATAACATCGATAAAGCGTCACTGCTATAAAGTAAAAATATTCTCTTTAATTTGCTTACTTGTTATAGTCAGCTACTAGATGGCAGTAAAGACCGAGTTCTCGCGACATCTAGTAATAATGGAGAATATAATACATATATAAGAAAAATAAGTGTATGCATTGGATTCGCCTGGTGGTGTAATGGATAACACGCTGAGGTACAGACTCAGAGTTCCGGGTTCGAATCCCGTCCAGGCATTTATTTTTCTTATCATACCATATTAAGCTTGCATTGCTGAATGTTAAATATTTAATTATAACATCGATAAAGCGTCACTGCTATAAAGTAAAAGTATTATCTTTAATTTGCTTACTTGTTATAGTCAGCTACTAGATGGCAGTGAAGACCGAGTTCTCGCAACATCTAGTAATAATGGAGAATATAATACATATATAAGAAAAACAAGGGTTTGAATTGCATTCGCCTGGTGATGTAATGGTACAGACTCAGAGTTCCGGGTTCGAATCCCGTCCAGGCATTTATTTTTCTTATCATACAATATATATATGACATGAAAAGAATAAATGCCTGAACCGGGATTTGAACCCAGGATCTCTAACTTGATACGTTAATGCGCTACCACCTGCGCTATCCAGGCATCCTAGCACGATCATTTATGTTTCCTTTATACTGTATATATTCTCTATCATGAGAGGTAGCGAGAACTATATAAAGGAAAAATAAATGTTTGTAGTAGGATGCCTGGATAGCGCTGGTGATAATGCACTAACGCATCAAATTATATGTTCTGAGTTCAAATCCCGGTTCAGACATTTATTTTTCTTTTCGTGCCATATTTGGCCTTCATTGCTAAATGTCAAAATATAATAATTATAACATCGAATATATATATATATATATATATATATATATATATATATATATATATATATCCATAGTAATTCTGCCCGAAGGCAGGTCCTTCACTGCAATCATAGCATTTTCATGCTATGCTTGCAGCTTTACTAGGGAATTGTGTAGGTGTGGTAGCTTCCCGTTGCTTTCCACACCGGTGAAGGATGATGATGATAATGATAATGGTAAGGATGATAATGATAAGGATGATGGCCATATGATTTCGGGGACCGTTTGGGCCTTAAAGTTTTCCTGACATTTGTCTTACAGGTGAGGAAAAACCCCGATAAAAACCTCACCCAGAAAAACTGCCCCGACCGGGGATCGAACCCGGGCCCGCTGCGTGACAAGGCAGCACGCTACCTCGAGACCACAGCGGTGGACTTATATATATATATATATATATATATATATACTAAACTCCAAAGCGCGATAGGCCTAGAGGACCCTTGGCCTACCATCCGGCTGCTGGCCTCACATCTACATGTGTTAATCACATAGGTAGATGATCATCCAGCCAGTGTAGGTGTCACATGTGGTCAGCATGTCGGTCCCCCAGTAGTTATAACTGTTTTCTGAACCTGGAGCCCCCACTTACTGTAGATACCAAAATGTCTCACGATGCTGGGTGGGAGCCAGTTCCATACTGGCCGAAATTCTGTGAGAAAATGTTTTCCCCCATGGAGGCCCGAACCAGCGCAAGTCCTGTAGCTCCGCGATAACGCTTCTTGCCTTTAGCACTCGGTTACTGCGCGGGATATTATATATATATATATATATATATATATATATATATATATATATATATATATATATATATAAATTCCATGGCACGATATGCCTATAAGGCCCTTAACCTACCAGCCATGTACAGACCTCACATAACTCGCAAGTACTGGTTAAAAACTGAATCGCCATAAATCCGAGGTAATGTGAATGAAGCAAACTCTTAATAATCAAGTTGAGATAAATTTCGTACAGCCGAATTCATAGAAAGTACTTTGTGTGTATGTGTGTGTGTGTGTGTGTGTATATATATATATCCCGACTCAAGCATTCGTGTTTATTTTCATCATATTTACCTTCATTGCCAAATGTCAAAACATAGTTATAACATCTAAATATACAAGCGTTACTGCTGTAAAGTAAATATTCTCTTTAAAAATTTGCTTACCTGTTATGGTGGCCATTAGATGTCAGTTGGAACGACTTCCCGCTACCTCTTGTGTGAATTGAGAATACTATATATATATAAGAAAAATGCATGTTTGTGTTGGAATACTTGAGTGGCTCAGTTAGTTAGAGCGCTAAACGTACAGAGTTTAGAGACTCGGGTTCAAATCCCGACTCAAGCATTCATTTTTCTTTTCATATCGCATATATATATATATATATATATATATGTGTGTGTGTGTGTGTGTGTGTGTGTTTCTCTCTTATAGTTTTTATAAGGGAACCCATATTCCATAAGCGAGCTACTTCAACCTCATAAAGGTTAACACTGATGATAGCAATAATGATAATGGTTTTGCCAAATATTTTCAGTATTACGAACTGTATGATTTACGTGCTCCTAAAATACATTTTTATTTTAGAAAAATGGAAAATCTATTACAGACATATACTGAATAGATTCTAGGTTTGATAAATTCACAAGTGTAAATATTCTTGTTTTCTTGATTGAGAGTGTTTATTTTGGTATTTCTTAATAAAGAGATTGAAGGAGTTACTTGTTTTGTCTATTCCATAAATAAACCGAGTAAGCAATAACAAATGTACGCGACCTTGGCTTGTTTCTTGCATACGCTATTAGTTGCAAGAAAACGTTCCCTGAATTTGTACAGAAGTCAACGCAAATGTCATTACCACGGTCCATTTCACATTTAACAAAAATCAGCATGAGTGAATTTGTACAACATTCGTACTGCACACAACAATAAAAATAAACAATCTATCGGTATAGGCATACACCTAAAGAACATTGACGCGATATGACTTAAAATATCGAATCGTCCATAAATCGGAATAAAAAAATACACTAAATAATAGTACAAAATGAGGGCCTTTTTGAGATATTGGCTCAATTCAAATATCTAGGAAGAATAATCACAAACAGGAATGAGAAGCACAAAGAAATTAAACATAGGCTCAATTCTGGAAATGCGGGCTATTATGCTTTACAAGGATTCTTGTCGTCCCAACTTCTCTCAAAAAACGTTAAACTAAAAATATATAAAATTATTATTCTATCAGTTATATTATATGGATGCGAATCATGGACTCTTACTTTAAGAGAGGAAAGGAGATTACGAGTATTTGAGAATAAAGTTCTTAGGAGAGTTTTTGGACCAAAGAGAGATGAACAGACAGGTGAATGGAGAAGACTACATAACAGTGAACTACATGGTCTTAATATAGGAAGCCAGATATAATAAGAACAGTTAAGTCTCTTAGACCGCGATGGGCAGGATATGTGGCACGTATGGGGAATGAAAGACATGCATGGAAGCTTCTTGTAGGAAAACCAGAGGGAAAACGCCCAGTTGGTAGACCTAGAATGAGGTGAGAGAATAACATTAACTATGATTAAGGGAATGATTGGAAAGCATTAGCTCAGGATAAGGATGTATGGGGAGCTTATGTCCGCGCGGCCATGAACCTACGGGTTCGATAGTGCCAGTTAGTTACGATATTTAAATTATATTGAGCAAAACAATATTCATCTTGGCAGTTTAAGGCCCACCATTTAAGGCTTTACTAATGAGACGATACTGTGAATTTATTTTTCTATTTATTTCATTCAATGAAACATTAACTAGGGCGTCTCTGAGAATTTTAAAATTAGCTCTGCAATGTTATGTGGACTCTTCATATTGATAATGTGGGACATTGACCGTGAGTAACCTGCGTGTATATTAAGGGCGAGACTCAGCTTTCTTAAGTAAGAGCGAGTGGACCTTATGGACTGACACAATTGTCTCGCATCCTTGTGTTACATCTGCAAGACGGAAATGATTTTTCTACCTTCTCTACAAATGAGAGTTCATTCGCAATCGGAAGAAAACACACAGTATCGTATTTTACTTTTATTCACTCATTGCCAGCGTGAGCAAACTCGATAGACTGAAAGCAAATACAGAAGCGACTGCTTGCATTCAATTTTCTACGGTCGTAACAATAAGTAATACTTCTTTTTACAGACATTGATTATGCAAATCATTGACAATTCCCTCTTCTTATCAAAGTGGGCATATAAATTGTTTTATTGTTTAAGGTAAAGCAGAGATTTTATGAACTCTCGAATACGACGTTATATTACTGGAGCCAGGGCATATTATGATTTTTCATAAGTAATGCCACGAGTGATTTCCAAATTGTCGATAAATTCACGACTCACGAAGTGAGGAGTGAATTTATCTAGATAATTTGGAAATCAAGAGTGGCATTTGTTAGGACTATTTAACGAATAAAATTAAGCTGTTTACTCACAAATCATTATTTAACTACAGTTATTTTAAAATATGTATATATTTAATGTAAACGGCGATGTTTGAAAACAAAATGTGAAACGATTGGTACGCTTCATTTGCTTCTTTTGTTCTCACTCCAACCAGATCAGATTATTTATTGCCAAAGGAACGCATTATTGTAAGAATGCACTCTAGTGGAGACAAAATGAAACACATCAAACTGTATATTAATTTATTTCTGATGTCGTATGATGTAAATATGACAATAATATTTTTCTGGATTATTACCTGGGAAAAAATACTTTTAAGAAAGTGCAAACAGTGTTGTTTTTTTTTGTGGTATAATCAATTGCTACAAATGTCTTCTTCTTCTTCTTCACTTCCTGGTTTAGGCAAGAGTTGCCTGTTCCGTTTTCACTAATAGATCTAAGACCATCTCTTCCGAGGACGTCCGACATATCTTCTTCCTCTTGGAAAATAATGAAAGATTCCATTGTGAAGAATACGAGTAATATGTTTTCCTCTGATCGCGGTACCAACGCTATGCAGAGTAGACCATTAGTGGGGCTGCCACCTCGAAGCTTTAGGTCCAGCTTCTGGATGTACTAACCCCATCTAGAGGGTTGCCACTTCCGCCAGATCCGCCGTAATGAAGGACTCCTTCTGCGCCGAATCTGCCGTTGAGGTCTTCACCGTAACCCTGGCTAGGGGCCAACTGAACCCTGGTTTTTTTACGAGGTTGTTACTCCACCCCCTCCTCCTTTCTCATCCGGGCTTGGGACCGGCCATGGCGGAGTTTGCTATAAATGTTTTTATATTAACTCCTGCATGCGCTATGTGTTGACATTCATGCACTATATATAGAATTTAGTAGCCGTATCTCTTAGGGAGTCGGTCACTGCAAAATAATGCTATGACCTATTCAGAATGTTAAAAAGGAGGTGCTTTTTTTATTATGATAAACTTTAGTTGGTACATTCTAGGCGAAACACGACTGTGATTGGTTGTAAATCGAAAATCATTGAAATGTGATTGGTCATTGACTCCCATTTGGGGCATGAGTTAAATAGTCAGTGAAATTTGAACACGACTGGTCCTCTACTAAAACGTTTTACATAATAATATAGTAGGCCTACTATTTTTTAAATAGAAATCAATTCTAATTGAGGAGGACGGATAAAAACTACAATATTATTATTTAAAACATATTAATACATAATATAGATAGTGGTAACAATGAATATTAAAAATAATGATGGTCCCCTATTTTCCTCATAATCATAAGCTCCGAATATAGTGGGACAAGGAGGCCTATATTTCACATTAATTAAATGATGGGGGTTGGCCCTACATGAAATGAACGGGTTAAATTTACAATAGTGTAAGTCACAAAATTAACATAACGCAAAAATACTCTAATAAATTATGGGGGGGGGGAAATGTTGTAATGTTATAATTTTAGAGCATCGCCTGGATCCTAATTTAACATGCATATTGAACTGAATTTGTACAATGTATTGTAATAGCTTACAATTTTACTGCTGACGAAAATTACTTTCCTCACTCTGACTTTAATTTGTTCAAATATTGGTAAAATTATTATTAGTGTTTTTACCAACAACTTTATACGCTTTTATAAAAATATTTTAGATTTTATTCCCGAATCTGGGTAACATAAAGCAAGAGCGTATCCCTAAAAATCCACAACGAATTGCAAACCAGTAAACAATATTATTTAACAAATGAAACATAAACCTAATTTTCTCTTAATTCAGATATATATATATATATATATATATATAGGTATGTTCATTAAATATCCAATTCAAGTAATTTTTAAATTCTCAGTTCATTAGAGGGGGTTAATAGAATTTTATAATTGTGTCAAATATCCATGTAACTTAATAATATAACTTATTTGTATATTATGTAGCTATAGACACACACACATGCACACACACATATATATGTAAATATATATATGTCCACCGCTGTGGTCTCGAGGTAGCGTGCTACCTTGTCACGCAGCGGGCCCGGGTTCGATCCGCGGTCGGGGCAGTTTTTCTGGGCGAGGGTTTTATCGGGATTTTTCCTCACCTATAAGACAAATGTCAGGAAAACTTTAAGGCCCAAACGGACCCCGAAATCATACGGTCATCATTATCATCCTTCACCGGTGTGGAAAGCAACGGCAAGCTACCACACCTACAATTCCCTTATAAAGCTGCAAAGCATAACATGAAAATGCTATGGTTGCAGTGAAAGACCTGCCCTCGGGCAGAATTACTATGGATGGGTGTTATATATATATATATATATATATATATATTATATATATGTGTGTGTGTGGTGTGTGTGTGTGTGTGTGGTGTTATATTGTAGATTTTCGCGAATATAAGTATGGTTAAGGGAGACTTGCGGCGCAAAATAGAAATCATTGGAGGCAGAAGTTATGGGAGGCCAAAGCTCGAATATGAGCCAATCAGCCACTGGATGGATGGATGACGTATGATTAAGAAAGTATTCTTTGGTTTTCCGCGTCATGGTTTCAAGGTTAACCTCTGGCCACTGATTCCGTCGTTTCAACATGATCCCACATGCCATTATCAAAGAATGATAATATACACGTAACATCTTATGTACAACTATATAAGACCTAAACCAGTGACTTGAACCTGCCATTCCTTGATAATGGCATGTGGGATCATGTAGAAACGTCGGAATCAGTGGCCAGAGGCCGACCTTGAATCCATGACGCGGAAAACTCAAGAAAACTTTACATATATATATATATATATATACGTATGTCCACCGCTGTGATCTCGAGGTAGCGTGCTGCCTTGTCATGCAGCGGGTCCAAGTTCGATTACCGGACAGACTCCTGGGTGAGATTTTTTTCTCGGGGTTTTTCCTCACCTGTAAGATAAATGTCAGGAAGCTTAGGGTCCTACGGCCCCCGAAAATCATCCGGCCATCAGTATCATCCTTATCATTATCATCACCATCCTTCACCGGCGTGGAAAACAACGGGAAGCTACCACACCTGTAATTCCCTAGTAAAGCTGTAAAGCATAGCATGAAAATGCTATGATGATTGAAGTGAAAGACCTGCCCTCGGGCAGAATTACTATGGAATGGAATATATATAACTTATATATATATATATAATGTTTATCGTCATTCGGGTATGCTTGGGATAGCAGGGATAACCTGGAACAAAATTAGTACATTCTGATTTCGTTATTGGCACCACTGTTAAAGGAATTAGTGATTACATTTTGTTTCAAACAGTACAGTGGAATTCATTTGTGATAACAAAGACAATAGGCCTAATGAAGTGTTTTAGAGAGAGGTAAGTATCAGTTATAACAGTATCTTAAGATTATTTCTGCCGTAATAAATCTAAAAAATAACAGTAATTTGTGTTAGTTCGACATTAAAGTTACGAGACTAATTTATGCATTGCTTTCATTACATCACTTGTGATGTATCTCCAACCACCTCTATCAGTAAGGTCATTCATCCTTCCCTGAGAATTATTTAGATTTTTTCCGTAACGTCCCAAGTTACAAGGATCAATATTACTGTAAAATTTGTTGTGTTTATTTTTAAATTTTTATAATTTCAAACTTATCCAAATATGGGAACTATAGAGGAAATAAAACAATGTTTGTATTTCCAGTTCCTCATACTCAAATTAAAAAAAAACTAAATACAATGTCAATGTTTTAAAATTATTTAGACCTAGGATGAAGGCACTAGTTTTGGCCACTATGCATACATTATTTTGGGTTTAATCTGTATTAGGCTATTTTATTTAATGTTCATAGATCAGAGGACATAAGGAAATTAAACATAGGCTCAATTCTGGAAATGCGTGCTATTATGCATTGCAGAGACTCTTGATGTCCCAGCTCCTTCTTTTAAAAAAACGTTAAACTGAAAATATACTTATAAAACTATTATTCTACCAGTTATATTATATGGATGCGAAACATTGACTCTTACTTTAAGGGAGAAAGGAGATTACGAGTATTTGAGAATAAAGTTCTTAGGAAAAATTTTGGACCAAAGAGAGATGAACAGACAGGTGAATGGAGAAAACTGCAAAACAATTAATTACATGGTCTTTATAGGAAGCCAGATATAATGAGAACGGTTAAGTCTCGTAGACTGTGATGGGCAGGACATGTGGCACGAATGGGGAATGAAAGATGTGCATGGAAGCTTCTTGTAGGAAAACCAGAGGGAAAACGCCCAGTTGGTAGACCAAGAATGAGGTGGGAGAATAACATTAACTATGATTTGAGGGAAGTAGATTATACAGGGACGACTGAAAAACATTAGCTCAGGATATGGATGTATGGAGAGCTTATGTCAGTGCGGCCATGAGCCTACGGATTCGATAGTGCCAGTGAGTTAGATCAGAGGACATAAATGGAGAACATGGCTGGACTAAATATATTTAAGGTGGTCAGGTAAGGTAAAGCTAAAGTGATCCCACTACATGCCTCAGGAGGCTCTTGGGGTAGTGGGAGGTTAAGGCTCCCGCTTTTTCTGGACAATCGGTACTTGATGTCAGCCGGGTTGCCCCCAGCAAAGCGTCTGGTACTCATTTCACTTAGAGGCTGAGTCGATCCCAGTACCATAGTGCCGCCAGAAGGTTTGGGTCAGTTTAAAGATCCTGACTCCACTGGGACTCGAATCCTCGACCTTCCGGCTTGTAGCGCAGTGCCTTAACAACTACGCTACGGCGTCTCCATTTAAGGTGGTCATAATTGAAGAATTATTTCAGAAAAAGACAATGATAATGGAAAGAAAAGTGTTATTTGTTGTTAATATTTGTAGAACTTTTTCATTAACTCTTTGTACTTATTGAAGCTAAATCATAACATTATATTGTACATCATCATCATCATCATCATCATCATCATCCGGTATCATGACACCTGCCGCCGTATTCCGGAAACCAAACGCCATTCCTCTCTGTCCATCCATTGATCTCACTCCAATCCTCTGATATTCATAGCCGCTTGTACCCCTTCTATCTAAGTTTTCTTCAGTCTTCCTCCTTTCTATTGGGATCCATTCCATAACAATTTTATTGTACATGTATTGATAATTATAATATTTTAAGCTATTAATAAAATTATTTCTTTTCAAGCTGCATACAATTGTACAATTCTCTTAAGGTGTCTTCATCCTAATTTATGTTACTTCTTGAATGTATTTGCTTACATTCCAAGAAACCCCACCCAGAGAGTAACTTGGGACAGCTTTAAAGATTGTTTTCTCAGACATTCAAGAATGAAATCCTTGTTTTTTATGTCAATCATTAGTAGTTGGTCATACTGTAAATTTGACAAAAGTACGTTATTTGTTAAATACATAAATCATTTTCTACAGCTATTAAAAGTGTAGTGTCCCAAGTAATTCTGCCCGAGGGCAGGTCTTTCACTGCAATCATAGCATTTTCATGCTATGCTTTGCAGCTTTACTAGGGAATTGTAGGTGTGGTAGCTTCCTGTTGCTTTCCACACCGGTGAAGGATGATAATGATGATGATGGCCATATGATTCGGGGGACCGTTTGGGCCTTAAAGTTTTCCTGACATTTGTCTTACAGGTGAGGAAAAACCCCGATAAAATCTCACCCAGAAAAACTGTCCCGACCGCGGATCGAACCCGGGCCCGCTGCGTGACAAGGCAGCACGCTACCTCGAGATCACAGCGGTGGACTATATATATATATATATATATATATATATATATAATATATGTATACCAGAATGTCTCTCCAACATTTATGATCGAAATTATACAGATCTCAGAGGACTTTAAAATGAATAAATAAATTATGAGATACGGTACAAATAGTCACAAATGCATAGAGTATTTCGGCACTATGAATTATTAAAGTTACGAGAGAATTGGATCGTTCAGGCTCTAGAGATTTGGTCTGGGTATTGAATAAAGAGATGTTTACACGCAAACATTTATAAAACTATTATTTGGCCTGTGTTTAATATATACCAGTGAAGCCTGGGTATTAACAATAAACACCCTGCATTAGCGGTTTAGGAAACTAAAAGTCCTTAGAATTATAGGTGGATGGATCCAGTTTTAAAAATAGCCAACTTCTGAAGTAGAACCGATGAGAATATACGGAGAGCCGGGAATAGTTTTCTTTATTAAGAGAGACAGACTCTGGTAGATGAAGAGCGTAAGCCAGATAGTAGATTATACAAATGGGCACTATATGGGCATACTGGAAAGGAAAGGAGAAGAGGACGATGATGTTTGGGATGGCTTCTGAACGTGGAGAATGATGTACGGATAATTGGAGAAATAGATGTAGTCAATGCATACAAGATAGAGCCGAATGGTCTCAACATACAAAGGAAGTCCAGGCCCTTCAAGTGTTGTAGTGCTAGAGATGAATGAATAAATTCACACGCCAGACTTTGAGAAGATGTTGAATCCTGTGTGATCAGTCATCCAGTACATGGAAAGCAAGCTTTGAAAATTACTTGAGGGAACAGAAAATACCCCCCCCCCCCGCATTTTATATTATGGGTCCAATGTATTTTGATCGTATATTGTAGTTCAATTCTGTCAATGGTTTACCCAGATCTATGCTACAATATCCACAATTTTATCTTAATTGTATTTTTGGATGAAGCCGCTCTCTTGTACGTCCAAGATCTCGTTATAGCCCTGAAATACGGGGATAGGCTCAACTGCACCTCTACTAGCGCTTGATTTTTCAGTTATATTGTTGTAAACTGTAGCTCTTCTTCTGTATTTACTAACATTATTTAATATTTTAAACTTTTTCAAACAATTTTTATAACATTATTAGACAATTTCGAAATATTTATTTAAATATGCAAATCGCAATATTATGACACTGTTAGACAATATTGTGATGCTAATTGCTGTTTTCTCCACAGAGTATATTACTTAGTCTATGATTTTTCTATCGCTGTTTTGGGTTGTCGCTGGTTGGATCAGCGTTAGGAAGTGATAAGTAAGTGTACACTCATTTTTAATAAACGTTTGGTAATTTTAATATTATTAATATATTTTTTTAACATAGACTTGGGGATTTATTGCAAAGATTGGTCATTTAAATTTCATAGCGATGGATAGTAATCGAGGATGATAATCGACATGTGGTTCGATTGTGGGTTATCGGTGACTCTATGAACTCTCGCGCAAGCGTACTGTTTTTCTATAGGACTTTGAAAATATTTCAAGCTATTTTAAGTGCAGTTTTTCCCGGAGATTTAATAAATGGTTCTCCAAATCAAAATACTTAGTTTATCGTCCTCTACCATCGCTATAATTTTGAGCAAAACGGACAAAGTCACTCTGAATGTAATAGACCTATATGCATATTTTATTATGCAATTATTTTTTGTTTAGAATTTGTACAAGCCTATAGAAAATAAATCATCCATCTCTAATTCATCAATTATTTATTTATGAGAAAATATGGAAAGAAGTTACAATTTTATTAAAATGAGAATTTGTTCTCACATCAATGATAATTATACAATAAATGTAGCAATTTTGAATTTTCATGCACGTCAATTGAGCTTAAAATGTTTTGAAATATTCAAATTGTGTTCCTGATATATTTTAATACAATATCTTTCATTTTGTATACATTTTCTGTTAGTAGTTATCCATGTAACCATAAATTGGCTTCAGAATTTAAATCTTTAAATTCTATTAGATTGGCCTACAACATATGCTATGTTTTTACCGTTGTCCTCTTTATATAATATTATATTGTGTATAGATTGCAGATCATCAAATATGTAATTTGCCATTTCAAATATTTGACTTACGAATGCAAGTTTTAAGCTTATGAAAAAGCATACCCAGGAAAAACCGCACTTAAACTAGCGTTAAATGTTTTCTAAGTCCTACAGAATAACTGTGCGCATGCGCCAGAGGTTATAGATAACCCACAATCGAACCACATATTGATTATCATCCTCGATTACTATCTGTCGCTATGACATTTAAATGACCAATATTTGCAATAAATCCCCAAATCTATGATAAAAAGATATAATAATATTAAAATTACCAAATGTTTATTAAAAAATGGGTGTACACTTACTTAATGCTCCCTAACGCTGATCCAACCAGCGATAACCCAAACAGCTATAGAAAAATCATAGACTAAGTAATATACTCTATGGAGAAAATAGCAGTTAGCATCACAATATTGTCTAACAGTGTCATAATATTGTGATTTGCATATTTAAATAAATACTTCAAAACTGTGTAATAATGTTATAAAAAACGTTTCAAAAAGTATAAAATGTTAAATAATGTTAGTAAATACAGAAGAAGAGCTATATATAACTGAAAAATCAAGCGCTAGTAAAAGTGCATTTGAGCCGCATACGCATTCATGGTAGGTGTGTGTGTGTATATATATATATATATATATATATATATATATAATTTAATGAAGCTCTTTAATAGCTTAAGCCATTAGTGTCGCAATTTAAAGCTGGGCATGAAAGGGGCGAAACATTTTGGTTAGAGCCCTCTTTTTAGATTCCAGGTTATTTTATGCAACATAAATAAAAGGAAGACCAAGAACAAGGTGGTGGGAATTGTGTACAAGCAGATATGAAAGCATTTGGAATAAAGAACTGGAGGGAGTTGGCGATGGATAGAGAAGGATGGAAGAAGACCATAGAGGAGGTTAAGACCTACTAGGGCTGTAATACCAAATCCATCCATAGTAATTCTGCCCGAAGGCAGGTCCTTCACTGCAATCATAGCATTTACATGTTATGCTTGCAGCTTTACTAGGGAATTGTGTAGGTGTGGTAGCTTCCCGTTGCTTTCCACACCGGTGAAGGATGATGATGATAATGATAAGGATGATGGTCATATGATTTCGGGGACCGTTTGGGCCTTAAAGTTTTCCTGACATTTGTCTTACAGGTGAGGAAAAACCCCGATAAAAACCTCACCCAGAAAAACTGCCCCGACCGGGGATCGAACCCGGGCCCGCTGCGTTACAAGGCAGCACGCTACCTCGAGACCACAGCGGTGGACGTAATACCAAATAAGAAGAAGAAATGTACACCACGGAACCCACGGTTTTGCTTCCTTTCCGAATGAAGTTATACTGAAGATTTTTACGCTCTTAAAAAAAACCATCGTCTATCTAGTGCGGTTGAAATTCGCAAACCTCGAACCAGAGATGAACATTATGTTAAAAATGTATGAGCGTGAAACTATAAGTTACTATATCTCAAAATCAGGAAAATCAATAACAATTGTTAAGTCCCTATTAGGTTCGTCTTCCGGGCATATAGGCCGTGGTCCAGTCGTTCTTCTACTCGACGTTTCGTCTACCGCAGCAGTAGACGAAACGTCGAGTAGAAGAACGACTGGACCACGGCCTATATGCCCGGAAGACGAACCTAATAGGGATCAAGACGCCGGCCGTGAAAGCCTACAGTTATACAATTGTTAAGTCCCTTTACAATAATAACATTTTAACGATGGTCAACAAATACAGAACCACTTCTTTCCGTTGATGATGGGACTAGTCCCGAAAGGCCTACAGAGCATTAAAACATCTTAAGTTGAGGAAAGGGACTTGCAAAGGTGACTATTTTATCATCATCATCATAGTACATTCACGAATTTAGGCCATTTTTTGACCTGTTTAGGCCTCAAGAGAAACACCATCCAGAAGCCTTTTGAGTGGACGTCCTGGTCTTGTTCTTCCTGCAGGTTGACTATTTTATAATTTTATAATTGTGACTTAATACCTCAAAGGAATTTTATCATGAATTTTACTAGTATCAAAGTCCCTTTAATTGGCAATATCAATTGGTTTATTTAATAATTTTAATTACCGGTAAACGAAAGAGTAGAAATTACTTCAATGAGTGTCGAATTAAGCAATATACCTAATAATAATAACAGTAAGCAAGGTTTCGTTTTCACGGCAGACAGCCACATTTAAATAACCAACACGAGAAATTGTTTTGTCAAATGAAGAGTTAAATATAAACTTTATATTTGTTCTTATAAATTCCTATTCCTACCAAGAGTTTACTTACATGTTTAAGAGGATTTAGGTATACTATCTCTGTTTAATATCAGAAAAATGCATGTGTCTTAAATCATTTCGTTTCCACTTCATTACGTATACAAATATTTGGAATACCGAATGTTTATTGAAGGAGAAGACATTGGGGCAGGTGAATTTAAAAAGTGAAGCGTTAGTGAGTACAGTTTTAAAATAATCCGTTGTTTAGTTGTGTTCAGTTACTTTTGTGTGCCGTTATCCGCTACATAAAAAGCAATATGAATAACGGAATACTATACCGCGTCATCTGTTGACGGAGAAAGGAACTAAATGTAGAAGTGTGCCGTCGACCGCAAGTGACCGTTCATCTTGAGAGGGAAATGGAACAGGTCACGAAACACAATTGTTTACAAACACCCTTATTTGCCAAAATCACTACTAATTTTAGCACTATTTTCAATACGATAAATCAACATTTTAATGTTAAAGTACGGTATTTAGAATTTCTCAAATATATGTAAATTATTTATTTGTTTAGGATTCTCTTCAATGCTGTAGTTTTTCTCTACCAAACTATAATAAAATATAAATATATAAAATGTCCGATATTTAATATTCTTTCTCCAGTGTTCCCTATCCAATGCATCTATATCCCATAATTCTTTCAGTTTCATAGATCATCTTCATCTATCCATCCAGTTTCGATTTGGTCTCCTTTTCTGTTTCTCTCATCTGGTGTCCTGCCATCACTTCAATAGGTAGTCATATATACATTTTTTTTTCTCCAAGCGCGACAGGCCTGGAAGGCCCTTGGCTGACCATCCGACTGCTGGCCTCACATCTACATGCGTTAATCACAGATGTAGACGATCATCTAGCCAGTATAGAGGTGACATGTGGTCAGCATGTCGGATCCCCCAGCCGTTATAGCTGGTATTCTCAACCTGGAGTCGCTACTTATTGTAGCTACCCAAATGCCTCACGATGCTGGGTGGGCACCGGTACGGGAGAAAAATGTCTTCCCCCACGGAGACTCGAACCAGCGCAAGTTCCGTAGCTCTGCGCCAAGGCTTCTTGCCTTAACCACTCGGCTACGGAGCGAGACTATATATATATATATGTGTGTGTGTGTGTGTGTGTGTGTGACCAAATAAACATGCAGTAAGTGATGCATGTTTTGGTCATTATGAAGTGTCAACGTATTTTAAGCTCTTTGATCGTAGGATGTGTGGTTAACTATAAAATTAGGAGACTAATTAAATTAATAAGACATTTGTATCATTAATAAATTATAAAAAGGACTTGAACTGTTGCAAGCTTCATTACAACATTTGGATCAACAATAGAGAAAAGGAACATATCACAAAACAATACAAATGAAGAATGAAAAGTTATTGAACTCTAAGGTTAACATAATCCACCATTAGCTAAAGAGTTGCTGTCCTAGAGACCAAAACTCACATTTTCAAGACATAGGCTATGTATTCAGTCATAAAATGAGCACTTTGTATCCTTATCAATAAGGCTAGGATTTTTATGTAATATTAACTTACAAAATATGTACATATTTATGTAATAATACGGTAAAACTTGTTTAATCCGGAACGTGAATAATGTGGAAACCTGTCCAATGTGAACAAATTTATTGGTCCCGGCGAAATATTAGTAATATTACGTGTATTTATTTTGTATAAAACAGTAGCTGTCCAACGTGGAAACGGAAGGATATTTCTACACAATTCATGAATAAAAATGTTTATAAGGCGGAAAGACCGAGAGAGAAATACATTTCAAACGAAGAGGAAAGGAAAATAAATAAAATCAAGGAAGTAGTGTGGGAGTGTTTTACAAGTGTACGATAAAAAATCTCCAAATTTCGGGACCGATGCTCCAAAGTCAAGCTCTAACTGTTGCTACATTCCTAGATAATAATGATTTTAAGACTTCAGGTTGGCTGTATGTGTAATGAAATTTGCGGGAAATCAAAGGATGTGGACGAAAGTATAGTTAGTGAGTGGAAACCGAAACTGCATACTTTAATTTCAGGACACGCACCTAAGAGACATTTTTAACGCTGACGAAATGGATGGTTTTTTGTGCGTTACCGTCGAAATCGCTCGTACATACTTAACTTTTCAACGGGACTACAATTAATCCAAGGTACGTAAAAAATACATTCGGTACTGTATAATCTAAGATTGGTTAATATGTTTTTGTTTTTTTATAATGCGGAATTTTGTCTAATGTGGAAACAAAAAATTGGTCCCATGCGATTCCGTTTTGAACAAGTTTTACTGTATTATGTAAAATATGTAAGACTATATAAAATTCCCTTAAAATATGTAACATTAAATACATTACAATTTAATTTTTGTACAAATTTTATATTAAACATTAACTTTAGGATAGACCAAGTTTGAAGGAATGGGACTGTTAAATGCTTAATAACATGGTGTTGTCATGTTTCTATTATGGAGTGATCCCACTTAGGGGTATTGGGAGGTTAAGGCTCCCATCTTTCTAAACATTCGATACGAGATATCAGCCGTGTGTGATAGCTGCCTTTACTCCTTCAACATAGTATGGTATTGATTTTTGTTAGAGGCTGAGTCGACTCCAGGGTCATGATGCCGCCAGAAGGTTAAGCAGTTTAGTAATCCTGACCCCCTCGCCCTTCCAGCTTGTAAGAAATTGCCTTAACCAACTATACCACTGCATGTCCCCAACATACTGCTATTTCATTCATAAACAGAGATCGTTCAGGGTTTAAAAGAGATATTGTAAAGTGGAACCCTACACCCAAGACTTCAGTGTCTTCCTGTATTTATCTTATCTAGAAAATGTAATTCTTCTTTGACTGTTTCTCTGGAGTTTTTGCATAGGTTGGAAGAACTGTTTCAATGTATAATCATGTATCTGAGTTTTAATGTCACACTGTTTTAAATTACTTTCCACTTACAAAAATTATTTTTATTTGGCAGAATATGTAATTTTACATAAAAAAAATTTAAAATATGTAATGATAAATTTTCATATATAAGTTTGTAATTCGTGGACATTTATCAATTTTAGCCATGTATAAGCAAAGGGAAAGAATATGTAATTAATTACATACAAATCCTAGCCTAACTTATCACGTACCTACCGGTACTGCACATTGTCGATGCTATATAAATCTGAGACCGCCTCATGGGCTAGTGGTCAGTGTTACTTACTACTGTTCATGAGGTCCCGAGTTCGATTCCCGGTCAGACCATAGGAATTTTTTCTTAAAGGAAATTATTCCCTGTGATTGCCCATGGTCTGGAATTTAGGTTAACAGAGTGGAACCCTTGAAAGAGGTAGTCCACTCCAGGGAGTAGGCGCCCCTGCACCTTTTGTGAGCTCCAGGTCCCCACTCGCCCAGTGGGTAGTACCTGGGTAGGGCCCCGTCCACAGAGTTATGTGGGGAGAAGAGAAGTCCCCAAAGCCATAGTGAAGGCAACTTCTTCAGGAAGAGGGGTTTGGCTAGAGGCTGGTAACCTCTACTAGTAAAAAATAACTTACTCATAAACTTCAGCAGAACACATAGACAGAATGAATGAAGATAGATATCCAAAACAAATAACAAAATACAAACCTAAAGGCACCCGAGATGTGGGCAGACCTAGAAAGAGATGGGCTGAAGCCGGAACGGGTCAACAGACCTAATCCATAAATGCAGATGATGATGAACTCTCCTGGTGCTTCATTATCATTTATCACCCATCATATCATCAGGGTAACATAACTCCGCCTTCCAGGTGCTTCGACATAAGAAATGGATTACAATTCCACCAATACCCTGGGACAAAGCCAGAAATGTCATAAATGACATAGGGGGGGAAAACTATATACAAAGAAAGGTATTGAAGATTTATAATAATTTTCATTAATTGCAAAAAATCTGATCATGGGCTAGATGTAGATTTTCTTCATTCACTCAAGTCCAGATTGCATTGCTTTTAAACTAGCTTCTATAATAAGAATACTGGGAATTTTCTGTGGTTAAAGTCAGCTGGAGAGTAGAAGAGCCACCCACCCCAGTTCCTCCTGCTGTTTTCAATGCTAATTATGTGATCTAGCAATATTATCTTGAGTTTATAGATGTTACTTTTACATTAGGACAGAAATAATGTACTACCTGTGTTGCATCTTAACTTTTAGTTTAGTAGGGTTTACCGTACCTAGAAATTCTTTACCTAGTTGCAAATTTTTGTTTACTCAAATTCTTCATAAAATGGTCTGAAATTAGAACTAACAATCAAAGATATTACCTATCACTATAAGTACTATATCAACTGCCTAGAACTAATACGATATGAGATTTTTTTTTTCAAAATTTTCAGGAGACACAAACAATTGTTTTACAATTTATTCATAGCATCTATTTCTTCTTCTTCCTCCTTCCAAGTATTAGACCAAGACCTGTTACGATCCTATAGAAAATTTTCCCTCCAGTGTTTCATAGGACGGCCCAGAGATCTTCATCCTCTTGGTATATAATTATAAACAGCTTTGGGGATCCGATTTGAACTCATTCTTTCAAGATGGTGTTTCCAATTTAGTTGGTACTGTTTAATATATTCCAAA
Source organism: Diploptera punctata (assembly GCA_030220185.1). Lineage (NCBI taxonomy): Eukaryota > Metazoa > Arthropoda > Insecta > Blattodea > Blaberidae > Diploptera > Diploptera punctata. The sequence goes on along the minus strand of JASPKZ010010652.1, from coordinate 4,101,691 downwards.
ATTGGTGTAGTCTTCAATTCTTTTAAGATATCGGTGTTCCTTTTCCGATCCCATCTGATGTAACCTGCTGTTCTGCGCATGAATCTCATCATACCATCTATTTGAACCACTGAAAGTCTATTACAAATTATTATAATTAACTTCTTTTTGTATTATAAAGTCCTGCGCTGTAGTCGAGTGGTGAAGGCAAGTGCCTTGGCACAGAGCTATTGGACTTGCATTGGTTCAGATCCCCATGGGGGAAGAAATTTTCTCATGGAATTTCGGCCAGTATGGGACCGGTGCCCATTAAGCATAATGAGGTATTTGGGTAGCTACAATAAGTAGTGGTTACACGTTGAGAAAACCAGCTATAATAGCTGGGGGACCCAACATACTGGTCACATGTCACCCCTACACTGGCTGGATGATCATCTACCTCTGTGATTAACACATGTGGATGTCAGGGTAGCAGTCAGCTGGTAGGCCAAGGGCTTTTTAGGCCTGTCGTGTTTGGAGTTTGTATTATTAAAAATCAAGATTCCAACACAATTATAAAAAATAATACTCCGATTGAGGGTCTTTCCACTTTTTCAGCGGTTGCCCTTTTACCAGCCGGCTGCTGGCCCTTCACATCCACATGTGTCAATCACAGAGGTAGATGATCAACAGCCAGTGTAGGGGTGACATGTGGTTAGCATGTCGAGTCCCCCAGCCGTTATAGCTGGTTCCTCAACCTGGAGCCGCTACTTATTGTAGCTACCCAATTGCCTCACGATGCTGGGTGGGCACCGGTCCCATACTGGCCGAAATACCATGAGAAAATTTCTTCCCTCATGGAGACTCGAACCAGCACAAGTCCCGTAGCTCTGCGCCAAGGCTTCCTACCTTAACCGCTCGGCTACGGCACGGGACTAAAATAATACTAAGGTGTTAAATCATCAACTTGTATATTAATAAAGTACACCGAATACAGTTTCCCACTTGTGTTTCTGCATTGGCATTGACCTTGCTGTTTGATTGTGATTTATGTATCTATAAATTAAATAAATAAGCACTGTTATAATTTTTTTCTGTGTTTATATGATTTTGGAATGCACTTCTTAAATTATTTGAGGCACACATTGTCACATTAGAATTTCAAACCAATGTAACAAATCTCCTTCCATGAATTAAGTAAGAGATTTTTAGATAACTGTTCTTGTACACACCTCAGACAACTCAAAATAACACAAAATATTTCAGCATGCAGTAAAATATTACATCATCCATGCTATCTACATTGTTGAGATGGAGAGAAACGACAAATTTTTTTTTAAGTATCTTGCATTTCCCACTCCATCTACTGAATATTATCTACCTCATAATTTCATCAGTCACTAATAGTCCGAGATCCGGCTGCAAGATTACTACGTTCATCGAGTGTATGAACAAAATCAAATTTTTTCATAAAATTGTGAATGACTGAATACATTTTTGCCGAGTTGCCTATTAAAATTTGGTCGTCAGTATGGTTAATTACAATATAAACAATTTATTTATTCAAAATAATTTGCTTCACTTGTTACTAAAATAAATTATAATCCAGTTTGCAGAAACTGATGAATAGACCTTGAAAAGTTTTGTTTGCCATTGCAAACTTGGCCGTAAACCTCCTCACAGCTACAGCAGGCTGTGACACCAATCAGTAATAAAATGGCAGTAAGTACATATTTATTGATAGTTAAATATGAAAAATAACATTATGAGGTTCTTAATTCGTAAATTAATGAGTCATTTTTAACATCTTTCTTCAAACACGGGAACTAGTTTTCGAGAGAAGGATCTCTCTCATTTTCAACCGACATTAAGACTACCGGATTTTCGTTGGAAACTCCATCAATAATGTTACCATCTGGTGTTGATTTGATGAACTTTGAGATGAGGTCACGTTCATCAGGAATCTCGAAATTCATGGATCTAAATTTGTTCTTCTGAATATATATCTCCTCCCAAATTGTCAATTCTAAAGGTTTTTCCAAATGTTTTAAAAGTTGGGGTTCTTTTTCAATTTTATGATTCTCCAATAAACTATGTGCTGCAATAGCTGATTTTTCAATTTCACCATTTTTAATATTTCTGAAGTGTTCCTTATGCGAGTGTCCAAATTCCTTTTTGTTTTTCCTATGTATACATTATTGCAGTCCTTACAATTAATTTGATAAATCCCAGATTTTTTGCTATCTGGAGTGTTCAATTTCTTATTCGTTATTAATAGATTACCAAGGCTAAATTTATTTATTGGTGCCAATGTAACATTAAATTTCTTGAAAATTTTTTTTGAAATTTGTTATGTATTTTTGGATAAGTAATTATCTTAAATTGTTTTCCTTTCTTTGAATCAGATTGCAGGGTAGTGTATTCTTTTAATCTTTTTTGTTGTCCGAATTTCTTTAATTTATTTACAATTATTTCTTTTTCAAAACCATTTAAATTGGCTATGTTCAAAATGTGATTGTATTTTTTCTTAAAATCTTCTTCATTTAATGGAGCATTTAATAATCTATATATCAAACTCTTGAAAATTGCAAGTTTATGCGCAATATGATTGAAACCTGAAGATTTTATATAATTGTCTGTATGAGTATTCTTCCTATATATATTGAATTCAATTTTTCCTTGTAGTTCATTCCTTATTAAGTAAAGGTCCAAAAATGGGATTTGTTTATCATTTTCCAATTCCATAGTAAATTTTACACTTCCATCTTGAAGGTTGAGTAATTTCAATGCATCTTCAATATATTTAGAATTTATCACAGAGAAAATATCATCTACATATCTATACCAACATTTGAACATCCAGGGATAAACATTGGTGATATGAGACTCTAAATAACCCATAAATAAATTTGCCAAAAATGGTGAAAGTGGGTTACCCATAGCCAGACCTGAGATTTGTTTGTAAAATTTTCCATTGACAGTGAAAACATTTGCAAAGTTTTGTAAGAATTAAATATTCTTCTTTTATTTCTCTTTTTAGTTTTAAGGAATTTAGCCATTTTTCTAAAATAGTTAACATCTTTCCAATATATATTCAGAAGAGCAAATTTAGATCCGTGAATTTCGAGATTCCTGATGAACGTAATCTCATCTCAAAGTTCATCAAATTAACACCAGATGGCTACGTTATTGATGGAGATTCCAACAAAAACTCTGGTAGTCATAATGTCGGTTGAAAATGAGAGAGATCCTTCTCTCGAAAACTAGTTCCCGTGTTTGAAGAAACATAAAAAAATGATGTAAGATGTTAAAAATTACTCATTAATTTACATATTTATTGTTTTATATTGTTCCCTCACAGCGGGAAGCAAAACCACTGCCCTTTATGTATACTACGTACAATGTATATACAAAAATATATCCAAAAGGTAGTGTTAATATACTGTATACGAAACAAAACACAGCATTTTAAATGAACTGAACTTTATTTGAAACAATATAGGGTAGCATGGGGCTATTTCACACATTTCATATTAGAAGTTATATAACATCCAGGAAAAAAATTCATGGAAAATAAAATATATACATTTATTATTATAGTGATATCAATAAATATATACACACTACTTAAAAACTTAAAAGTAATAACATAATTAAACGAGAAATAGAAATCTGACATAAGATGTGGCATAATGTTATGAACTTAAGCGGGGCTATTCCGTCCACATCTTAACATTACAAACACCGACCACATGTGAATTGTTTTTTACCAAAGGCACCAACAAACACCTCATGAAACTTTTTTAAACATTTCTGACATCTGATCCACTCTCCCATACATTTTGATTTTTCTGTAAAATACTTTACACCACAAAATTAACACGGCACATCATCTTCCTCCATATTGACTGTTGGCTAAAGTGGAACATCTTCATCTGACGAGGAATGTGTGTTCCTTTTGTTCAAAATAGGTCGCTTGTTTGCATTTTTAAATTTTAGTTTCTTCCTTGATGCCACATCCTGCAAGTTGGAATCTGATGTTAAATGTGTTGAAGTAAGTTTGAAAGATTGCTTGAGTCGAGCTGGTCCAGATTTTTTCGGTGAGGGCAGTGAATCACTAAAAGAGGATCTCTCAGTAGTAAGTGTGTCTGTTTTGTCTGGAGAGGAAGTGCCGGGAAAAGTATTGATTGTAAAGGGCAGAGTTTTAGGATGATCTAAGTAAACCAAAGAAGGGAAAAAACCTCTGGTCTGCTATGGCATTAGGATTGAAGGGATACAATCCAGTACACTCAAACCCTTTAGAAGCAATCCCAACTGCGGCTCCTTTATTCCATGCTGTACTTAATATTTTGCCGAAATTATTTTTATTTATTGTGGTAGCCGGGTGGTTGTGGATAAAGGTAGTGGCTTCTTTGTGGTAAAAGGATTTTAGGGGTTTGAAAATGGTATGGTCCAGAGGCTGCAACACATGTGTGGAATGGGGCGGAAGGGACAGCATTTCAATACCATGGTCTCGACAATATTCTATTGCAGCAAGACAACAGTGTGAATTGTGGCCCGTCTAGAATCAGGAGACATTTTCCAGGAGTTCTGAATTTCTGGAAGTGCATCAACCATTGGAGGAACAGTTCTTCATTAATGTACCCCGATTCCAACATTTTAACAACAGACCCCGCTGGCAAATTTTCACTGTACGACTGCCTATTCCTTACACCTTTAAATATTATCAGAGGTGAAATGAAAACTCCAGTGGCACAACAACACACGACAGCGGTGACATTTTCTCCTCTCTCAACATTTGTTAATTTCACAACTTCTCTTGTTCCTTTCTCGGCAATAATTTTTCCAGAAGAGTTGTTGAGAGGAAATCCACTTTCATCCATGTTCCACACAGACTCAGGTTTATTTTGAACACAGATATCCTCTGCAATTCTCTGATAAAGAGAGAAAAATTCATCACACGCAGCCTTATTGCAGCCCTCGGCTCTTGCTATGGAGAGTCCTTTAGGTTTTCTCAGTGACAGGTCTTTATGTCTCTTCATGAAGGCAGCGAACGAGTCAACTTCAGCCAGTTCTTTCCATGGATGTTTTAGTCCATGCTTATTGGCAAACAGAAATGCCACTCTTCTCACATGCTCTGGTGTGTACCCAAATCCTCTAGTCGCCATTTCTTTCAGTCTATCGACTAGAGCTTTCTCTTCCTCATCAGAAAATATTGTTGGATGACCGGCATGATTGAAGACAATTTTTCCTCCATTTTCTTCTTTCTTCCTGGCAATTGCACATCTATCCTTTAAAGTCGAAGGAGGAATTTTGAACTGCCCCGCGGCCCCTCTTAGACTTAATTACCATTCAATAAGGCAGTTATTGCATGTTTCATGTCTTCTTCATTCCACTTCATGTAAACACCTTTAGATTGATATGTGCGCACCATCTGTAACATTTAAAAAAAAATCCCTTCTAATAATTTATTCACATTTTTCTAAAATAGTAATAGCTTTTGTAACTGTACGGAAGAGCCCCAGTTATTGTGTGTGAAATAGCCCCCATTTACTACATTATACTAAAAGTGTATAATTTCAAAACCACTTATAAATTCTAAATTTCACTTATAAATTCTAAATTTATAATTAACTGATCTGATAGTGGCAAACATTTACTATAAATTGATACAGTAATTATTGATATACCTCAATATATATAAACATTATAGCTTAAATAGTGAGATGCAAAAACTATTCAAGCAGGTATATGGCTCAAATAATACATACCATGGTTGACAAAAGCTTCTCTTGTAGTAACACAGAACCTTTCTTTCAAACAAACAGATGATGACTGAATACCAGACAGACAGGGGTTGAAAAGAAGTGGTCATTTGTCCTTGAAAATTCCAAAGGTTTCCAAGCAGACACAAAATTCTTAAAGTGTGCAAAAAAGCCCCGGGATACCCTAAAACAATAAATACGTACTTACTTCCATTTTATTACTGATTGGCGTCACAGCCTGCTGTAGACGCGAGGAGGTTTACGGCCAAGCGTGCAATGGCAACCAAAACTTTTCAAGCTCTATACATAGATTTCTGTGAACTAGATTATAATTTATGTTAATAACAAGTGAATCAAATTATTTTGAATAAATAAATAAATTATATATATATTTTTTAAATTAATATTGGGAAGTAAACATTATGAGGTTATATCATTAATAGTGAGTGGAGAACATATTTTAATCGACTCACCTCATATATTTACAAACTTCTTTGATACCGACGGTTTCAGACAATATCATGTCCTTCTCCAGTCATGGTTTCCACTGATGAAATTCTGTGATTGTTGATTTCTTTAGTGATATCACTTCTTGTGCTGCCATCTTTCGTTGGGATTATAAACTTTGTAATTAAATTTTTATCCACCGGAATATCGAAATTCATAGATCAATATTTATTCTTCTGAATGAATATCATCATCTGCATTCATGGATTAGGTCTGTTGACCCGTTCCGACTTCAGCCCATCTCTTTCTAGGTCTGCCCACATCTTGGGTGCCTTTAGGTTTGTATTTTATTTGTTTTGGGTATCTATCTTCATTCATTCTGTCTATGTGTTGCTTTCATTTTTGTCTATATGTAACTATTTTATCAGTTATTGCAAATATTTTAAGTTCCTGTCTTATTTCTGTCTTCCTTAGTGCACCCTTTAACAGATCTCAAAAATTTCATTTCTGCCGCCATTATCCTTAGATCTTGTTTTTTATGTATCCAGGCTTCTGAACCATAGAGCAGTACCGGTACTGCCAACGTTTTATAAAATTTCAATTGGGTCTCTCTTGTTGTTTTATTATTTAGTGATCGTTTTATCGTACCACATATTTCCTGGAATTTTGCTATTTTATTTGTTATATCATTATCATAATTAAATGAAATGTCACATCCTAGATAATTGAGATGGTTCACCTGTTCTATGATTTTGTTTCCTATTACTATTTTGGATCTGATTTGATTTTACCCTTGGAATGCCATTACCTTAGTTTTTCTATGGATACTTTGAGATTATATTGTTCACATATATTATGTAATTTAAAAATATTCCTTTGAAGTTCGTCTTCCGTATTTGCTATTATTACCTGGTCATCAGCGTATAATAATGTTTTCAAGTAGTGTGTTTTATCTAATTTTATTCCTTTATTTGTTTCTTCGTTCCATTTTTTTATTATATGAATATCATTTCCCAAATTGTCAATTCCAATGGTTTATCCAATTGTTTCAAAAGTTTCGCTTCTTTTTCAATTTCACAATTTTTAATATTTCTAAAATGTTCTTTAGTGCGTGTTTCCAAATTCCTTTTTGATTCTCCTATGTATACTTTGCTACAATCATTACAATTAATTTGATAAATTCCAGATTTCTTACTGTCTGGGATGTTGATTTTTTATTGGTATTTAGAAGTTTTTCCAGACTAAATTTATTAATTGGTGCCAAAGTAATGTTGTATTTGTCAAATATTTTTTGAAATTTCCAATGTACTATTGGATGGTAAGTAATTTTCTTGAAATTCTTCTTTTCTTTACTAACAATTTGTAGGGTAGAGCATTCTTTAAGTTGTTTTATCTTTCTGAATTTTTTTAATTTGTTAGGTATTATACTCTTATTAAAACCATTTAATCTGGCTATATTTAGGATATTCTCGTATTCTTTCTTACAATTTTCTCCTTTTAATGTTACCTTTATCAATTTATAGATTGATAAAGGTCCCATCAAAAGGAGAAAATTTTCTCCTTTTGATGGGACCTTTATCAATCTATAAATTGATAAAGGTCCCATTAAAAGGAGAAAATTGTAAGAAAGAATACGAGAATATCCTAAATATAGCCAGATTAAATGGTTTTAATAAGAGTATAATACCTAACAAATTAAAGAAATTCAGATAGATAAAGCAACATAAAGAATGCTCTACCCTACAAATTGTTAGTAAAGAAAAGAATTTCCCCTCCATGGTATCTTTACCTTGTCGTGGTGGAGTGGCTTGCGTGCTTAAATGATCCTGAGAGCTATGCCGGCGGTAGCATTGCTGCCGATAGGGTTACCCATGCCGGACTGGTCGAAGGTGATAAGCCAGACGAAAAAAGTACCTTGGGCGAAAGAGTGACGATCTTTCACCGTAAAAATACAACCGTCAAGAAATGCGGACATGGGTTCATCTGGGGTAAAATTTTCCGGAGGTCAAATAGTCCCCCATTCGGTTCTCCGGGCGGGGACTACTTCAGGGAACCCATGCCAAAGGCTCAAACACAGGGACATGTTCCTAGGAACATGGAATGTTAGGACTTTATACAATAGTGGGGCACTAGAGATATTAATGCAGGAATTGGATAAATCGCCCTTGGATATAGTCGCTTTACAGGAAGTTAGGTGGCCAGGAGAAGGTAGTCAGGAATCAGGAAGCTTTGCATTATACTATGGGGGTGCAGAAAGACCTGCATTTGGAATGGGTTTTTTAGTCAGAAGGAGGATCCTATCCGCTATCCGAGATATTAAATTTGTTAGTGATAGGATATCATACATAATTCTAAAGGGTAAATGACATGATTTTATAATTGTAAATGTACATGCCCCCACAGAAGATAAAGATGACAAGATCAAGGATGAGTTCTATGAAGAATTAGAATGCTTATTTGATACCCTTTCACGATATCATATGAAAATTGTCTTAGGAGATTTTAATGCAAAAGTGGGGCGGGAAGATATATTCAAACCAACAATAGGCAAATTCAGTCTTCATGAAGATAGTAACGACAACGGGGTTAGATTAGTCACATTTGCCACATCAAAGAATCTCATTCTTAAGAGCACAACATTTCAGCATAAGGATATTCATAAATACACCTGGACGTCCCCAGATGGAGAAACTCGGAACCAGATAGATCATGTATTAGTGGATAAACGCTGGCACAGTAGCATCATTGATGTTAGATCAGTTAGAGGGACAGACTGCAATTCGGATCATCATCTGGTCAGAGTGAAAATCAGACAACAGCTATCGCTTATGAGAGGAACGAACGCTAAAGATGATTCTGTAAAATATGAATTAAAAAACTTGAAAAATGATGAAATGCGGCAAGAATACCAAATCAAAATAGCTAATAGATTTGAAGTACTGGAATCTTCAGATGACAATGTGGAAAACGAAGAAGAAAGAAAAACTGATATAAATAAAGAATGGGAGGCTATAAGAGATACTATTAAATTGTCAGCATCAGAAAGCATTGGTTGTTTAAAAAAGAGGCAAAACAAGAAATGGTTTGATGAGGAATGTGCCGACATTGTAAAGAAAAGAAAGCTAGCAAAAATGAAATGGTTACACGAGCCAAATGAGGTAAATTTAGAGCAATTGGGTAGTGTTAGAAGGGAAACCACCAAGTTACTAAAGAGTAAAAAGAGGGAATATTTGAGAGAGAAAATTAATGATCTTGAAATGAATGCAAAAAATAGTAACATTAGAGAATTATATCAGGGAATTAGGATAGAGAAGAAGGGGTTTCAGGCTAGAACAAACATAATTCGGAATGAAAATGGGGATATGATTGCAGATTCTAGGAGTATATTAAATAGATGGAAAGGTTACTTTAATCAGCTATTAAATGTACATACAGAACAGGACATTGAGGAGGATAAGTTACAGACAGCAGAAATGCTAGTCGCAGAGCCAAGTGCATTAGAGGTTGAAATGGCGATTGAAAAATTGAAGATGTATAAAGCATCAGGTTCAGATGAGATCCCAGCAGAACTGATAAAATCAGGGGGAGAAAAATTGATGGACAAGATACGCTGGTTGCTTAGTATGATTTGGGAAAAAGAAGCTCTTCCAGATGAATGGAAGGAATCAATTATCTTACCAATTTATAAGAAAGGAGATAAAACTGATTGCAACAACTACAGGGGCATCTCATTACTTTCAACTTCGTACAAAATTCTAACAAATATATTAGTAAGCAGACTTACTCCCTATATTGATGACATTCTAGGAGATCATCAATGTGCATTTAGAAGAAACAGGTCTACAACAGATCAGATTTTCAGTATAAGACAGATTTTAGAGAAGAAATGGGAATATAATGGTACTGTACATCAACTATATGTAGACTTCAAAAAAGCATATGATTCAATTAAGAGGGAGAAGTTATATAGTATCCTGCTGGAGTTCGGAATTCCTAAAAAGTTGGTTAGACTTATACGAATGTGTCTAAATGGCTCAAAGAGTAGGGTGCGTGTAGGCAAACAGTTTTCAGACACTTTTGAAATCCAGAATGGGTTGAAGCAAGGAGATGCACTATCTCCTCTACTATTTAATTTTGTACTAGAGCATGCCATTAAATCTTTAGAGAATGAGGAAGGCTTACAACTCAATGGTATTAATAAGCTGTTAGTTTATGCTGATGATGTAGTACTACTGGCCGATAGCGAGGAGATACTAAAGGCCAACACGCACACACTAGTGAGTAACACTAAGAAATTAGGACTGGAAGTAAATATCAGTAAAACTAAATATATGGTCACACGTAGAAATTCAGTATATAATGGAAATGGACAGCTAATGACAAATGAGGGAAATTTTCAGGAAGTGGCTGAATTCAAATACCTAGGAACAATAATCACAAATAGGAATGAGATGCACAAAGAAATTAAACATAGGCTCTATTCTGGAAATGCTTGCTATTATGCATTGCAGAGACTTTTGATGTCCCAACTCCTTTCAAAAAACGTTAAGCTGAAAATATATAAAACTATTATTCTACCAGTTATATTATATGGGTGCGAAACATGGACTCTTACTTTAAGGGAGGAAAGGAGATTACGAGTATTTGAGAATAAAGTTCTTAGGAAAATTTTTGGACCAAAGAGAGATGAACAGACAGGTGAATGGAGAAGACTACATAACAATGAACTACATGGTCTTTATAGGAAGCCAGATATAATAAGAACAGTTAAGTCTCGTAGACTGCGATGGGCAGGACATGTTGCACGTATGGGGAATGAAAGACGTGCATGGAAGCTTCTTGTAGGAAAGCCAGAGGGAAAACGCCCAGTTGGTAGGCCAAGAATGAGGTGGGAGAAGAACATTAACTATGATTTGAGGGAAGTAGATTATACAGGGAATGATTGGAAAGCATTAGCTCAGGATAGGGATGTATGGAGAGCTTATGTCCGCGCGGCCATGAACCTTCGGGTTCGATAGTGCCAGTGAGTAAGTAAGTAAGTAAAGAAAAGAATTTCAAGAAAATTACTTACCATCCAATAGTACATGGGAAATTTCAAAAAAATATTTGACAAATTTAAAGATTGATAAAGATCCCATTACAAGGAGAAAATTTTAAGAAAGAATACGAGAATATCCTAAATATAGCCAGATTAAATGGTTTTAATAAGAGTATAATATCTAACAAATTAAAGAAATTCAGGAGGATAAAACAACTTAAAGAATGCTCTACCCTACAAATTGTTAGTAAAGAAAAGAAGAATTTTAAGAAAATTACTTACCATCCAATAGTACATGGGAAATTTCAAAAAATATTTGAGAAATACAACATTACTTTGGCACCAATTAATAAATTTAGTCTGGAAAAACTTCTAAATACCAAATAAAAATCAACATCCCAGACAGTAAGAAATCTGGAATTTATCAAATTAATTGTAATGATTGTAGCAAAGTATACATAGGAAACACAAAAAGGAATTTGGAAACACGCACTAAAGAACATTTTAGAAATATTAAAAGTTATGAAATTGAAAAATTAGCAATTGCTGCACATAGTTTACTAGAACATCAAAAATTGAAAAAGAAGCGAAACTTTTGAAACAATTGGATAAACCGTTGGAATTGACAATTTGGGAAATGATATTCATTCAGAAGAATAAATATCGATCTATGAATTTTGATATTCCGGTGGATAAAAATTTAATTACAAAGTTTATAATCCCAACGAAAGATGGCAGCACAAGAACTGATGTCACTAAAGAAATCAACAATCACGGAATTTCATCGGTGGACGCCATGACTGAAGGACATGATATTGTCTGAAACCATCGGTATCAAAGAAGTTTGTAAATGTATGAGGTGAGTCGATTAAAATATGTTCTCCACTCACTATTAAATTATATTTTAATTAAACATACTGGCGGCCAAATTTTAATAGGCAACTCGGCAAAAATATATTCAGCAATTCACAATTTTATGAAAAAAATTTATTTTGTACATACACTCGATGAACATAGTAATCTTGCAGCCGGATCTTGGACTATAAATAACCAATTTCTTGATGTTTTTATTATTGATTTAACATTTCTCAATGAAAGATAAATTATATTTGAAGAGAAAAATTTTCGCCTAGACCGGGACTCGAACCCGGGACCCTTGGCTTTCCGGGCCAAGTGCTCTACCAACTGAGCTACCGAGGCGAGTTACGAAAATTTTTCTCTTCGAATATAATTTATCTTTCATTGAGAAATGTTAAATCAATAATAAAAACATCATTAGAAGCTTTACTAGCTTTATAAAAGTAATGTTAAATTCCCAATAAATGTCTTCTTAACTAAGAAGCCGCCATTTGCAAAGATAGAAGCAATGGTTTCAAAAGCATTTGGCGATAGGGAATTACAACATATATAAGAGAAAAATTTGCGTCTACATCGTAACTCGCCTCGGTAGCTCAGTTGGTAGAGCACTTGGCCCGGAAAGCCAAGGGTCCCGGGTTCGAGTCCCGGTCTAGGCGAAAATTTTTCTCTTCAAATATAACCAATTTCTTACAAATATTAACTAATCAGTTGACTACAAACCTAAAAGGAGAATGTTATGTCTCAGATATTATGTGGTATTAGCACATATTATACAGCAATAACTAATATGTGTTATTAGAAAATGTCATGTGTGATATTAGTACAATAACTGTGAAATTCTGATCAGAGTTATTAGAAATCTTAAATAGCTACCAAGGCTTATAGGTCATTGTGATGCGGAGTTTAGTTTTGCAGCATTCTATTTTCTGCTCTTGAGCATCTGTAATGGCAGAAACTATTTTATCTTCTATTGCACTAATCATACTTTAACTTTTTTATGGAAGAAATATTACATTAAGCATAGACTCCCTCTGGCATATCTTTAGCACTGATATACAATTAGAACTTACCCGTCAGGAGATGGATTTTAAACTTTTGATCACACACACACTTTTTTGACTATACAAAGACATGGAGGGCTTCCTCAAATGAGTGATCAACTCAATCTAGGGCCTCCTCTAAGACAACATGAACATTTAACATGACACACCATTCACTCACATATTCATATCAATCATGGTGAATACGATGATATGGTAGCCAGATGATGATCAGGGATTGTTTGGTCCTGAAAGTTTCCTGACATTTGTCTTATGGGTGAGAAAAAATCTGGAAAAAAACCACCACTCAGGAAACTTCTTCCAATTGGGGATCGAATCAAGGCCCACTGCACATGAGGCAATGATGCTATACCAAAACCACTGCGGAGGACCTAAATAAATCTATACGTTTAAAATATTAAAATAAATTTGCAAAATTGTTTATATTTGCCTTAAAGACTATTTGATTCAGATTTGGTACATTTAATCTTATAAGCTTTGTCAAAGTTGTGAAGAGTATCCCTTTACACATACTGTGAGGCATTTGTCCAGTTAACTGTACTTGTCATTACAAGAGACCGGATGTTAGGAAAAATGCCTATAGTTATTTAATATAGATATTGTAAATGTGACTTCATATAAGTTCATACTAACAACTCTAGAGTTGTTTTCCATGAAGTTCATTTTGCCTATAAATGCCTATTTCAGCTTATAATGCCTATAAATACCTATTTGCAATTTTTTCTCAAAATTAACTCAGTATTTCAATGAAATCAATTGAAATGGACAAACTTCATGGCACAAATCATTTCATAGAAGTTTTCAAGTATTCTTTTAATAAATTCCTTTAGAATATTTAAGAATAATGATGGCAATAACCCAATAACCTAGCAGGTAGATGGTTTCCCCCTCAATGCACTCCCGTTAGGTAAATATTGTATTTTTCCACCTCATGCATTTCTGTTAAGCGAAAAAGCCCTAAGCTATGTCCCATTGTATTATGCTCTGGCTCTAAGGCTTAGAGAAAAGTTCTTTGCTTCTTTTCAATACAAACATTGCTGAGTGACAAAGATGGTAGATGGCTCAGCTTTCTTTCTCTGTCTTACACCTGGATCTGAAACCGGCAATATTATTTTTAATGTAGGTAACACTGAATTCAGTCTGCAGTCCTCATTCACAGACATGAGCTTCAAAGACAACATGTTGTGGCAAGTATATGTAGCTTTTTTTTAGAACAGTTTATTTTAAGATACCTAAAGAGCGGACAACAGTAAAAGACAAACCAACCAATTTTGTGAAAGAATTTGGTGTGGAAATATTCTCAAGTGACTGTTCTGCTCTTTGTAAAAAGGCAAAACAAATTCCAAAAGCATCTGTGATATCTTCGCATGCTATTGATAACATATGTTTATATTCTTAACGTAAGACTGTAAAAAGTTATGTTGTCCATTTTTTGTAAGAGCCTATTTTAAATTTTTAGTGCCTTTTTGCCTGCCTATTTTGAATTTTTTAAGTGCCTAAACATTTGGACTCTAGTCATTACATTGTGGAAATTTTCACATAGTGCCTTTGTGATATATATATCTTCATATATGTAATTCTTCTATACATGTGTTTGTCAGTGAACTTCTCCTAAACGACTGGAATGATTTTGATGAAATCTTTTGTGTGTGTGTCTGATTGGTTTCCTCGATGGTTTAAATTCACAATTGGACCCTCTGAAACCATTAGGTGTAGGAGTTCACCTGAAGTGAAAATTTAAAAATTGCTCTAGCGGTCACAATTTTTTATGTTTCACAACGTAACTCAGTACATCGTATTAAAATAAACCGAGGTAGGTATTATCCTAAAATATGTGAAATCTGACAATTATAAGTGGAGGTTTACCTGAAATTAAAAACTGCCTGAATGACTGGACCAATTTTAATGAAATTTTTTGTGTGTGTTTGAGTGCATCTCTGGATGGTTTAGATTCAAAATTGGACCCCCTAAAACCATTTTAGGTGTAGGAGTTCACCTGAAGTGAAAATTTAAAAATTGCTCTAGCAGTCACAATTTTCAATATTTTACAACGAAACTCAGTATATCCTATTAAAATAAACTGAGGTAGGAATTATCACAAAATGAACGAAATCAGACAATTAGAAGTGGAGATTTATCTGAAATCCGAACTGCAATGTTTGGTTTGTCTCAGCATATACCATACAATTTAATTAACCTTCAATATTTAATTTATTTAGGCATAGCTATGCATGCTAGTATACATATATAAATTTATAAAACAGATTCCTAAACATTAGAATAAATAAGTATGTATTGGTTTTAATATCAAAACTAGCTGTCTCAGAAGTATGGAGATTAAGAAAACAAAACTATAAGGCATTTCATATTATGGCATTTTTTTTATTAAAAATATATACAAATTTGTAAAAACTGCACAAAAGATTTAATTTTCCATTCTTAACAAGATGTTCATTTTAAATTTGTAAATATCAATATTACAAGATAAAATAGTATGATCTTGTAAATCATCAGTTCAAAATCTTATATAAAAACCTCTTCATCGATCAAGTATGTATAAAATATTGAAAAATAAATTTGTAAATGAAATATTTCCAGAAAAAAACAATCATAAACTTGGCTGTGGGACTTGACATACTGATCACATTGTCTACCTCTGTGATTAATATATGTAGATGTGAGGCCAGTACAGGACATGTGGCACAAATGAGGAATGAATGACGTGCATGGAAGCTTCTTGTAGGAAAACCAGAGGGAAAACACCCAGTTGGTAGACCAAGAATGAGGTGGGAGAATAATATTAGCTATGATTTGAGGGAAGTGGATTATACAAGGAATGATTGGAAAACATTAGTTCAGGATAGGGATGTATGGAGAGCTTATGTCCATGCAGCCATAAACCTACAGGTTTGATAGTGCCAGTGAGTTAGTTAGATGTAAGGCCAGCAGCCGGCTGGTAGGCCAAGGGCTTCTAGGTCTGTCGCACCAGGAAGTTTCGTTTAATTAATTACTCAGAACAAAAATTTCTGGTTTTCATTCCATCCTGTTGAACAAAATTAACATTTTAGGCTGAAAACATCTGAGAGCTTTAATTACCAATTTATCTTCTACTTTTAACTGCAAGAATGGAGTTTGAATCAAACCTCTACTGTAATCATTCTTTCAAACACTTTTACCTGTTATATTATTTTTACTAACAAGGAAAGTACTTATGTTGGACCAGTTGGTTTATAACAAAAATTGGAGGATATGTTAATTAATTGACATTAAATATGATGACGTTAGTCATTTTGTTGCAAAATTAATAAAACTCGTGTTATTTGTCATTCAATTTCAATCGCATCATTGACCGGTTCATAATGGCACGAGTGCTCATTGCAACTGGTTTCAAGAACAAGTGCAGCTAGAGGGGCAAAGTACATAAATATTAGTTTCCCACCTTGTTAACATCAGTAACTATTTTTGAATACCTTATACAGATAGCAGAGCACTGTGTAGGGCCTACTTTTTGTTATTTGAAATTGCACTTACAATGTATTGAGTTTTTTATATTTAAGTAGAAACAATTTATTAGTACGTACTTTACGAATACTGGACTGTGGGAGTGGAAAAAACATTCACACTCCGGTGCGCTGCTCTTCAAGTAACCATGCCACTCCATTCCTATATTTATTTTGTTAGTTTATATCTCTCTCCCTGTCCCTTTTGTTCTTCCCTCTTTCACCACACTATCATTTTCTATTTTTATTTGTTTATTTTATTTTTTCCAAATGTTTTACTTATTTATTTTGTCATGTACCGATGTTAAGCCTTTTTATATTTTCTTGTTCCTTATTTCCTATTAAATATTATGCATACTATTGAATTTGCAGTGAAATAACTAATATCACAGTGTTCAGTATCCTTCATTCAACATATCCTCCAATTTTTGTTACAATCCAACTGGTCCAACATAAGTACTTCCCTTGTTAATGTTATAAACTACACAACTTTTTCAAACATACTTATCACAAACGCTGTACATACACTCTCTGACTCATACATAATTTAAGTTAAATTACTGTAATATAGAACTTCAATTTTAACATTTTAATACCACAGACAGAATTGGATGACTTGGATCTCAATTTGGAATTTCCAAACAGTACTATATCCCTTTGTATGAGTTACCAATTTACACTGCTGGGCCAGCAGTGATGCTACTGGGAGAAGGTATGCAGAAGAGCTATTAGTTTTCAGTCCAATCTTCAGCGCAAAAATAAACTACAAATGAGGCCGACTCTTTCTGGACCGAATCAGTCCATTCTCTTGCAGAATTGCATAATATTCTTTTGTACTGGAAGCACATTACGAAAGATGACTTTAATATGAACATACAGCATTATAGAATTTAAATATGAATCAGAAACTTCATACTTCACCTCACAAAGTATGCTTTTCTCATCTGACATGTTTTGAAAGCCCTTGATTTCATCCTCAGCTACACTTTGAGCCATATTTATCTCATATTGAAACTCACCTTATACTATCATGCACAATTAATTTTTATTATACTGCATTATATCGTAATTTAAGTTCTCAAAAATGGGGACCAGGGCTGGGTCCTAGTAGCCCTTAAAGAGGAGCTGTCCCTGTTCTAGTAATAAGATTTGATAACTATTGGCAGTAATCTCAAAATATATTAGCATGGTTATTTATGAATGATAAGACGAAGGCTATGATTATAGGAAGAAACTAAGGAAGATAGACATGAGGATTAAAGATGAGGCCATTGAGCAAGTGGAGACTTCAAATACTTGAGTTATACTGTCATTAGTAACATGAACTGTTGTCAAGAAGTAAAGCAGAGGATAGCAATGGCAAAAGAAGCTTTTAACAAGAAGAGAAACATTTTCTGCAGACCTTTGGCAAAAGAATTATGAAAGAGGTTAGTGAAGTGCTTTGTGTGGAATGTAGCATTATATGGTTCAGAGACTGGACATGAGATGGAATGAAGAAAAGCGACTGGAAGCTTTTGAGATGTGGATATGGAGAACGATGGGTTGTATAAAACGGACCGGCAAAATAAAAAAAAAAAGATGTGCTAGACAGAGTAGGTGAAGGAAGAACAATGCTGGAACTTATAAAGAAGAGGAAAAGAAATTGGATTAGCCACTGGCTAAGAAGAAACTGCCTGCTGATGGATGCCCTAGAATGAATGGTCAACAGAAAGAAAGTAGAAAAAGACATCAGACGACAGACAATATTAAAATAAATGGTTTGTATGTGGATACAAAAAGGAAGGCTGAGTTAAGGAAACAGTGAAGAATGCTAGTTTGCGGTGAAAGACCTGCTCTTGGGCAAAACACTATGTATGTATGTATGAATGTGCTTCCACCTTTAATTTTTTTTTTTTGGAATTGGTACCTTTTGGAAATAATCTCCACAAAACAAAGAAATTTTTAAAAAATAAAAATCTCTATAATATTATTTGAAGAGAAAAATATATGCCTGAATTAGGATTTGAACCTGATGACTCTGGTTATGTGCACCCGTGCTCTGACCACAGAGCTACGAGCCTCCTAATTTAAATGCACATTAATTTTCTCCTCCAGACATACACTTTTCTCTTCAAATAAAATTTGTCTTTCGGTGAGAAGTAATAAATTTAATATGTAAGATCTCTAAAATAAATGTACCACCTCATTTGATAATCTTCACAAAAATTACACAGACACTGATTTTTAAAATAATTCTGAAAATGTTGGGGAAGAATAAGAGGAAGATGTTTTTATCTCAGGTCTTATGTAATTTGCCTCAACAGCTGAATTCCAGCACATTAAGATGGAGATTCGGTCCAGTTGCTTTGGCTATGTTAAAGTGGCAGATTAATTTAAATAAACATTTTAAAATAAATAATAAACTGTTGGATACAATATTATTTGCCGATGAACAAGTAGTGATTTCCAGTTCAGAAGATGATCAACAAAGAGCTATTTTTAATTTGGAAAAAGTAAGTGCCAATTACAACTTTAAAATTTCAAAGAATAAAACTAAAATTTTAGTATTTAAAGGACAAGATACCTTAGGAGCAAAAATAGTAATTGATATTTAATTTTAGGAAGTTATATTTTGAGGTTATTTTAATGATATTATTTTTGGTCTGTACATCTTACCTCAATATTAATGTTGATTTGTTCTTGGACATGTTTCAAAACAATTCTGTTTTATCGTCAAAAACCAGTCTGGGAAAGCTGACGATAAAACAGAATTGTTTTGAAACATGTCCAAGAACAAATCAACATTAATATTGAGGTAAGATGTCCAGACCAAAAATAATATAATAGTAATTGATAATCAAATTTTAGAGCAAGTGAACAGTTTTAAATATCTAGGTTTCAATTTATTATTATGTTAAAATTTAAGATATTAATGACAAAATAAAAAAATAATTTAATCTAATGTGTGGCATTATTAAAAGAACCCTTAAAAACACAAGAAAAGAAACAAAAATGAAATTTTATAAAGTAATGGCTGTTCCTGTATTGATGTATGGATCAGAATGTTGGGCGATCACTAAAAGACAAGAACAAAGATTGGAAGCAGCTGAGATGAGATTTTTAAGAAATATAGCAGGATATACTCTGCTGAGTAAGAAAAGGAATGAAGATACAAGAAAGGAACTAAATATTTTCAAACTCACAGACCGAATAATTAAATATAGGAACGACTGGAAAGAACATACTGATAGAATGCCAGAAGAAAGATTTATAAAATTATTGCTAAATAATAAATCACACGGAAGGAGAAATGTTGGACACTCACATAGAAGATGGTCTGAACAATTTTAACAATTCTAGCTTTCATGAAACCGGAACGAGCCAACAGGCTTAATCCCTGGATGATGATGATGATGAAAGATGGAGATATGTTGTTTGAAACCTGGCTCAAGCAACTTTCTCTATAAATATATTCATAACTGACATTACAACTGCCAGGAATATGTCCCAAGCAGCTATTTTCAATTTCCTCTCCTAGTAAGTCATATTCTATTAAATAACAATGATAACCATTATCATCATACACTACCTAAACTCAAATTGTTCCCCATGTGAGCCTCATCACATGGTCTGTTTTCTTCTTTGAAGTTTTTATGAACCCCAGATATTGAAGTTCTGCCACAGAACGTGTGAATCGAGCTCTGAAGACAGGTTAAGGAAACTTTTATTGTGCATATAAGTAAAAGCTCCTTATTCATGGGGGATATGTTCCATAAATATGCCGCGAATACAGAAACCATAAATATAGAATGGTAATTTGTATGGGTATATAGGGGATATGTTCCAAGGTTCCAAAATAAAATTTCCGATTGAGGGTCTTTCCACTTTTCAGCGGTTGCCCTTTTACCAGCCGGCTGCTGGCCCTTCACATCCACATGTGTCAATCACAGAGGTAGATGATCAGCAGCCAGTGTAGGGGTGACATGTGGTTAGCAAAATAATATCAATTTAATGAGAGATTTTGAACAATTTATATTAATTATTATTGTCAGGCTTAGGCAAGGGTTTAAAGAACTTAGTAATTTTTTTCCTATTTTGCTGCTTTTAAAAGGACTTTCAATTCAGATTGATATTCAGCTGTGAATTCAGAGATTGAATTCCTTATTTTGTCTTCAGATTTGTTGATGAATTGTACAGTTGATTCATTAACATTGAAACAGCGTAATATGGATGCAAAGACTCGCCAATGCATAAATGGTCAAGCATTTCTGTTTTTACTTTAAGCGACAACACTACTATTTTCCACTTCGGAACTCATTTTTCTTTCCTTTTACTAAACATCATAAATTGGGAACAAAGCAGAAGAGAGACATGTTATTCAATCAAAATTATTGCAACGAATAACAAGTTGAAACAATAAAACACCAATCATGACGAGGACGGCATTTATCATTGGACATAGCAGCACGTGAAATATGGTGGTAGAGGCTTTTAACAACAAACTTTACGCTTAGTGACAATAAGGTTTGTTTTACTTTGATATTTATTTGTCCATTTGGTTTGAATCACTCTTTGTAAAAGCCACCTTGGCACATGCCTGCAGTAAAAAAAAAGTTGCCAATGTGTTACTAAAGGATACTAATATTTCTAATGAACCGACTGGATATGAGAATAAAGACTTTTTAGCTGTGAATACAGGAACTGTAACGAAATATTTAACCCGCGAATAAGGAGCTTTTACTGTATAATATAATTTAAAAACACATACACTATATATTACACAAGAAATAATAATAGTAAGAAACGTAAGTAATATTAAGTTTGGTCTGCCAAACTTATTATTAAGTAGAACCTCATAATGTTACTTCTTATTGTATTTTCAAAGTAACGAATCAGGTATAATAAAGATTTTTGCTCGATCACTGGGTTCAAATCCCAGTCTCAGCATATATTTTTCTCTTCAAATAGAATTTGTCCTTCAGTGAGAAGTATTAATAATAATAATAATAATAATAATAATAATAATAATAATAATAAAAATAAAAACATCGAAAGAAGCTCTACTGTCTTTATAAACAAATGTTTAAATTCCCAATAAAAGCTTTCTTAGAAAAGAAGCTGCCATTTGCATGATCGAGCAAAGGTTCATAGCATTTGGTGTTCAGGAATTAACAATGTATAAGAGAAAAATTTGTGTTTAGTTTGAGTACTCAGGTAGCTCAGTTAGTAGAGCATTGGCATAGAAAGCCAAAGGTCCTGGGTTCAAATCCCAGTCTGAGCATATATTTTTCTCTTCAAATATAATAGAGATTGCTGAAACTTAGCTAGATTAGACTGCAATGCAAATAAAGGAATATACAAATTGCTAAGGATAATGGTTTTCACAAGAAAATGATACACAAGAAAATAAATAAATTCAAAGAACAAAAAGTCATCAATGAAAGTACTCTTCAGACAGATAAAAATATAGGCAAAAAATTCAAGAAGTTCACATACCATCCTTTCGTATTTGACAAGTTTCAAAAAATTTTCAACAAATTCAACATTAAATTAGCACCGAAAAATGATTACAGCTTAGGTAATTTAATAAAAACCAACAAAAATGAAAAAATTGAAGACTGCAAAAAATCGGGAATTTATCAAATTAATTGTAAAGATTGTGAAAAGATATACATAGGAAAAACAAAAAGGAATCTAAATACAAGATTAAAAGAACACCTCAGAAATGTTAAAAATGGAGAAACCGAAAAATCTGCAATAGCTGCACATGCCTGGTCAGAAAAACATAGAATAGAAACCAAAACAAAATTACTTAAACAATTGGAAAAACCGAAGGAACTCACAATTTGGGAAAAAATTTACATATGCAAGAATGAAAATACAACTATGAATTTTGAAATACCCGGTTATAAAGAAAGAGGACTGATTTGGAAATTCTTCGGTCGGCCACCAGATGGCGCGGAGGTCAGTCTGCAGGATAGAAGACCGTTGGACGTCAGTTGTGAACGTGACGCAGCATTGACAATGTCACAAATTACGTGAAGAAACCCAGGGTCTGCTATGAATTATGAAGTATGAGGTGAGTGAAATAATAAAAAATAAACAATATTAAAGAACCTCATAGTGTTATTTCCTATCTACATAACTTAAAAAAGGAATAGATATTTAATTTTAGGAAGTGATATTTTGAGGTTATTTTATTATATTATTTTTAGTCTGATCATCTTACCTCAATATTAATATTAATTTAATATTGAGGTAAGATGATCAGACTAAAAAATATAATAAAGGAATAGATACCTGTAAAAATCAAATACTATTTATGTTAATTAAAAGGATACTGCATTTCTGGTGATACATCTCTCTGCTCCTCACCAGTGTCACTTGGATTCACTATAGCAAGGAATGACTGGAGCCAATCATACACATTAATAAGTTTTCCATACTCCAAGTGCAGTTTATACACAATGCAGATGTCAGGTAGTGTTGGTACTATTGCTGTGTTATTTTCCAATTTGCAGCATTCACACTAAAAAATAAATATATGTTTTTATTTAAAAGAATCAATTAAAATATTAAATCATGAAGGCCTTTCAAAACATGTTTCATCTTTGACATGCTAATTGGTACTGATGTCAGACTCATTAATTTATAATTAAGAACCTCATAATGTGTTTCCCAATTTTAACTTTGAACTGATGTCAGTGTATAATTTATATAATGGGTTTAGATCTGTGCGTGTGTTCTTGTTTAGATTGTTTATATTCTTTGCTTCTCTTAAAATTTCCACGTTTTCTAAGATGCTAATCTTGTTGTTGTTACTCGCTTTGTGTGTGATTGTCATCGTATATTCAATTTTGTTGAACTGATGACAATCGAAGATACCATGACAATCATACACAAAGAGTAACAACAAGATTAGCGTCTTAGAAAACATGGAAATTTTAAGAGAAGTAAAGAATATAAACATTCCAAACGAGAACACACCCATTATATAAATTATGCACAGACATCAGTACTAATTAGCATGCTGAAGATGAAACAAGTTTTTGAAAGGCCTTCATGATTTAATAATTAAACCAAGCTTTTTTAAATCAATTCTAATTGAGGAAGATGGATAAAAAAAGAGTACTATATTATCTAATATATAAAAATGAATGTTTGTTTGTTGGTTTGTTTGTACATATACTATGTGCGGCCATACCATTGATCCGATTTTGATGGGGTTTTTGGCAAAATATTCAGGAGATTCCCGGAATGATGATAGGCTATAAGGGAGTTGTAATACTCAACCCCTTCACCCCTAAAAATTGCCCTTTTAGCTAAAAACCTGAAATAAAGTCCCTGTTTTGATGCTTAAATGGCTTATGCTGCCTAAACCATAATAAATACACCAAATTAATGTACACAGAATTGAATATCTCAAAAAAACTCTACAAAAAGTCTGCGACAGCATAAGTTTAACTTTTACGGATAACTCACAATAACCATTTTTGACTTTCATTGATTCCAAGAAGATCGGGATAAGTAGATTTCCGGGCAAGCATGCTCTGCCATACCGTTCATCTGATTGTGATGGGGCTTTTTGAAAACTATTCAGGAGATTCCGGGGATGAACATAGGCTATAAGAGAGTTGTAATACTCAACCCCATCACCCCTAAAAATCACTCTTTGTAGTGAAAAACGTGAAATAAAGTCCCTATTTTGTTGCTTAAATGGCTTACACTGCCTAAACCATAACAAATACACCAAATTATTGTAAACAGAATTGAATATCTCAAAAAACTCTACAGAAAGTCTGCGACAGCATATGTTTATCTTTTACGGATAACTCACAATAACCATTTTTGTCTTTCACTGATGCCAAGAAGATTGGGATAAGCTGATTCCCGGGCAAGTATAGCAGCTCAAGGCTGGTGGTACAAACACATTAACATTTATTTAGGAGTAGCAGCACACGCTGGGTATTAGCTAGTTATTAATAACATTTTAATACATAATATCAATTGTGATAACAATGAATATTAAAAATATTTAACTTTTATAGGAATTAATCACTATGAGGTTTAATTTATGGCCAAGAAAGTGCTGAAGATGAGACCGTTGTGGTCTCAAAATTGCGATCTACTTAGAAAATTTATATGAGGAGAGGTAAGAAACATTTAATTTCACCATTAAAAATGTTGATTAAATATATGTGGCAATCACAGAGGTGAATGATTATCCAGCCAAAATAAGGGGGGTCAGTGTGTCAGGTCCCCAAGTCAATATAGCTGTTTTTTTTAACTTGGAGTCACTACCTATAATAGCTATCCAAATTCTTCATGATTTGAGTACTGCTCCCATACATTGGCTGAAATTCCATGAGCAAATTTATTTATGTATGGGGATTTAAACCAATATGTATCCTGTAACTCGTCACCAAGGCATGATGCCTTAACTGTTCAGTGGGGTTTATTGAGAATTACCCTAAAAAACTTATTTTTTAAATTTCTAATCGCACCACTTAAAAAAATATGCATTTTTGGTTATAGAAACAATGAGTCAAAATTAGATTGCTTTAAAAAAATTTTGACCGAGGTGCAGAGATCATAAAATTTACTCTATCTTTTTTCAGAAACAATAAACAGCAACTTTCTAGGTGTCAATGAGACATCTAGTAGACAACTAAGGTAATCATAGTTAAATATGGGAAATAACATTATGAGGTTCTTAATTCATAAATTAATGAGTCATTTTTTACATCTTACAACATATTTTATGTTTCTTTAAACATGGGAACTAGTTTTCAAGAGAAGGATTTCCCTCATTTTCAACTGACATTATCTCCATCAATAACGTTGCCATCTGGTGTTGATTTGATGAACTTTGAGATGAGGTCACGTTCATCAAGAATCTCAAAATTCATGAATCTAAATTTGAATTTTGAGATTCCTGATGAACGTGACCTCATCTCAAAGTTCATCAAATCAACACCAGATGGCAACGTTATTGATGGAGATTCCAATGAAAATCCGGTAGTCATAATGTCAGTTGAAAATGAGAGAGATCCTTCTCTTGAGAACTAGTTCCTATGTTTAAAGAAACATAAAATATGAGGTCAGATGTAAAAAATGACTCATTAAGTCATTAATTTACAAACTAAGGTATTACTTGGATTGATGAAGGTCGGTTAAATTTTGCACAGAGGCAGCCTGAAAATCTTCAGACTCAGGACCCACAGCTTAAAGTCCCCCCCCCTGAGGACTTATTTCTTGAATTTTTCCTTCCTTAAAATCCAATGACCCTGACCGGGACCTCGTCTAGCGTCACATTAAAATCTGAGCCATAGTCCACAATTGCAGCCTTACTATATGAACTAACTTACCCAATATGAGGTAAGATAAGAACTGACTCATTCATTCATTCATTAACTTACCTAACTTTAAAAATAAAGTATAAAATTTGATTTGCTTTAACAAAACATTGGATAATTAAAAATGTACTGAATTTATAATAGATAAGTAGTTTAAAGAACGTGTCATAGTAGCATAAATAATACTGACCTGCAAGTAGTAATGTGGTTTATTAAGAGCTGTGTGTATTGCAGCACGAGGTGTACCCATGATTAACCTTTTCACACTTGTAACATTTCTGAAGAACAGCACTTCATGCAATGGAATGTTTGTTGGTGGAATGAGATACTGAGAGAATAATGTATCTGACAAATAGTCTAATATGTTCTTTCTCAATTCTTCATAAAATGTCAGAGGCTTCTTACTGCGAGATAACTCCATTAGTTTCTGCAAAACATAAGTAACATCTTTTATAATTTTGATCACGAGAATCAAATTAAATCTACTCTAGATATTTTTTATTATTCATTTAATACATCTAAATGAAGGGTAGATTATATTTGAAGAGAAAAATACACGCTCAGACTGAGGATTGAACCCAAGATCTTTCGCTTTCTATGTGAATGCTCTACCGACTGAGCTATCTGAGAACTCCAATCTAAATGCAAATTTTTCTCTTATATACAATGTTAATTCCCGAGTGCCAAATGCTATGAAACCATTGCTTCAATCTTGCAAATGGCAACTTCTTTATTAAGAAGACCCTTTACTGAGAATTTTACATTACATTATAAAGCCGGTACGGCCTCTTTTGATATCTTTTATTATTCATTTAATACATCTAACTGAAGAATAAATTATATTTGAAGAGAAAAATATACGCTCAGACTGGGGTTTGAACACAGGATCTTTTGCTTTCTGTGTGAATTCTTTATTGACTGAGCTACCTGAGAACACCAATTTATATGCAAATTTTTCTCTTATATACAACATTAATTCCCCAGACAACAAAAAATCTGGAATTTATCAAACTGTTTGCAAAGATTGCAACAAGATATATACAGGAAAAACAAAAAGGAACTTGGAAACTCATAAAAAAAAGAACACTTCAGAAACATAAAGAATGGAGAAATTGAAAAATCAGCTATAGCAGCACATAGTTTATTAGAGCATCATAGAATTGAAAAAGAAGCAAATCTTTTGAAACATCTATCCAAACCTTTGGATTTAAGAGTTTGGGAAAAGATATATATTCAAAAAAACCACACTAAAACCACGAACTTCGGGACGAACCAAGCTTGATTACAAAGTTCTTCAAAAATACAACAGGTGGCAGTTTAGAAAATGATTCCTTCAAAAGAACACCAGATGGCAGTTTAGAAAATAATTCCTTCAAAAGAACATCAGATGGCAGTTTGGATAATTACCGGCAAAAGAAACAAAATTGACAGTCATGAAAACAGCTGAGGATGGTGACGATGGTCGCTGATACTGCAGTGTTGTGTTTTAAAAAACATAGAAGTATGAGGTAAGAAGAATTCACGATTCATTTAATTCTTATTAATTCCCCATCTCTAGATATTTGTTAATAGACACTTACAAGAAATATTAAATATGAGATAGCCTGATTTAATATCAAAACAAGAATTATGGTCTAAAACTGAACAAGCACCCAATCAAAAAAATGAAAGGAAGAAATGTAACACTGAATTTGGACTACTCTATGCAAAGCACAAAAAACACAATATAAAGATGTGCAATTGACAAGAATCCACAAGGTGTAAGGAAAATTGCAAGACCTAAAGTAACTTGGAAGAGGACAGTTGAAAATAAGGTATATCTACAATGACATAACAGCCCAACATTAGGTCTTAGGGTCGTATGCAAATGCATTAGTCTCTACTCAAATTACTTCCAATCACTGGTGAGCTGACTTGCCGTGAGCAATTGCTGAGATCGAATTAACGGCCAACTTACTGGTCATGCATGAAAGTTGACGTTTTCGTAATATTGGCAACGAATTACCCAGAATTCTCAGCGATAAAACCACTTCCGTTATTTTCGTCTGCTATAGAGGAACGCATTTACGCTTGCGTCCTGCAAATAATACCGTATACAACGACGTCTGCATCGCGCAATATTACGCCGATTCTCCTGTTCTTCCAGTTGAATTCTTTGGTAGACTCTATCAAATTCCTCTTCTCCGCATATACCGAAAACATGATCGAAGTCTTCAAGGTCCGACATCTTGGATAAAGCTGCAAAGGTTTCAAACTACATCGCTTCCCTTCGGGATTTTCACAATAAGTTTCCATCTTGAGCTATGATCTTAAGGTACCTCGTCAGGTAGCTTACAATTATTATCGCATGAATAGATTTCTGAGTAAGCAAAATGTATTTGGATAAAACTTTCTCGGCAGAGAACGCCTTTTACTGTCTAATGCGTTCAAACATTCGACCCTTAGTCTCCCCTATGATAGGAGTTACTAGAACAAATTACTTTAGTTACTCTCATTTCCCTACAGATGTCATGAATGGTATGCAGGCAACATACCGACCCAATGAGACATCTAGCAGGCAGAGGACGTTGTTGGAAGTGCTGGCTATTGGCTTTTGGATGATAGAGAATTGTATAAAAGGAAAGAATTGTTGACGTTTGTATCATAGCTTGAATAATATAATGGTTTTCATGCTGGTGTATATAGCCAAAGATCCTCTTCCTTGTACCATTGGCTAAGAATCATGGATTCTTGTATCCATATTCCCAGTAAGTTATGTGCTGTCTCCTTTGAATTTAAATTGGGCGGTGTAAGTCTTTCTTCATACAGTATTCGTATCGTTTGCTTCTGTGGAGCAGTCAGTAAGATGCTCTCTTGCAACGACGCAGGCCCAGGTTTGATCCGGGTCAGGAAGAATTTTATTTTAATAACATCGTTCATTTTCATAATGCCTACACGTTAACAGGCTTTGTTAAATAAATAAATTTGCATATATAGGGAAATAAAATAAGTAAGGAAAACAGGTCATATATAGAAAATGAATAACGATTTTAACATCTCATTACTCCATTTACAAAACACAAGGCATAACAAGATTGTTATTTCCACAACTAATGCAAAACGTAATGTTTTATTTTAGGAAGTAATATTTTGAGGTTTTTTTGATTATATTACTTTGAGTCTGTTTATCTTACCTCAATATCAATGCATTAACATTAATATTGAGGTAAGATAAACAGATTCAAAATAATATTTAACTAAAATTACAGTGGGAGGAAACACTATGAGATATTTACATTAATAAATGAGTTGGAGAAAATGTTTTAACATCTCGCCTGACAAAGTTGCGTGTCTTCACGATACCGGTTTCAAAAGTATAGTATTATTTCCATCTTCAGTCAAATTTGAGATGTTAAAACATTTTCTCCGACTCATTTAATAATCAAAATAATATAATTAATGCAAAACATGTCTGATTAATTTAAACTATGTAAAGTTAATATTTAATTTCAATATATATATATATGGTTGGTATCTAATGTCGAGCACTTGATAATGAAATCATTCGCTCTCTTGCACTCCAATATTTAGCAGAAAGGCTGATCTCTTCTACAAAAGCTGGACAGCGGAGGAGATGGTTTCTTTCCATATCTTCATTTAAATTGCAAAAAGGGCATTTAGGTGAATCTGTTATGCCAATTCTGTGTAGGTGTTTATTCAAGCAGTCATGTCCCGTTAGCAGTCTGAATGTTGCTACTGCAGATTTTCTTTGTAATGTAGTAATGTCATAAGCTTGAAGATTTTCCCATTCCTTTCCAGATGTTTTGGTGGTGTATTCTTCTCTAAGTTTATTGATGTATTTATTTGAGATAATTCTTTTGATAGAGTGAAAGGAAACTGGAGCAGAAGTTGAGTTTGAAACAATTTTGCTACCCTTCTTGGCTAGAAAATCGGCTATTTCATTGCCTGTCACTCCACAATGGGCCGGAATCCATTGAAGTACAACTTTTTTATGTAGACGGGATAAATGTTTTATCATTTTGTGACATTCGATAATTTTGATGCTTTTGGGTGTTGTGTCTCGTGTTATAGCAAGAATGGCTGCTTTGGAGTCACATAGAATTACAACTTTTGTAAATTTTTGGATGTGATATAAAAGATTTTGTAAACTTAAGAAGATTGCTAGAATTTCACCATCAAAGTTTGTTGAATTTGTGTTTAGTTTACGATAAAAGGAAAAAAGTGGACATACTGCACCAGCACCAGTGCCACCATCATTTGGTAGGCTGGAGCCATCTGTAAAAATATGTATCCATTCAGGAGCTGGGTATCTTAGATTTATCATTTCCAGTGACATTTGTTTTAAAATATATGGAGGAGTTTCAGATTTCTTGATGTCTTCTGTTAAATGAAGGTTATATTCGATTTCCAAAAATTCTAGAGGGTTGATTCTCATCTGCATATTTTCTTTTGAATGTGGAAGTTGCAATTTCTGTTTGATTTCTTGTACAATGCTTAGGAAGCTTTGCTGAGATTTTAAACATACTTGTGGTTTTATTTGGGTCCAGTTATTATGGGGTAGCTTTAAAAATTTTTCATACTGTGTGACTGCTGTTTTCTCAATTTCAGATGCTATGTTTGGGTTATTTGTTAAGATTTGCATGGCAGTGATTGGTGTTGTTTTAACGGCTCCTGTTATCAGACGGAGGATTTGGTTCTGCAATTTATTAAGTTTTTCCACTTTAGTAGTTACTAGGATTTCTTCACAATATTGAAGTACAGGTTTTATGTACATTTGGTAGAAGGTGTTTAGGGTTTGTGTGTTGCAACCCCACTTTTTCCCTGCTAATCGTTTTAATAATGGTAACCTTGTTTCTATCTTTGTACATATATTCTCCATGTGTTGCGGAAAGGCTACTGTTTTTAACAGAGAGGAGACCCTTTAATTCCTTCCATCGAAGGCTTAAAGGAACCGACCTGGACAGTAACCTAGTGTCCAATCCCTCACCTTCTCGTGGTGCAGCTGTTAGTAATCATGCTTATGCATGATGAACGAAAGGGAAGGGCTACTCACCAACAAGCACTGGTCAGCTTGGTGAGTTTTTCTTTTTTGATCGAATTGGTATTACTTCTCCTCCCCATACCAATTCCCTCTTTCAACTTTTCTATCCAGTCTCCCTTGACTGACCTCTTGTTTCTTTCGACCCTGATGGTATTAGAGTACTCGAGGCCTAGGGGTTCATTTCTCCTTCCTTCCTATACCTACTTTCTCTCAATGAGTGACGTAACCACCACATGTGGTGCCTACTACTAAACGGTTACAACTAGTTTATTGTACTCCAATACAAACATGAAGCCTTGGAAAAAGAAATACAAATCCGGAGGTAAAATAGTCCCCCATTCGGATCTCCGGACGGGGACCTTTCTTCAAGGAAACAAATATATATATATATTATACATACATACATACAAGTCCTGGAGTATTGCATCACTTCATACAGACTGTTTTTAGCAGGGACAGTTGTGGTTTAGTGGAGTGAACGTCTCTTCCCATGCATGAGGTTGCATGTTCGATCCCGCTGTCATGCTTTTTCCCTCTCTCTCTCTCTCTTTCGTCCTTTTTTCAATTAATTTTGTTTGTTTTCTTTTATTTACAGTATTTATTGTACTACTTATTTACACAAAATTATTTTCTCTTGCACGACACATAACGAAATAGAATAGATTTTAATTTCTCAAATAGTTGTGCACTGGTGAACCAAGTAGCTGATCTCTGATCATGCGCAATGGCTTCATTCTGGGACTTAAAAGTATCTGTGCACTATCAATTATTTCAAAGGCAGTACATTTACAGCATGTAAAAGAATCTCAAACCTGACATAAGAGGCCTCTGAGAAAAAATTGTCTGCTACTTCATGTCTAAATTTTAAATATAATGCTATTAACTAGAGATTTTAAAGATCATTATTAAATAAAATAATAATAAATATCTCACTAAAGCCTACTGGTATACAGATAAAAATTCTGAATATACAACAATGAAGTATCTTTGAATAAACATTTTAAAAGTTACAATCAATTTTCAAAATGCATGTGAGAGAAGTTAAAATACATTTTTAAAAAGTACATACCTCCTTCAATTGAGTGCGACTAACATTTTCTCCAATGTTCAATTTAGTTGGGCTTTTGAGAGTATTATCTCTCTCCTTTAAAACAATATCATTAATACTGCTGAGAAATTCAGAGACTTTTTTATGAGCTTCACTAAGTTGGGAATGCTTGAGGATGGCGAGTAACTCTTGCAACTTGCCCTGCAGTTCATCTCTTGACTGGAATGCAAGTAACTGGAAACACTCTTTGTATGCAGTTGTCTCGTGAACATTACAACTTACAGCTGTACTATACACTTCTCTCAACTGTAACACATTAAAAATTGGACAGTTTTAACTCTTTGATAAAATGAAGGATTTATACAGGGTGTAGCATAAGTCAGTTAAATGAAAATACAAATATATTATTTTTTGTAGCTTACAACATCTATACAAAAAACAACTACCAAAATTGTTCAAAAGTGACCTCCATAGTTGTTTAAACATTTATGACATTTTTAAACACTGATTTTCAGATGTTATCACACAATTTCCCATTATTACCAAATGCATTTTCAAATTTCTGTTCAATGAAATCTTATAAATGTTGCAGGTTTAGTGGTTTTGTACTGAAAAATTTGTCTTTCAAAATTCCTCACATTGAAAATTCAAATGGCATGCAGTCTGGTGATTTAGGTGGCCAATCAATTCTACTATGTCTTCCAATCCAGTCTTCAAATTGGTATCCAAAAAATAAAAATAAGTAACTTGAATTAAGTTATGTAGAAGGAAATAACACTATGAAGTTTATTTTAATTAATTCTGAGTTGTCTTTGACTCACTTCATATTTCTTGATGTCCATGCAGACCCAGGGTTTCGTCACTGCTTTTGTGACATTCTCGATGTAAAACCACATTCACAACTGCCGTCCAGTGGTTTTCTCTCCTGTAGATTGATTTCTGCGCTCTCTGATGGCTGATCGATGAACTTCCAAATCAATCCCCTCTCATTTTCACTGGGTATTTCAAAATTCATAGTTTTCTTTTTATTCTTGCATATGTAAATTTTCTTCCAAAATGTGAGTTCCTTTGGTTTTTCTAACTGTTTAAGTAATTTAGCCTTGGTTTCAATTCTGTGTTTTTCTGACCAAATATGTGCAGCTATTGCAGATTTTTCTGTTTCTCCATTTTTAACATTTCTGAGGTGTTCTTTCAATATTGTATTTAAATTCCTTTTTGTTTCCCCTATGTATATCTTTTCACAATCTTTACAATCAATTTGATAAATTCCTGATTTGTTGCAGTCTTCAATCTTTTCATTTTTGTTGGTTTTGATTAAATTAGCCAAACTGTAATTATTTTTCGGTGCTAATTTAATGTTGAATTTGTCGAAAATTTTTTGAAACTTGTTAAATACTAGGGGTGGTATGTGAATTTCTTGAATTTTTACCAATTTCTTTATCTGTCTGAAGAGTACTATCATTTATAATTTTTGTTTCTTGAATTTAACATGGGTCTGCATGGAAGTCAAGAAATATGATGATCATCATCATCCATGCAAGTATTAGGCCATGTGGACTGTTATGGTCTGAAAGAGGAATTTTCCATCCAACGCTATTTTGGACGTCCCAGCTATCTTTTGCCTTGGGGGCAGTAGCGAAGTATGGCTTTTGGAATTCTATGAGACGGCATTCGTTGAAGCAACCCATTGGGCGAAAAAAATTTACATTTGCTTTCAAGTCTCAAGAAATATGAGGTGAGTCAAAAAACAACTCAGAATTAAATAAGTAGCTTGAAGTCATTTATAGACATGATACTGAACAAGATGCATTCCCTAGTTAGCAAATTACCTCAAGCGGTAGTGTTTGATATTATATTCTGAGGACCCATATTCAAACCCCAGTTTCATCCAAACTGAATTTTTTTGCAACCATGTGCAGTGGTTAATTGACTTATGCTGCACCCTGCATTTTGTTATAATAGTAAGATATTGACATTAATAAAGAATAATGAAACACTAATAGCGAGTGAAATGAAATTTATTATTTATAAGCTGATTATAAGCCTGGGATTATAAATCAATTGAGGACATAAAATAGTTACAATAAGAACCAATAACAAACCACAAATATCAGACCAAGTGGACTGATCATCCATGTGATATGTTTCATTATCATTCCTAAAGAAAAAAATCTGGATTACCTTACGAAGTTTCAGTTGAATAATTAAATTAATGTTTTTATTACCTCACCTCATATCCTTTTTCTTCTATACTGCAGTTTCGGAGCTTATCTCCATCGTCAGTAGCCTCTGGTCGACCGGTGTTATGTCGTTTCTTGGCGGTTTCCTTCTTACTTCTGTCAGTGGACCAATGAACCTCTGGATTAGGTCAAAATTTGCGGGAGTTTCAAAATTCATGAGTTTTTCTTTTTTTGTTTTTTTGGATGTGGATTTTTTCCCAGACTGTTTTTGTTAATCCAGAGGTTCATTGGTCCACCGACAGAAGTAAGAAGGAAACCGCCAAGAAACGACATAACACCGGTCGACCAGAGGCTACTGACGATGGAGATAAGCTCCGAAACTGCAGTATAGAAGAAAAAGGATATGAGGGGAGGTAATAAAAACATTAATTTAATTATTAAATTAAACCTCATAGTGTTCTTTCCCTGTGAAAGTTAAATTTCAGTTGAATATTCAGCAGTGAGATCATAAGACTTCTAAAGTTAATACTTGATGGGCAGGGAAGAAGATAAAATGAAGCATAATGAGATCTCTCTTCCCCCTAGTTTTTTATGTATACAATACTGCTTTTTATTAGAGGCCAAAGAAATAGGGACTGCCTCTGTGATAAAACAGAAAGCAGGCTGACTAGGATCCTCACTATACACCATAGACATCTTTCATTGTTCAATGAATGAATGAATGAGTCATTTATTATCTTACCTCATAGTTTATGTTTCCTTAATAATGGAAACTGCATTTTCAAGAGGAACATCCCTCCCAATTTCAACCGATATTATGACTATCGGATTTTCATTGGAATCTCAATCTATAACGTTGCCATCTGGTGTTGATTTGATGAACTTTGAGATCAGATCCTGTTCATCGGGAATTTCGAAATTCATGGATCTAAATTTGTTCTTCTGCATATATATTGTCTGTCCAACTGATCTGTGCCCCGTAAGATATGCAAACTAAAGCCTACTTCATTTTCTGCCTCGGTAAATCATTTCCTTCCCTGCATTCCTATCTCTGCGACTGGTATTTGATGTAGTGGGAGGAGAGTGTGGTGAAATGGTGTGAGTATAGACGTGTACTTTTCTAAGAACGATGTCAGCGCTATAGGGGCATAGTTCCATTGGTCCGAGTATATCTTCTCCCAAACTGTCAATTCTAAAGGTTTTCCCAAATGTTTTAGAAGTTTGGCCTCTTTCAATTTTATGACTCTCCAACAAACTATGTGCTGCAATAGCTGATTTTTCAATTTCACCATTTTAACATTTCTAAAGTGTTCCTTTGTGTGAGTGTCTAAATTCCTTTTTGTTTTTCCTATGTATACTTTATTGCAGTCTTTACAACTAATTTGATAAATCCCAATTTTTTTATTATCTGGGATGTTTAATTTCTTATTGGTTATTAATAGATTACCAAGCCTAAATTTATTTATTAGTGCCAATGTAATATTGGATTTCTTGAAAACTTTTTGAAATTTGTTATGTATTTCAAGATGATAATTAATTTTCATGAATTGTTTTCTTTCATTGTACATACACTCTATATTTATTCTTCTGAATGTATATCTTTTCTCAAATTGTTAATTCCAAAGGCTTCTCTATTTGTTTTAAAAGTTTAGTTTTTCTTCCAATTTTACGATTCCTCTAGCAAACTATGAGCTGCAATTGCCGATTTTTCAATTTGACCGTTTTGAATATTTCTAAAGTGTTCTTTTGTACGAGTTTCTATATTCCTTTTAGTTTTCAACTTTATAAAACATTTTCTCCAACTTATTCATAAATTAAAAAGATAACTGATATGCATGCTCTTTGGATTATCTTTAAATTAACAAAAATAAGAGGTAATTAATGAGTCATTTTTAACATCTTACCTCATATTTATGTTAAAAATGACTCACTAATTTACGAATTAAGAACCTTAATGTTATTTTCCATATTTAACTATGAAAAAATAAGAGGTGAGCAAAATTTGTAGACTCTTCCATGCCAATGACTTGATTTGTAAAGAGCATTCCTATATAGAATTCTATCTATTTATCAAACCCAGTCCTTGACAGAATTTTAGAAGTAAAATGTTTTCTATCTTCAATGAAAATCCTCTTGAATGCAGGAAAATCAGACTCCATGTCACATGGTATATAAAATATGAATGGCTATATCAGTTATAAAAGTAGATTTACTCATTTTATTTAAAAACATAACAGAATGAACAAATTTAATATATAAAATAACAATAAAACGAAGTTTTATTTGATTTTCATATTTATTATATAATTCAGTGACAGCTGTTTCGGTACACTGTACCTTCTTCAGACATGTTAATAAATTATGAATTGTGTTCCAACTGATCTAAGCAACAATACAACAATATTTATTTAAATTTTTTAATTTAACAAAGGGGATTCATTCAAATCAAGTTGAGAATTTAACAGTTTGTTACTACTTTTAATTTCTACAGCCTCCAAAAGATGTAACTTCTTACCCTTATCACAAACATATAAAATTTCAAAATTTGGATCGAAACAATGATTAAACTGGAATAGGTGGTTAGCATATTTTGAATATTCTAAATTGCATAACAGAAATTTAGAATATTCAAAATATGCTAACCACCTACTCCAGTTTAATCATTGTTTCGATCCAAATTTTGAAATTTTACATGTTTGTGATAAGGGTAAGAAGTTAGATCTTTCGGAGGCTGCAGAAATTAATACATTTAAAAGTAGTAACAAACTGTTAAATTCTCAACTTGATTTGAATGAATCCCCTTTGTTAAATTAAAAAATTTAAATAAATATTGTGTATTGTTGCTTAGATCAGTTGGAACACAATTCATAATATGTTAACATGTCTGAAGAAGGTACAGTGTACCTAAACAGCTGTCACTGAATTATATAATAAATATGAAAATCAAATAAAACTACGTTTTATTTTTATTTAATTAATAAATATGGATTTTCATCAAGTAAACACCAACTCAATTGAATATAAAACAACAGTTGGAATGCATATAAATTGTCGTGCAAAAACCAGGTCTGAATAAAAATCAAGAAATATGACGTGAGTCAAAATAACCAACTCATCAATAATTAATATATAAAATTAGTTATTTTCATGTCCTATGAAATGTATGTTATTGATACAAAAAGTAAAACAAATCTGATATTTTAAAAGTACTGAGAAAGGTACAAGAATAGGTATGTTCCTAGAATATAAGGCTTTCTTATCGTTATCAGCATAGGAAATCATTTTATGCATGGGTAGAATCTCAGCACAAACATTTCCTGGGATTCTAGCCATGATTGTCTGGAAGTTGATGAAAAAAATTCCTTTCAAAATGAAAATTCTTAAAAAAGAAAATTCAACACTAAGAACCCTCATCTATTGTCTTATTTTTATGTAAATGGTAAATTTATGTCAGACTTTGTTTGCATTAAAAGTTTGTCAACTAGATCAAGTAATAGCATCTCTCAATGTTTTTACTATTCATTTCATACATCTCAATGATAAATTATATTTGAAGAGAAAAATTATATGCTCAGACTGGGGTTTGAACCCAGGACCTTTTGCACTTTAGGCGAATACTCTACTGAGTGAGCTATCTGAGCAGCTCCAATCTAAATGCAAATTTTTCTCTTATATCATCATCATCATCAATAACAATCACGGATTAAGCCAATGTGGCTTGTTCCGGTCTCATAGATTCTCATTCAAAAAGTTGAATCCATCTCTTTTTCAGTCTACCAATATTCTTATCTCCTCTTGGTTTGTAATTAAGTATAATTTTTGGAATCCGATCATCTTTCATTCTTTGAACATGTTCTTTCCAGTTTTTTCTTTTAGTACACAAACTTCATAACATAAATAATAATAACAATAATAATAATGCTTTATTTTATCTGGCAGAGTGAAGGCCATAATGCCTTCTCTTCCACACAACCAGCGAATAGTAGAGTTACACAAAAATTATATATTTATTAAAATTTTAAGATTATCTGCCAAAATGGTGTGTAAAATGAAAATAGATAAAATTAACACCATCTATCTGTCTAGCATGGAACACAGAACAAAAATGGAACAACATACATGCTTAAGTATTTTAAAATACCTTTTCGGGTTTCTTGGCCATGTCTTGCAGTGTTGTATTCTCTACAGATTAAACAGAGAATCTATAGATATATAAACATAAACAAAATTTTAACAGAAAAGAGGAAGGTTTGAGAATCAATAGAACTTGGTATCCTGCCCTAGAAAAGTGTCAGATAAAACATTATGACAAATATAGTAAGTTGTAATATATACCATAACAACAATATCTAAAACTAACCGATTAGATATTATTTATTCAGATACATAGTAAAAGTAAAATCACACAAACTAACAGTTACTTAGCAGTTTACTACGAGAATTTAAACAAGCAATATCTCCTGAAGATGTAACCCACAGTAAGTGATGAAACGCTGAGAAAACAACACTGCAAGACATGGCCAACAATCCTGAGAAGGTATTTTAAAATATATAATGATAGCCGTCAAAGACTTAATCAGTATACACGTTAAAATTTGTTTACCTGTTTTCCTAAAGGAGAGTTTGGAAGTGATGATGTGAGAATATGGAGACACTTGAGAGTAATATGGAAGTTCTGCAGATATGCATGTAAATTCTTCATAAGCTTCACAACTACAGACTGAAAAAGAATATCGGACAAATGAAATAAAGAACAAGACTATAGTCACCTCATTTGACTTACATTCTTTATGCCATTCATACCAACATCATACAATAATAAAATTAAATTATGAATTAATTAAAGTCCAACTCGGGTAGTTGGATAATTAATGATATTACTCAATAAAAATAAACAAACTCTACATCAATATATGGGATGAAGATAAATATAAATAAGACGAAGGCCATAATTATTGGAAGGAAACCAAGGAAGATAAACATGAGGATTAATGTTAAGGCCATTGAGCAAGTAGAGAGCTTCAAATACTTGGGTTGTACTATCAGTAGTAACATGAACTGCGGTCAAGAAGTAAAGCAGAGGATAGCAATGGCAAAAGAAGCTTTTAACAAGAAGAGAAACATTTTCTGCGGACCTTTGGCAAAAGAATTACGGAAGAGGCTAGTAAAATGCTTTGTGTGGAGTGTAGCATTGTATGGTGCAGAGATTTGGACATTACGATGGAATGAGGAAAAGTGACTGGAAGCTTTTGAGATGTGGATATGGAGAAGAATGGAACGTATAAAATGGACAGACAAAGTAAGAAATAAAGACAAAGTGGGTGAAAGAACAATGCTGGAACTCATAAAGAAGAGGAAAAGAAATTGGATTGGCCACTGGCTAAGAAGGAACTGCCTGCTGAAGGATGCCCTAAAAGTAATGGTCAATGGAAAGAAAGTTAGAGGCAGAAAAAGACATCAGATAGACAATATTAAAATAAATGGTTTGTATGCAGATACAAAAAGGAAAGCTGAGTTAAGGAAAGAGTGGAGAATGTTGAATTTGCAGCGAAAGACCTGCTCTTGGGCAGAACATTATGAATGAATCAATATATCATTTAATTAATCTTAAAATTAATAACAGCCAAAGAAAAAATCCCAGTCAGCTTTGAGCAACTCCATAACTTGAAGATTCTAAAAAACGAGTTTCATATGCAGTTATCAAAGCCAACTCACTGTGTTATTTACATTTTCTTTCAGAATGTTAATGAATCTCTTTGGTTTAAAAGTCAATAAGGCACTTATAATAGAAAACTTGTTACCTTTTTCATTCCATAATATATGACTAGAAAATTAATAGAAGAATATGAAAAATGGGCAAATTATATTTGAAAAGAAAAATATACGCCTAGACTGGGGTTTGAACCCAGGACCTTTGACTTTCTATGTCAATGCTCTTCCATCTGAGCCACCTAGGCCTCCAATCTAAACGCGTATTTTTCTCTTACACATAGTTAATTCCCTAATCCCAAATGCTATGAGCCGTTGCTACGATTTTTGCAAATGGCGGCTTCTTTATTAAGAAGACTTTTTTATTGGGAATTTAAACATTACTTATAGAGCCAGTAGTGCTTCTTTCAATGTTAATATTATTCATTTTTAAACATCTTAATGATGGACAAATTATATTTGAAAAGAAAAATATACTTAAAATTCATCGGAGAACATATTGTTTAAACAACTCACCTCATAGGATTCATGAGTTGTTTACACAATATGTTCTCCGATGAATTTTAATGATTATACCTCATAATGTTTACTTCCCAACATTAATTTAATATAGAAAAATATACGCCTAGACTGGGGTTTGAACCCAGGACCTTTGACTTTCTATGTCAATGCTCTTCCATCTGAGCCACCTATTTGTCCATCATTAAGATGTTTAAAAACGAATAATATTAACATTGAAAGAAGCACTACTGACTTTATATTAATTCATTTCTGATGTCCTATGACAATTATATTTTTCTGGAATATTATTACTTAGGAAAAAAATAAATTTAAGAAAGTGCAAACAGTGGTTTCTTTGGTAGTTGAATGCAGGCTTTCACGGCCGGTAATCATAATGTTGAGTGATTCCGGGTTATGTGGCCATGGTCCATAGTTGGTGTTGATACCAGATCTTCCGACCAGGAAACACGCCTAGAAGCACTCGCCACTGAAGATGCCCTCCGCAGTTGAGGGCGAAACGTCTGGTATCAACACCAACTATGGACCACGGCCACATAACCCGGAATCACTCAACATAGTGGTTTCTTTTTTTGGTGGTATAATCAATTGCACAAGTGTTTTTATATTAACTCCAGCATGCGCTATGTGTTGACATTCATGCACTATATATACAATCTGGTAACTGTATTTCTTAAAGAGTCAGTCACTGCAAAATAATGCTATGACCTATTCAGAATGTTAAAAAGGAGGTGCTTTCTTTATTATGATAAACTTTAGTTGGTAAATTCTAGGGGAAACACGACTGTGATTGGTTGTAAATCAAAAATCATTGAAATGTGATTGGTTATTGACTCCCAGTTATAACTTCTTTGACTCATGTGGGGCATCAGATTCTTTTATTACATGTATAGATATATGATAAAAAGTATTACTTACTCTAAAATGTATATCATCAAGCAGTAAAGGTGCCCTCTCTTTCTTCGGTAAAGTATCTACATAATTTCGGAAGGAGGGCAATTGTCTCAGATCCTCTAAATCTTCTTTGCTCAAATTTTTCACATGTTGAGACATTTCAGATAGTGGACAGCAAAGCACTTTCCAGGAAGATTCGTAAAAATGTTCCATCATACAGAACTACAACAAATAGCATAATTATGACTATAAAAAATTATTCTTGAGGTTGCCAACGTGCAATATCAATGAACATGACTATGACAATCTTTTCACTTTTATTATTTTATTTATTTTGGTGTGTTATCAAACTATAATGTAGTAATAAAGTTACCTCTAAATTATACATATATGGGTGTAAACTGTTCCTATTTTTTTAAAACTTATGTACTTCCACATATTCACAGGGAGTACCATAAAGATGAATCTGTAATTTGAGCTGGTAAGCAACTGTTCAGTTCATAGTTAAATATGGGAAATAACATTATGAGGTTCTTAATTCGTAAATTAATGAGTCATTTTTACATCTTACCTCATATTTCATGTTTCTTTAAACACGGGAACTAGTTTTCAAGAGAAAAATCCCTCTCATTTTCAACCGACAATATGGCTACCAGCTTTTCGTTGGAATCTCCATCAATAACATTCCCATCTGGTGTTGATTTGATGAACGTGACCTCATCTTGAACACCACCAGATGGCAATGTTATTGATAGAAATTTCAACGAAAAGCCGGTAGTCATAATGCCGGTTGAAAATGAGAGAGATTTTTCTCTTGAAAACTAGTTCCTGTGTTTAAAGAAACATGAAATATGAGGTAAGATGTAAAAATTACTCAATTTATGAACTGTTCAGTTGCCTGTCCCTAATAGAGTAAGGGTAAAGTATAAATTATATTTGAAGAGAAAAATTATATGCTCAGACTGGGGTTCGAACCCAGGACCTTTGGCTTCTTATGCCAATGCTCTCTTCAAATATATTATATTGTCTCTTTTCAGACATTCAAAACAAACAAAAGATAACAGTACTTGAGATCACAATAAGGGTGAAGGCCTAAACACATTCCTCGACTATTTATAAATGTTAACAAAAGATTACCCTGTCAATGGATGTAACAGAAATATGCAAAAATATGACAGGCAGAATTTAGTGAGTGTACCTCGTCTTCTGAGTTGAAGGCCATTTAACAGCCGGCGAGTGTACCTATTTTTCTGAGGTGAATGGGTTAATAGCATCACTCACTTTACTATAAAATTACAGAACTTAAGAAATTATCATTAATGAATGAATGAGTCATTTCTTATCTTACCTCACGTTTATGTTTTCTTAAACACGGGAGCTGCAGTTTTCAAGAGGAACATCCCTCCCATTTTCAACTGACATGATGACATTATGGGAGGGATGTTCCTCTTGAAAACTGCAGTTCCCTTATTTTAAAAAAACAAACCATGAGGTAAGATAAGAAATGATTCATTCAAATTATTTTAACTCAAAATAATTTGATTAAAGGAACCTCAAAATATTACTTCCTAAAATAAAACATTAATGATTCATTCCTTCATTGAATTATGAACCTCAATGTTATTTCACATATTTAACTATGAAATGATCATTAACCATCTTTTTTTCAAATTATACCTGATAGGGCCTTAAACCTAATTTTAAAAAGATTGACCAAATACTTCCTTGAAAGTTAAAATAAGTTCTTAGATATCATTAGAGCACGGACTTCATTGCCTTTTCATTGCTGTTTCGCTTTCAAACAGTTGACTACATAGGTAGTTAGTACTGTCCCCTGTGCAGTGCCACAGTCATTGGCGTCTTTGCTGTGCTGCTACAAGTATAGTATGCAGTCAAATCATAATACCGATCACCACGATCTGATGAATGATTACAAAATGCCGAAACCCTAATACACAC
Source organism: Diploptera punctata (assembly GCA_030220185.1). Taxonomy (NCBI): domain Eukaryota; kingdom Metazoa; phylum Arthropoda; class Insecta; order Blattodea; family Blaberidae; genus Diploptera; species Diploptera punctata. The sequence continues at coordinate 4,058,379 of JASPKZ010010652.1, read as the reverse complement.
AAGATGAATTCACTTGTACGTGAGTATGGCCATGAGTATTTTTGCCTAAAAGAAGATAAAATATTTTGTAAATTGTGTAATGTAGAATTGAAGGGGGAGAGAAGAATTTTTATCAAGAGCCATTGCAAATCTAAAACACACATTGGGAATGTAAAACATAAGCTTGACGATGAAATACAATCATCTGCACAAGGAGTTTCAGACACTTGTAATAATCGTGAATTTTACAAGAATTTATGCAAAACGATGGTTTCTGTGAATATTCCTTTCAATAAAGTGCAAAATCCAGCTTATAAATTGTTTTGAGAAATATGCGGAAATTATAAATTTGCTTAACTTTTTGTTGTACTGTAGCGTTTAATTTAAAAAAATATTTTATGCAACAAAATAAACTTAATCCACAATTAGCTACTGATTTCATTACCTGCCTATACCACCTGTAAACAGAACAGCAACAAATGCTATACTAATCAGACTGATGCTACTACACCCCTACCACTCTCTCATCAAGCAATATTATGTGTAATAAGACTGCACTTAATCTAACTTCATGTCCGAGCCCTAGATATCATGTAAAAAAAAAAAAGAAAGAAAAAAAAGAGTTAAATTTGGTTTAATTGAAATATATATATTATTTAACATTACTGACCTTGAAACGCTGGATGAATCCATGCAGAGAAAAATCATAGAACAAGAAAATGTCAGACAACATTTTGAATGTCTTTCCATCAAGGTGAAATGGGCAAGAATGTGTCAACAAAACCTGTAAAACAAATTTAATTATCTTTTTATAATGATTTTTCTTGAGCTTTTATTTCAATAACATTAATGGGAGTAGACCAGTGCACTATCTCAGATGGTACCATATCTGTCCTGACCAGTGGATTCGGATTCGATGCCCGGCAGGGTTGTAAATTTTTAATGTGTGTTCCAATTTATGAATGAGTTTGAGAAAAAGTTGCATGTTTTCACAATACTGGTTTCAAAAGTATAATCTTACTTCCCTCTTCAGTCAAATTCCAACTGTCGAAACTTTGCCGTTGTTACAGGAACTTACTGTATCAGTATTCTATCGATACAAATCTATCTAATATATAAAAATGAATGTTTGTTTGTACAGGGTGAGGCAATGAAACGGCACGATTTTGAAAAATCACCAATAATATATTTACAAAAAGAGTATAATTATTTGAACATGAATCTTAAGTACATGAGTGGAAATTAATGTTTTACCTTAAAAAACAATCATTTTTTGAATATGGTGCCAGTAAGGTGACGTCCTTGGTTTTGCACACATTGTTGGAGTCTAAGATGAAATCCACCCATGGCGTTCTGTAGCATCTGCAAAGGAATGTTGTTAATTTCCTGCCGGATTCTCTCCTTCAGATCTTCTTTTGTTCTTGTGTGCATTTTCCTCGAAGACTTTGCATTTAAGATAGCCCCAAAGAAAGAAGTCTGGGGCGGTCAAATCTGGCGAACGGGGAGGGCCAAGGGATATCACCATTCTTGCTGATTAGCCGTCCTGGAAAAGCGAGTCTCAGCAAACCCATTGAGACATTAGCAGTATGGCTTGTTGCACCATCTTGCTGGAAGAGTGTTTCTTCATCTGGATCATACTGATCGATGCCAGGCAGACCAAAAGTTACTAACATGTCAGCATAACGTTCAGAGTTCACCGTTACTGTGTTACCATGTTCATCTTCAAAAAAATAGGGTCCCACGAGTCCACGAGAAGATACTGCACACCAAACTGTTACTTTTTCAGAATGGAGAGGTTTTTCATGAAGATCACGTGGGTTATTTGCGGACCAATACCGGAAGTTCTGCTTGTTAACGTAACCACTAAGGTGAAAGTGGGCTTCATCACTCATCCATAAGTTATGCACTCTTTCTCCATTTGTTCCGATAACATTAAGCATCGCTTGGCAAAAGCGTATGCGATGATTGTAATCGTTAGGTTGTAGGGCTTGCACTATCTGCATTTTGTATGGGTGATAGTGTAGGTCATTCTTCAAAATCCGTCTCACTGATCGATTGCTGAGACCAAGTTGAGCGCGTGTGCCGCCTTGCTGATTTTCGCGGACTTCGTGTTAATGCATCGCGCACACGATCAATGTTCTCTGGGGTCCTGATTGTTTTTTCACTACCACCAATTTCTTCTTCGTCGTGCTTGCAGTGGCTTCAAAGTTTTTCACCCACAGGAGGATAGCTTTCCTCGATGGCACGGGAGCCCGTGGCGGTAGATTAAACTTAAGACGGAAAGCACGTTGGGCACCAACCACACTATCCATGTTTTTATAATATGCTTTTACAGCAAACGCACGTTGCACGCTTGACCAAAGCTCCATGGCTACTGAAATTTCCACTTGTCTAGATGCTCAAGGTCGTTTCCCCCACTCCCATAACCCCCCACTGCGCCCGTCAGCCGGAGTCCAAATCGTGCCGTTTCATTGCCTCACCCAGTACTTTATGCATGGCCATACCGTTAATCCGATTGTGATGGGGCTTTTTTGTAAAATGTTCAGGAGATTCCTGGGATAAACATAGGCTATAAGAGAGTTGTGATACTCAACTCGTACACACTTAAAAATTGCCCTTTGTAGTGGAAAACGTGAAAAAAGTCGCTCTTTGGACGCTTAAATGGCTTATGCTGCCTAAATCATAACAAATACACAAAATTAATGTACACAGAATTGAATATCTCAAAAAACTCTACAAAAAAAGTCCGTGACAGCATATGTTTATCTCTTATGGATAACTCACAATAACCATTTTTGTTTTTCATTGATGCCAAGAAGATCTAGACAAGTACGTAGATTCCTGTGCAAGCATTGCAGCACATGGCGGGTATTCTGGATATTCTTTTATGGATAACTCACAATAACAAATTTTGTCTTATAGCTCATTTATGCCAAGAAGATCGAGATAAGTAGATTCCTGGGCAACATCGGATAATCAGCACGAGGAATCTTAAAATAATTACAATATACATTTATAATTATTTTTTGTTTTATTTATTCAACTAATCATAGGAAGTACATTAATTATCGTCTTTCAGTTCATTTAGGCCAAGAAGATCGGGATGAGCAGATTCCCAGACAACGCTGGGTAAAACAGCACAGGGTATTTAAAAATAATTACGATATAAATTTTTCCTTTTACTTATTTAACCAAATATAAAACACATTAATTTTTGTCATTCATTTATGTCAAGATAAGTAGAATCCCGGGCAATGCCGGGTAATCAGCACAGGGTATCTAAAATATAAATTTCACTTATTCAACTAAACATAAAAGCACATTAATTTTCATTTATTTAGGCATAGCAGCACACGCCGGATATTAGCTAGTTTCTTATAAAAAAATACAGGATGGTTAATTCAAATTTTGGATAATTCACAATTTTTAGAATCCCTCATAGGGTTCGAATTAAAGTATCCACTGTATTAAAAAAACCGATCATAAAATCTTCTTGAATTAGAAGTAATCCAATTGCATGCTACTGGAGAATGGGATTATAAGAGAGAGAGAGTAAAATTTGTGTTAGGGCAGGGATGCCTGGATAGCACAGTTGATTATTGTGCTGGTGCATAAAACCAAAGGTCTTGGGTTCAAATCCTGGTTCGTTGATACATTTTTTATCTTCAAAAAAATAATTTATCAATCAAACTCTATGCTAAGATCTTATATACCACGTAATTTATGACCCTAAGAAAATTTAATTATAACATTTTAGGTAAAATTTGATCACTCACCTCATATTTTTCTTCTTATTTAACTATAAATTAGTTTTGGAACTTAGTTTCAGTTCCATCCTGAGTATCATCTCGACCGTTGTTCTGTTGTCTTGAAGAGCCGTCCTTCACTCTTTCCATTGGCAGACTGAAAAACCTCGAAACCAAGTCATTCTCCCCGGGAATTTCAAAGTTCATTAATTTCTCCTTTTCGCTCTTTTGAATGTAGATCTTTTCCCAAACCGTGAGTTCTTTTTGTTTTTCTATTTGTTTAATTAGACTGGCTTTTGATTCAATTAGATAGTTATCAGACCAAGCATGAGTAGCTACTGCTGACTTTTCCACTTCACCATTTTTGACATTCCTAAGATGTTCTTTCACCATTGTTTTCAATTTTTTTTTGTTTTTTTCTATGTAAATTTTGTCACAATACCTGCATTTGATCTGATAAATTCCTGATTAGTTTTCTTCTTCAATTTTTTTTATTTTTATTGGTTTTAATTATCCTATTTAGGTTGTATTCATTCTTCGGATTCTAACTGGATACGGAGGTTTATTGGTCCAACAGAGGGAAGAAGAAGATAGTTCTTCTGATCAACATAACATCAGTCGACGAGATATTACTGAAGATGAAGCTACCAAGGCTTCGAAACTGCAGTATAATTAGAAGTCTGGATATGAGGTGAGGTATGAAGTATTTTAATTTAATCTTAAATGTAATTACAGTGTTCTTACCTTTTCTAGTATTCGATTGAGATATGATACTGCTGGTGGAGAATGAAACACTCGATTATAGAGTTTTGAGGAGACATGATGAGGAACACTTCGATGGAGAGTAGATACAGCAGTTGCAATGCCAAATACAAACACAAGAGGCAAAGTCTTGATGTGAACACTGTAAATAAGCACATACACTATTTAAAGCTTTTACTTCACATCAAATAACCTAAAAAAAACATTTATGAACAGACATAGAGAGAGAATTTCGTAAAACTTATTATGGGAAATAGTATTATGAGGCTTTCAAGTTAATAAATAAATTTGAGTAGGTAACATTTCTATATTATTAATTAAATAAATTACTTTTCTTCCCTAGGGAAGTATTGTATTGTATTACTCAATAACATTTTAAGTAGGTAACACTTTTACATTATTAATTAAGTCAATTATTTTTTCTTCCCTAGGGAAGTAAGTTGAGCACTTACATGCCATTGTCAATGGATACCAAGGCCTCTGTTAAATTCAACTTACTTTCCAAATAAATATAATTACAATGTATATAAGAGAAAAATTTGCATCTAGATCGCAACTTGCCTCGGTAGCTTAGTTGGTAGAGCATTTGGCTCGGTCTAGGCAAAAATTTTTCTCTTCAAATATAATTTATCTTTCAGTGAGAAATGTTAAATCAATAAAAATAACATCATTAGAAGCCTTACTAGCTTTATAAATGTCTTCTTAACTAAGAAGCTGTCATTTGCAAAGATAGAAGTAATGGTTTCAAAAGCATTTGGCGAGAGGGAATTACAACGTATATAAGAGAAAAATTTGCATCTAGATCGCAACTCGCCTCGGTAGCTCAGTTGGTAGAGCATTTGGCCTGGCAAGCCAAAGGTCCCGGCTTCGAGTCTCGGTCTAGGCAAAAATTTTTCTCTTCAAATATAACAGAATTATAATTAGGTCATTAGTAGTATAGGAGTGAATATAAGTATTTTATCCGTTGATAGGACCACAGCATAATAATCTCCTGGTATACTGTATTTGCTCGCATAATTTGCACCCCCTAATTTTTAAGGGATTACTTTGAACTTTATTTTTGCTCCGTGTATTTTGAGCACACATTTAGGTAGGGATTTGTAGTAGTAGGGATTTTCCTTCCCTGAATTCCATTGTCAATTCTTACATCCCAACATAGGTAATTTACTAGCAACTGAACTATCTGCTTCACAAAGAAACCCAAAGTCCCGCTACTTTAACAATGCTTACCCTTGGTAGAGACAAGTTTAGAAGAGTATATACCGGTATTTCAGTTGACTTTCAACACTTCTAATGTGCACTTGCATTTATACTATATTTCAAGATGGGACAGAAAAATAACAGTTACACAGCATCATATAAATTGTAAGTGATAAGTTTAGCAGAATATTTTGGTAATCGTGCAGCGGGAAGAGAATTCGGAGTTTTCGAATCCAACATGCATTATTGGAGGAAACAAAAAGCACGCTAAATAATGCAAGAAGTGACAGTAGGGTATTTCGTGGCCCAAAAACGGGTAAATATCCCACTGTAGAAGATGAATTTAATTTATTTTGAACAGTTGCAGAATGACGGTATCGCAATTACACATGACATGTTGCAACTACGTGTACATGAAATCGCTAATTCTCACAACATAGACGATTTACAGTATTTGTATTGTTTCATTTGTATAATAATTATTATTCTTTATAGATTTATTATTGCATGATTATTATTTGTATAATTCAAGATTACCTATTGTGTTATATGCTATAAACTTATAAGAGATGACAAAATTACTGTATTCTTAATTACTATACTTAACTTCCATAATTGAGATAACTTAGAACAGGACCTCTAATTTAAAAAAAATTCGCATGTTTTACGCTCCCCAATTTTTCAGTGGTCAAAGTAAATTAAGAAGTGTGCAAATTATGCGAGCAAATGCGGTAAATATTTATTGGATATATTACTATTGAGTAATACTAATAAATTAGGACTAGAAGTAAATATCAATAAAACTTAATATATGGCCACACATAGGGCCGCATGCAAATACATTAGTCTCTATTGTTTATTTTTTATCATTTCACTCACCTCACTTATGAAGTATGAGGTGAGTGAAATGATAAAAAAATAAACAATATTAAAGAACCTCATAGTGTTATTTCCTATCTACATAACTTAATAACATTAGTCTCTACTCAAATTACTTCCAATCACTGGTGAGCTGACTCACCATGAGCAATTGCTGAGATCGAATTAACGGCCGACTTACCGGTCATGCATGAAAGTAAATGTTTTCGTAATATTGGCAACGAATTACCCAGAATTCTCAGCGTTAAACCACTTCTGTTATTTTTGTCTGCTATAGAGGAATGCATTTACGCTTGCATCCCGCAAATAATACCGTATACAACGACGTCTGCATCGCGCAATATTACGCCGATTCTCCTGTTCTTCCAGTTGAATTCTTTGGTAGACTCTATCAAATTCCTCTTCTCCGCATATACCGAAAACATGATCGAAGTCTTCAAGGTCCGACATCTTGGATAAAGTGGCAAGGTTTCAAACTACATTGGTTACTATCGGTTCCTTTCGGGATTCTCACGATAAGTTTCTATCTTGAGCTATGATCTTAAGTTACCTCGTCAGGTAGCTTACAATTATTATCGCATGAATAGATTTCTGAGTAAGCAAAATGTATTAGGATAAAACTTTCTCAGCAGAGAACGCCTTTTACGGTCTAATGCATTTATAAATTCGACCCGTAGAAATACATTATATAATGCAAATGGACAGCTAAAGACAAATGAGGGAAATTTTGAGGAAGTGGCTGAATTCAAATACCTAGGAACAATAATCACAAATAGGAATGAGATGCACAAAGAAATTAAACATAGGCTCAATTCTGCAAGTGCGTGCTATTATGCATTGCAGAGACTTTTGATGTCCCAACTCCTTTCAAAAAACGTTAAACTGAAAATATATGAAACTTATTATTCTACCAGTTATATTATATGGGTGCAAAACATGGACTCTTACTTTAAGGGAGGAAAGGATATTACGGGCCACATGCAAATAAATTAGTCTCTGGTGAGTTGAGTTTTCCATGAGCACGTGCAAAGTTCGAATTAGCGAGTCACCGACTGGTCATGCATGAAAGTAGTTTTTTCGAAATATTGGCAAGAAATTACCCAGAATTCTCAGAGATAAAACCATCTCCGTTATTTTCGTCTGCTAGAGGAATGCATTTACGCTTGCGTCCCACAAATAAAACCGTATACAATGTCTGCATCGCGCGATATTATGTCAATTCTCCTGTTCTTCCAGTTGAATTCTTTGGTAGACTCTATCAAATTCCTCTTCTCCAATACCAAAACATGATTGAAGTTGTCAAGGTCCGACATCTTGGATAAAGCAGCAAGGTCTGAAAGTACATTGGTTACCATCAGGTTGCTCACGATTCGTTCTCTGCAAAGTCACCTCGCCAGGTAGCTTAGGAATTTCGACAATTATTATCGCATGAACAGACTTTTGAGTAAGCAAAAACGTCTTTACATGCAACTTTCTCAGCAGAGAACGACTTTTACAGTCTAATGCGTTCATAGATACGACCCTACGAGTATTTGAGAATAAAATACTTAGGAAAATTTTTGGACCAAAGAGAGGTGAACAGACAGGTGAATGGAGAAGACTACATAACAGTAAACTACATGGTCTTTATAGGAAGCCAGATATAATAAGAACAGTTAAGTCTCATAGACTGCGATGGGCAGGACATGTTGCACATATGGGGAATGAAAGACGTGCATGGAAGCTTCTTGTAGGAAAGCCAGACGGAAAACGCTCAGTTGATAGATAAAGAATGAGGTGGGAGAATAACATTAACTATGATTTGAGGGAAGTAGATTATACAGGGAATGATTGGAAAGCATTAGCTCAGGATATGAATGTATGGAGAGCTTATATCTGTGTGGCTATGAACCTATAGGTTCGATAGTGCCAGTGAGTAAGTAAGTATATTACTACAAATACGAGAATGAGACTTAAGACCAGTAAAATACCTTGATATAAGAATAAAATTCTGCAGTACTTGTGACGAAAATTCTTCAAGGTTAGGGATGATAACCACAAGAAGTGGTGGATCTTGCACTTGTTGTTTCAATTTCTTACGAGGAGAGCTGTATGAGACTTTCTGTTGTACCTGCTCCCTATACCATGTAGATAAGTTAATGAAATTACATTGATTCTTCTTTATTGAGTTTCTCTTCTCTTCATCACCATAATCAAGATCTTCATTCTGCAACAAATAAAATTCAACTGTGGCTAGGCAACAGGTTCTCAAAGAGAAGTGGCATCCCCTCATTGTGCTCACTAAATGAAGGCAGAATTGAAATGTATACAACAAAGTCCATGATAGTGCAAGTCACAAACAAACATCCCTGCACATCCAATTCCATCTATGGGGTATCTTCTCTCTTATCTTATTCTTAATGGTGTACCTGTAAGATAAAGAGGCACACTGCCACATACAATTTAGAATTATAATATAAAATTATATGGCAAGAGACAGATTGGCATGGAGAAGGATTGTTGAGAAGGCCAAAACTTTCACTTTTGAAGTTGTCATGCCTTAACATGATGAATATAAAATGATATACCTTTTAGGTGCATCTCCTCAACCGTTAAAACATTAAGTTACTGTAGGCCTTTCGGGACTACTCTCATCATCAGCAGAAAGTACGTCTGCATCCACTGGCTTCGAATGTAAGATTGGCTGATCCGTTATAACTTTAAAGAGTGGGTTTGAAGTAGTGGGTGTATTCTCGTTTAATAGCAGGTCATTGTTAGTCTGTTTAAATATTTCCAATTCCTCCAGTAGTACTGATTCTATTTGGATTATTTTCTTTGTGCATAATAGTCAGAGTATTATTAATGTCCTGCATGTGGTGTCCTGTCTGAATTACATGTTTTGCAAAGCTTGATTTATTTCTCACATAAGTAAAATCCTTGAAATGTTCTTTATATCTGATGTTAAAACTTCTCCTGGTTCTTCCAATATAAAATTTGTTACAGTCTTTGCACATTAGTTTATATACATCTTTGTTAGTGAATGTTATTTTTTTCAATGCTATTATTGATTATGTTGTTTAATTTGTTACTAGTTTTAAATGCTATTTTTATATTTTTGTCACTTCTTGTCTTTGTATTTCAAACCTACTCTTTAAAGTTACAACGGGCCAGCCAGTGGTTGCAGACATACTTTCTGCTGATGATGGGATTAGTCTCGAAAGGCCTAGAGTAACTTCATGTTTTAACGATTGAGAAGATAATCCTAAAAGGTATATAATTTTATATTATAATTCTAAATTGTGAATAACACATTAAAGAAGTTTATAATGAATCTTAATAATGTTGCCACATACAAATTAGAAATCAATTCAGAAGGTCATTGCAAATCCTAAATATATAATAACATAGTTGATTTTCTTAACATTTAATGAGATAAAATAAATTCCCCAAGACACTTGTGTCAATTCCAAAAAAAAGTGAGACTTAATCCAATGTATGAAAATTCAATAGGAAGTAACATTATGAGCTCTTCTTAATAAATAAATCGAGTCTGTATTCATCTTACCTCATATTTTGTTGTTTTTTGTAAGACAAATTTCAAGCATCTTTGCTTGTTTTTCAATTGGTACAGACCGATGATCTTTAAGTTGTCGGTCCTGCTCCCTCTTTTTGTAGTCCAAAGAACTCGCTTATTAAGTTTTGCTCCCTGGGAATTTAAAAAAATCATGATTGTTCTTCTGAATGAAGATTTTCCCCCCATATGGTGAGTTCATTTGTATTTTCCATCTGTTTATTATCTCTAACAGTTAGAAAACACAAATTAACTCACCATATGGGAAAGAATGTACATACAGAAGAACTAGGTTGGAATCATGAATTTTGAAATTCCCAGGGGGAGAAACTTAGTATGCAAGTTCTTTGGACCACTAAAAGAGGGAGGAGGAGTCGAGATCCAGGACTAACAATTTAAAGATCATCAGTCTGTACCATTTGAAGAAGGAGCAAAGATGATTTGAAATACATCTTACAAGAAACAACGAAATAAGAGGTAAGATGAATGCAGACCCAACTTATGTATTATTCCAATGTGTCTAAATAGCACAAAGAGGAGGGTGAAGATAGTAAACAGATTTCATATACTTTTGAAATTCGCAAGGGGTTATAGCAAAAGATCCAATATATCCTCTGCACAATAGTAAGAAGATCCGCTTCTCCTCTGCTATTCAATTTTGTACTAGAACATGCAATCATATTTTTATAGGATAATAGTATTAATTAGATATCAATGTATGCTGATGATGTATCATTAGGCAATAATGAGGAAATACTAAAAGCCAGCACACATTGTATTAAGTAATACTGAGTGGGAGAAAAACATTAACCATGATTTGAGGGAAGTAGATTATAAAGGGGATGATTAGAAAACATTAGCACAGGATAGGGATTATGGAGAGCTCATATCTGCACAGCCATGAACCCAATGGTTGGATGGTGCCACTGAGTTGGTTAATATTAAAAAAAACTGGGAACTCGATCCATGAAATGGAGACATGGGATTAGATGAAGAACAAGTAGAAAAAAATTAGGGCTGGAAGTATACATCAATAATACAATCCATTCATAGTAATTCTGCCTGAAGGCAGGTCCTTCACTGCAATCATAGCATTTTCATGCTACGCTTGCAGCTTTACTAGGGAATTGTGTAAGTGTGGTAGCTTCCCGTTGCTTTCCACAATAATACAATAATACAAAAAATATACTCATCTATACTTTATTTAATGGGATTATACACCACAACAACGAATAAGCGAAATTTTGAAGAAGTAGCAGAATTCAAATACCTAGAACAATATAGGAATAAGGTATGGTAAAGGTAACCCACTACAGGCATCAGGAGGCCCTTGGGGTAGTAGGAGGTTAAGGCTTCCACTTTTCTGGACACTCGGCACTTGATGTCAGCCAGGTTGTCAGTCCTGCAAGACAGCCGTCTTTACCCCCAGAACAAGTGTCTGGTACTCATTTCCATTAGAGGCTGAGTCGACCTTAGGGCCATAGTGCCGCCAGGTTTGGGTCAGTTTAAAAATCCTGACCCCACCGGGACTCGAACCCTCTACCTTCCGGCTTGAAGCGCAGTGCCTTAACCACAAGGTGCAGAAAGAAATTAAGCATAGGCTGAACTTTGGAAACAAGTTCTCTCAAAAACTCCTCCATGGCACGACAGACCAGCCAGCCGTTGGCCTCACATCCACATGTGTCAATCACAGAGGTAGATGATCATTCAGCCAGTGTAGGGGTGACATGTGGTCAGCATGTCGGGTCCCCCAGCCGTTAAAGCTGGTTTTCTCAACCTGGAGCCGGTACTTATTTACTTATTGTAGCTACCCAAATGCCTCATGAAGCTGGGTGAGCACCAGTCGCATACTGGCCGAAATTGCATGAGAAAATGTCTTCCCTCATGGAGTATCGAACCAGTGCAAGTCCCATAGCTCTGCACCGAGGTATATTGCCTTAACCACTTGGCTACGGCACGGGAGTCTCTCAAAAACTGTTAAGTTAAATATATAAAATTTTGACCTGATCCAGAGGTTCATCGGTCCACCAACAGAGGGAAGAAGTAGAGTTTCTTCCGATCGACATAACATCAGTCGCCAAAAAAGTACTGAAGATGAGACCGTTATGGTCTCGAAATCGCAATCTACTTAGAAGATTTATATGAGGAGAGGTAAGAAACATTTAATTTTACCATAAATTAAACCTCATAGTGATTAATTCCTGTAAAAGTTAAATATAAAATAGTATTATAATGATATTGTAAAAAGAAAAATTAATGTCCAAACCAGGAATCGAACTGTGGACCTCTCGTATTCCGTATGAGCGTGCAAGACCACTACACTATTCAAAACATGGCACAAACATTTAAAAATTCTTTCCACATATACAAATCTATAATTCTCGTTTCGTCGCTGCCAGGTAGATGTCACCACCATTAACGGCCGGCTTCACTTAGAAGTATCTATGTTTGAGAATTTTACACCACCACTTTTATAAGCAGTAATCGATATTACTTGGTTTGATTCCTGGTTCAGACATTAATTTTTCTTTTCACAATATCATTATAATATGATCCATTATTGGAACTGTGTTGAAATAACAATATTGGAAAGTATTGAGTAATATAAAATAGTATTTAATATATGTAGGAAATAACACTAATTTTAATTATTAATGACTTGGTTATTTTGACTCACCTCATATTTCTTCATTTTTATGCAGACCTGGTTTCATTGCTTTTGTGCGACATTGGAATGCATCGATAACAATGTCGCTCAAAAGCGACAAAACCAGGTCTGCATAAAAATCAAGAAATATGAGGTGAGTCAAAATAACCAACTCGTGAATAAATATAAAATGGTAATTTTTCTCATTATATTATATGAATGTGAAACATGATATTACTTTGAGGGAGAGAGAAAAAAAAAATTATGAATAGTTTCAAATTCTTTAAAAAAATGTTGAACTAAAAATATATAAAATAATGATTCTTCCAGTTTAATGGATGCAAAACAGCATTACTATAAGAGAGGAGAAAATATTACAAGTATTTGAGATTAATAATATGCTTATGAAAATTTTTGGGCCAAAGAGAGACAGAGCGGTGAATTGAAAAGCTCCATGTCAGTGAGCCATATGATCTCTACTTAATATAAATTAAATAGAAAAAATTGTTCTTCAACTTACATTGCTATACTTCTTCCTCATAAACTGTTGAACCATATGTTCAATAGTAGAGCGAACTGTTGTACAGTGTCGAGCTTGCAAGATGGCTACATGTGATGTCACCTCTAAAAGCTGATTTGATAATGTTGTGAACAAAGCTTCATGATCAGGCAAATTTACTCCTGTAATATAACATATAGAAATTATATTTGAAAAGAAAAATATACTGATGATTTTATTATTCATTTAACACTCCTCTTTGAAGGATAAATTATATTTGAAGAGAAAAATTTTCGCCTAGACCGAGACTCGAACCCGGGACCCTTGGCTTTCCGGGCCAAGTGCTCTACCACTGAGCTACCGAGGCGAGTTGCGATCTAGATGCAAATTTTTCTCTTATATACATTGTAATTCCCTCGCGCCAAATGTTTGAAACTGTAGCTCAGTTGGTAGAGCACTTGGCCCGGAAAGCCAAGTTCTTGGGTTCGAGTCTCAGTCTAGGCGAAAATTTTTCTCTTCAAATATAAAAAGAAAAATATACGCCTAGACTGGTGTTTGAACCCAGGACCTTTGACTCTGTATGTCAATGCTCTATCCAAGTGAGCTACCTAGGCCTCCAATCTAAATGCGTATTTTTCTCTTATACAAAGTTAATTCCCTAACCCCAAATGCTACAATTTTTGCAAATGGCAGTTTCTTTATTAAGAAGACCTTTTATTGGGAATTTAAACATTACTTATAAAGCCAGTAGTGCTTCTTAAATTTTCAATAAAAAGTCTTCTTAATAAAGAAGCCGCCATTTGCAAAAATCATAGCAATGGCTTGTAGCATTTGGGGTTAGGGAATTAACTATATAAGAGAAAAATATGCATTTAGATTGGAGGCCTAGGTAGCTCACTTGGATAGAGCATTGACATAGAGAGTCAAAGGTCCTGGGTTCAAACCCCAGTCTAGGCGTATATTTTTCTTTTCAAATATAATTTGTCCATCATTAAGATATTTATAAACAAACAATATCAACATATAGAATTTACTTTTCTCCTAGAATAGTGAATTATAGAAGAATTTTATTCTTCAATGCAATTAACATTCAACTGAAAATTGAAAATTTGTTTTTTAGTTCAAGAATTATATAAGATTAAGAAAATGTGAATTTGTTCCTAAGACAACCATATTACTCTACATGCAATTAGTAGATAGATGGAGTTTAGGTAATCTATCGTATTGTAGCTTGAAAAGTGTGATGAATATCATAACAATAATAGGGGCTTCATTCAACCTCGATCTGGCATTTTACCAGATACGGATGGAAGGTTTACTTTTATTTCATATAGTAAACATTGCAATCAATTTAAACGAAAGTTCAATAAGTTATATTTTGGTTAAATTTTAAAAATCTTTTATTAATGTAAACAATACAGTAGCATTTGACACTCGAAAATTAACAATGTATAAGAGAAAAATTTGTGTTTAGATTGGAGTGCTCATGTATCTCAGTTGGCAGAGCATTGGCATAGAAAGCCAAAGGTCCTGGGATATATCCTAGTCTGAGCATATATTTTTCTCTTCAAATATAATACAGGTAAAGGGGGCATGCCGTAGCGCAATGGTTAAAGCACTGCGCTGCAAGCCGGAAGGTCGACGGTTTGAATCCCAGTGGGGTCAGGATTTTTAAACTGACCCAAACCTTCTGGCGGCTCTATAGCCCTGGGGTCGACTCAGCCTCTAAGGGAAATGAATACCAGACACTTGTATTCTGGGGTAAAGATGGCCGTCACGTAGGGCTGACATCAAGTGCCGATTGTCTAGAAAAAGTGGGGGCCTTAACCTCCTACTACCCCAAGGGCTCCTGAGGCTTGTAGTGGGATCACTTTACTTTTTTTTTAATACAGAAAAGGTTCAATTTTATTCCAACTGTTTCTTAACTACCTCAATACACCCGTATTATGAAAATATTATATTAATGAAGGTGACTGAATTCTCTTACCTGTAAGTAATGTAGCACATGGGATTTCATTCCCAACATTATTTAAAGATTTTTTTGAATGACAATTTTTAATATAATGAATGAGGCTCTCAAGTATTTCTGAAAATACTTTTTCTCGTAGAACCTGGAACATTATAAATAAAGAAGAGTGATGTTTTAATTAATGTAAAATAAATTAAGGTAAGATAAACAGACTAAAAATTAAAGAAAGAAGAGTGAGTCAAAATTATCTACGATTCAGATAATAATGGACAGATTTATGAAAAGTTAAGAGGAAAATATAAACTTCTTTAGAGTTATCTAGTTTTCCTTCATACATACTGATAACTAGAGACATTCCCACTAACTTCTAATTATATCTCTTATTATTTTGCTCCTGTTTTTAGTCTATTTTTGTCTTTGCTATTATGAATAATTTTCCCTTATTTAAGAGGTCTTTATTCATTTGTGTTAGGGAAAATGCCTATAGTTATTTATTATAGATATTGTAAAAATGACTTCATATAAGTTATACCGACGACCATAGAGTTGTTTCCATGAAGTTAATTTTGCCTATAAATGCCTATTTCAGCTTACAATGCCTATAAATGCCTATTTGCCATTTTTTCTGGAAATTAACTTAATATTTCAATGAAATTAATTGAAATGGACAAACTTCCCCCTCAATGCACTCCTGTTAGGCAAAATAACAAGTACCGGCAATTGTATTTTTTCACCTCATGCACTCCCGTTAAGCGAAATAGCCCTAAGCTATGTCCCATTGTATTATGCTCCGGCTCTCAGGTTTAAAGAAAGTTCTATAGTACAGCTTTGCTTATTTTAAATACAAACATTGCTGAGTAACAAAGAGGGTAGATGGCTCAAGCTTTCTTTCTCTGTCTCACACCTAGTACTGAAACCTTTTAGTGACTGGCAATATTATTTTTAATGTTGGTAACACTGAATTCAGTCTGTAGTCTCATTCACAGTTAGGTGCTTCAAACACAAAGTGGTGCAACAAGTGTATGCAGCTTATTTTACCTTTTTTACTATTTGTTTAACCTTCAGAACAGTTGTTTTATGATGCCTAAGGAACGGGCAATATTAAAAGACAAACTTACAAATTTCATTAAAGAATTTGGTGCGGAAATATTCTCAAGTGATGGTTCAATATTGTTTTGCAAAGTGTGTATAATTCCAGTGAATTGCACGAAGTGCCATGTTTCGCAGCACGTATACACTGCAAAACATAAGTATCCTCTTTGTAAAAAGGTAAAACAAGTTCCAAATTCAATTCTTTACGTAAGACTGTAAAAATTTATGTTGTAGTCCATTTTTTGTAAGAGCCTATTTTGAATTTTTTTGTGCCTATATTAATGATTTTTAGTGTCTATTTTGAATTTTTTAAGTGCCTAACATCCGGACTCTACTGATAACTATGACTAAGATTTTTATGTAATATTAACATTCAAAGTAGATACATATTTATGTAATAATATTAGGTAAAGCATGTAAGAGTTCATGAAAATTTTTTACAATATATAATATTAAATAGATTAAAAAAGATTTCTGGTGGACTAGTGGTTATGCTCTTTGCCTCTGGTCCCGAGGGTTGCGGGTTCAAACCCGGCTGGGGTCGATGGATTCTTTTAGGATGGAAAAATCCAAGGAGCAAGTCCTCCGGGAGGGACTTTAAGCCGTGGGTCCCGAGTCTGAAGATTTGAGGCTCGTAAAAAATCCTTAAGCCTGAATGAAAAGGCCTCTAGGAATGAGAACAAGAGGACTGGAGGGCATGGAGTGGATGGATAGAGATGAGTGGAGAAAGAAAATAAAACTTTAGGCACAGAAAGATGTGTAAACATTAAAAATCTGTAAAATTTACCGAATTTTCCCGTCTTAGTACTACCTTGGTTTCCTAGATGTCAGTATGAGGCAGAACGCTGACCACTGACCACTCAAATGACATCTATACGAAAACAAGGGTAACTAAATTAGTATGGTTCAAATTCTTCCCTGTAGGAGGAAAGCACCTAAATCTCTGTTAAGGGAAACATGGGCTTGCAAGATACAAGAAGATATAAATAAAATAAACTAATCTTATATACACTAACTTGTCCCATCAGAACCTGACAAAATTAAGTTAATTTCTTGAAATATTGTTTGGAATTAATTGCGAATGTTGTTTACACAAATTTCACTGCAATTTAACGAATGTTACATTACACATTTGTGCATTGCACACTGCAACCCTCTGTAGAACTTCATTCACAATTTGCATATATATGCAACCCTCTGTAGAACTTCATTCACAATTTGTATATATATATATATATATATCTTAATATATAAAAATTTTGTGTCATGTTGTTTGTCCGCGACAAACCTAAACTACTGAACCAATTTTAATAAAATTTTGCACACTGTGTGCAGTTTGATCCAACTTGAGACTTAGGGTAGTTTATAACTAAATTTATAGTCGCATTATTTTTTTATTGCAAATTATTTGTTTATTATTTAACAAAGAGTTATAATAAACTGTGAGTTCCATATGATTCTAACAGATGGCGGTATAATTATCTGTGAGTTCCATACGATTCTAACAGATGGCAGTGTAAGGTAATTTGGTAAGGTAATTGGTTTATTATTTAACAAAGAGAGATCCATATGGCTGTGCTTTTTGTTCTAACTGTGAATTTCAATTGAATTACAAATATTGATTATTTCATAATTTAAGTTGTGTTCAGTGTATATTTTATTTTCAATATAATTAATTTCGTGTTTAAGTATTAGTTTTAAGTAATCTGCAACTTCATCTATATTTTTAACGTAAACCTTAGCCACAGCAACGTGTGGCAGGGACTTCTAGTGTATATACATATATAATATACACGGAAAAAGTCCAGTAATTGGCACACACGAATTCTTGTAAGTTCCACAGAATCGCAGTGCGAATGCACGAGTTGTGACAGTTGCTGTAATGGTTAATGTAACTTCTGCTAGATGGCTCTGCAGTTGGCATTACCAAATTTGGGAATAAATTCCCAAATGCTAAAAAAAATGGACGTAAACTAATTTGCCATTTCCTAACCAAAGAAAACAATTTACACGCATATTATTTATTCCCAAATGCTAAAAAAATGGATATAAACCAACTTCCCATTTCCTAACCTAACAAAACAATTTACATGTGTATTATTTAATAAACTGTAAACTAATTTTACGTACACTAACACTAAATATGGTTTAAAATTATTTTCAAATGTTGGTAACTCCAATTTGGGAGCCACGTAGCAGATGTTACATTAAGCATTTCCGCATCTCTAGAACCCAATGCTCAAATTTTGCGTAATTTATAAATATTTAAAAATCGTAAGAAACGTTTATAAAATGGTTCCAAAATGTTTAAAATAGTATGAAATGTTATTATAAATAGTTGAAAAGTGTTTAGTGCATCAGTGGCATAAGAATGTAAATGTAAAATTGTGTGCGCCAATTAATGGACCTCAGCCATACATACATAATTATTTAAAAATTATAAGAAATTTTTAAAATAGTATGAAAGTTATAACAAATGGTAAAAGTGTGTAGTGCAACAGCGGCATAAGAATGTTGTATGGAAAATCAGGGAGATATATTATCGGATAAGGTTTCCATTAAACGCAGTGAGAAAATTATCTAAGCCCCAGGCAAACACCACGTGATTGCACCAACAAATGCAAAGTGGTTTACTCTATGGAATATCGTGATGTAGCTAACATTATACATGCTATTTAACGAACCTAAAGAAATTTGAATACCTGTGAAAGACCAGCCTAAAAGCTAACCTAACGCAATTTAAGCACTCTAACCTGTGAAAGAATGCAATGCCCAAAAATAAATAGTAATTCTGAAGTACATACTCTATGTTGGCTGCACTGTTGTTGTTCAGAATATTCATTAAAATCAATATGGCTGCCAGTCTTCATGTATATAGTTAAATATCATAGAAAAATATATTGACATAATCGTTAGAAAAAATGTAAAATTTATTGTAAATGGTGGGAAATAATTTTAAAATAAAACCTGTTGGATTTCTCACTGCGCTTAATGGAAACCTCAGCCATATTATCTAAACTTCAGCTATAATTTCAGATAAGGTGGACAATAAGTCTCACATGAATCCTTCTAAGTTGTACAGAATCACAGTGTGCATGCACGAGTTGCGGAAGTTTCTGTAATAGTTAAATGTAGCTTCCGGTAGATGGCTCTGAAAGTCAGCGTTACAAACTTTCGGAATAAATTCTCAAATGTTAAAAAATGGACATAAACTAACTTCCCATTTCCTAACTTAACAAAACAAATTACATACATATTATTTAATAAACTATAAACTAATTTTACATATACTAACTTGTCCCATCGGAATCTAGCAAAATGAAGTTAATTCCTTGAAATATGGTTTGGAATTATTTTCAAATGGTGGTAACTCCGATTTGAGAGCCACCTAGCGAATGTTATATGAAGCATTTGTGCGCCAGTAGAACTCGATTCACAATATTCGCATTTTATAAATATTTTAAAATCATAAGAAATGCTTATAAAATGGTTCCAAAATGTTAAAATTGTACAAAACATTATTATAAATGGTTAAAAAGTGTTTAGTGCATCAGTGGCATAAGAATGTTAAATGGAAAATTGTGTGAGTCTAATTGTAAACCTCAGCCATGTTTTCTTCATAAGTTGGCTATTCTGTTCAAGCAATGACTAATACATATTACACATCTGGGATAAAGTGTATAAACCGTCGCACACAAATTCTTCTAAGTTCTATAGAATTGCAGTGCGCATGCGTGAGTTGCAGGAGTTGCTGTAATGGTTAAATTAGCTTCCAGTAGATGGCTCCGAAGTCAGCGTTACCAACTTTGGGAATAAATTCCCAAATGCTAAAAAAAAATGGACGTAAACTAACTTCCCATTTCCTAACCTAACAAAACAGTTTACATGCATATTATTTATTTCCAAATGCAAAAAAAATGGACGTAAACTAACTTTCCATTTCCTAACCTAACAAAACAATTTACATGCATATTATTTAACAAACTATAAACTAATTTTATGTACATTAACACTAAATATGGTTTCGAATTATTTTCAAATGTTGGTAACTGTGATGTGAGAGTCGCCTAGCGGATGTTACATGAAGCATTTCCGCGCCAGTACAATATTTGCGTAATTTAGAAATAGGGTGAGGTAGGTTATATGCCGGTCACAATTCTACACTTACATTCTTATGTCACATGCACTAAACACTTGTAAACACTTTTTTACTGTTTTAAACATTTTGCAATAATCTTCAAGCTTTCTTTACAATATTTTATATTTATATATTTATGTAAAACATGATCGTGGATACATTACTTATTTGCTACTTTTCCATGTTGTTCCAACGTTGCCACCATTTGAAAATAATTTCAAACCATATTTAGTGTTGGTGTACGTAAAATTAGTTTATATTTTATTAAATAGTATGCATGTAAATTGTTTTGTTAGGTTAGGAAATGGGAAGTTGGTTTACGTCCATTTTTTTAAGATTTGGGAATAAATAATATGCATGTAAATTGTTTTCTTTCGTTAGGAAATGGCAAGTTAGTTTACGTCCATTTTTTTTTTTTGCATTTGGGAATTTATTCCCAAAGTTGGTAATGCCAACTGCAGAGCCATCTACCGGAGACTATATTAACCATTACCGCAACTCGCGCATGCGCACTGCGATTCTGTGGAACTGAGAAGAATTCATGTCCGCCATATAACCGACTTTTTCCTAGAAATATTTAAAAATCGTAAGAAATGTTTATAAAATGGGGGTGAGGTAAGTTATATGACCGTCACAATTCTACACGTACATTCTCATGCCACTGATGCAGTAAAACACTTGTAAACAGGTTTTGTACTGTTTTAAACATTTTGCAACGATCTTCAAGCTTTCTTTACAATATTTTATGTTTATACATTTATGTAAAACATGATTGTGGATACATTACTTCCTACTTTCCCATGTTGTTCCAACGTTCCCACCATTTGAAAATAATTTTAAACCATATTTAGTGTTAGTATACGTAAAATTAGTTTATATTTAATTAAATAGTACGCATGTAAATTGTTTTGTTACATTAAAAAATGGGAAGTTGGTTTACGTCCATTTTTTTTTTAAGCATTTGGGAATAAATAATATGCATGTAAATTGTTTTCTTTAGTTAGGAAATGGCAAGTTAGTTAAAGTCCATTTTTTTTATTTGGAAGTTTAATCCCAAAGTTGGTAATGCCGACTGCAGAGCCATCTACCAGAGGCTATATTAACCATTACAGAAACTCCCGCGACTCGCGCATGCGCACTGCGATTCTATGGAACTAAGAAGATTTCGTCTCTGACATAAACCAGACTTTTCCTAAAATGTTCCAAAATGTTTAAAATAGTACCAAACGTTATTATAAATGGTCGAAAAGTGTTTAGTGCATCAGTGGCATAAGAATAGGATATGCTACACTTCGGGTCGCACGAAAATTTTTCTAAGTTCTATAGAATCGCAGTGCGCATGCGCTAGTGCTCCAATTATCCCAGGTAGATAAATGCAACCTCCAGCAGTTGGTGGTATATATATGAGAAATCAGTATGACCAACATTGACACAAAATTCCCAGAACTTGTCTAAAAATGTATAATTAACACGAAATAAACTAGTGGAAATATGATTTTACGTGGTAACCGTCCAATATTTTGAATTTGTAATAGAATAACAGATATGAAGAGGTAATTTATTTTACGTATCAAATCACATTTAAAAAGCAAGGAACCTAAAAGCTAACCAAACCTAAATCAATTACTGTAACACAAATCAATTACTCTAACGTAGGTGAAATCCAGGGAACGTGGAATCACATTTAAAAAGAAAGGAACCTAAAAGCTAACCAAACCTAAATCAATTACTCTAACGTAGGGAAAATCCAGGGAACGTGGAATCACATTTAAAAAGCAAGGAACCTAAAAGCTAACCAAACCTAAATCAATTACTGTAACACAAATCAATTACTCTAACGTTGGTGAAATCCAGGGAACGTGGAAATGGTTGGCAACATCTGGAGTATTTTGGGTTGTTGATGGTGGCAACACTGGAACAACATAGGAAGAGGGAAAATAGCAGTAAGCAATGTAGCACGACCATGTTTTACGTAAATATATAAATATAAAAAAAAGATTGTTGCAACATTGGAAGATGTTTAAAATGTGTTTAAAATTGTTGCAAAATGTTTTAAACGTGTTTAAAAGTGTTTAGTGCATCAGTGGAATAAGATATTAAATTGAAAAGTTTTTGCGACCTGAAGTGTACAACAGCCTAAGAATATTACATGGAAAATTGTGTGTGACGGTTTATGCACCACAGCCCACATCTGGCGTATTTTAGGTTATTTTTACCTCAACTTCTCTTTCAATTTTCACGCATTTTTGTATTTTTTTAAAACCACATACATATTCCTCAGGTCGCACAGAATCCTTCCAAAAAAAACTATTTACCTTTAATTCTCCTTCAACAGCCGACCATAACCTCCTGTATGCACTATACCATGGTTCATTGTTTGAAGCTATCACAGCTTTCTTATGCTTATTCTTTATTTTGTTGATGGGCTTGTACACGAAACAACCCTAAAACAGCAATTAAAAAAAAAAAATATATATATATATATATATATGTATTAAAATATTAACTTGTAATCTTATATTATATATCGATTAATCCCTTTCCCCAATCTACAGTTAACTGTATGAAAAGCTTCTTACCTTTGAAACAGAAACGGAATTTTCCATAACTTATCATTTCCGAAACACACATACAGCGTATTATTAAGTTTTTTTTTTATATAAACATTTCTAATTTTGCCTCTCTATAATCTATATTCAGTCATATCCATAGAGAACCACAAGCGGCTAGGTCAAATCCAGCGATAATCCACTAGTCGAGTCGTCGGAATCTCTTTAGTGGGTTATCGCTGGGCTCGACCAGCCGCTAACGTGGAATCACGATATAATTAATATAATGGCTTTTTCTTCGATTTGTTTCGTGTAACTGATTAAACTATTATCCATATATTCCGCAAGCTGTATAAAATCAAGACGACAACAAATACTTTAAACAAAAATCCCTTTAGCGAAGACAGACAAACAATTACCAAGATTGTGCTGCCATCTTACAAATAAATTAGGTTAACTTATGGATTAAGATGGCACGCAATGGCGGTTTGTTTAAATGTCTCCAATTAAGAAGGTGATGACATAAGATATCTTGATCCCTGTGTCATCGATTCTTTTTATATTCTTGATGTTGAGTGATTCCGGGTTCTGTGGCCGTGGTCCATAGTTGGTGTTGATACCAGACGTTTCGCCCTCAACTGCGGAGGGCATCTTCAGTGGCGAGTGCTTCTAGGCGTGTTTCCTGGTCGGAAGCTCTACTTAGAGTGAACGCTGCGGGTGTTGTATTGATACTAGTGGTGGGAGCAGGGTGAGCGGGCGTGGCTCTTGCTGATTGGCTAATGGTCGTCTCCTTGTTGTCCCTAGTGTTGATGCATTTATTTTCTAGTGTACGGTACCAGGCCTTAGACAGTTTAATACCTTCCTCTTTTCTGTTAATATTTTCCTTATGCTTGTGTATTTCTATAGCCTCTCGATATAATCTAGGGAAATAATAGGAAGTTGTGGCTAAAACTTGTGTATCATCGAATAGAATTTGGTGTCCATTCATAATGGCATGTTCTGCTACAGCCGATTTATCCATTTCTCCTTGTCTGCAGTTTCTTTGTGTTCTGATAAACGGGTGGCTATACTTCTTTTTGTGGTCCCTATGTATGGTTTACCACACGAACAAGGAAGTCGATATACGCCGCAAGTGGAGAGAGGTGGCGAGGATCCTTAGCTGAGCGAAGGCAGTCTTCTATTTTTCTTGTAGGTCTGTAAACTGTTTTTATGTTGTATTTTCGTAGGAGTTTTCCGATACGATCTGTGACTCTTTGTACATATGGTAAGTAGGCTATGCTGGTTGAGGGTGTGTTATCCATTCTGACGTGCTGTCTTCGTGGATGTATGGTTTGTCTTATTCCTTGGATGTGTAGCCATTTTTCTGGAAACAATTGAACAGATGGTGTTGTTCTTGTTTAAGGTGTTGTGGTTGGCATAACTTAGTCGCTCTGTCGAACAGTGTCTTAATGACACCTCGCTTTTGTCTTGGATGGTGGTTAGAGTCTTTGTGCAGATATCGGTCTGTGTGTGTAGGTTTTCTGTAAACTGTATGTTGAAT
Source organism: Diploptera punctata (assembly GCA_030220185.1). Lineage (NCBI taxonomy): Eukaryota > Metazoa > Arthropoda > Insecta > Blattodea > Blaberidae > Diploptera > Diploptera punctata. The sequence goes on along the minus strand of JASPKZ010010652.1, from coordinate 4,033,829 downwards.
TTCCCCATTGCCAGTCCTTATTATTTGAACATCCAGGAAAGGAAGTCTTCCATTATCTTCTTTTTCCATAGTGAACTGTATTTTGTTGTGTCTGCTGTTAAGGTGTTGAAGGAAACGTTCCAATTCTTCACTGCCATGTCTCCATACTACGAATGTGTCATCAAGAATTGGAACGTTTCCTTCAACACCTTAACAGCAGACACAACAAAATACAGTTCACTATGGAAAAAGAAGATAATGGAAGACTTCCTTTCCTGGATGTTCAAATAATAAGGACTGGCAATGGGGAAATTCAACATACAGTTTACAGAAAACCTACACACACAGACCGATATCTGCACAAAGACTCTAACCACCATCCAAGACAAAAGCGAGGTGTCATTAAGACACTGTTCGACAGAGCGACTAAGTTATGCCAACCACAACACCTTAAACAAGAACAACACCATCTGTTCAATTGTTTCCAGAAAAATGGCTACACATCCAAGGAAATAAGACAAACCATACATCCACGAAGACAGCACGTCAGAATGGATAACACACCCTCAACCAGCATAGCCTACTTACCATATGTACAAAGAGTCACAGATCGTATCGGAAAACTACTACGAAAATACAACATAAAACAGTTTACAGACCTACAAGAAAAATAGAAGACTGCCTTCGCTCAGCTAAGGATCCTCGGCCACCTCTCTCCACTTGCGGCGTATATCGACTTCCTTGTTCGTGTGGTAAACCATACATAGGGACCACAAAAAGAAGTATAGCCACCCGTTTATCAGAACACAAAAGAAACTGCAGACAAGGAGAAATGGATAAATCGGCTGTAGCAGAACATGCCATTATGAATGGACACCAGATTCTATTCGATGATACACAAGTTTTAGCCACAACTTCCTATTATTCCCTAGATTATATCGAGAGGCTATAGAAATACACAAGCATAAGGAAAATATTAACAGAAAAGAGGAAGGTATTAAACTGTCTAAGGCCTGGTACCGTACACTAGAAAATAAATGCATCAACACTAGGGACAACAAGGAGACGACCATTAGCCAATCAGCAAGAGCCACGCCCGCTCACCCTGCTCCCACCACTAGTATCAATACAACACCCGCAGCGTTCACTCTAAGTAGAGCTTCCGACCAGGAAACACGCCTAGAAGCACTCGCCACTGAAGATGCCCTCCGCAGTTGAGGGCGAAACGTCTGGTATCAACACCAACTATGGACCACGGCCACAGAACCCGGAATCACTCAACATCATGATTACCGGCCGTGAAAGCCTGCATTCAACTATTTTTATATTCTTTTTAATTACCCAACATTCCACAGGATACTTATTGAAACCGGAAATAGAATCCTTTTCTTCCGCTCTCCTTCTTTCTACATATGGAGGCCGCCGACGCAACAGGTTGATTAATTTTATACTGTGCGGGATTGTACTGTTCGTCGATGATTATTTTTTATGAGGATGGATTTAAGACGCAACGAATTTATTTATGGTAGGTACATTTCACATAAATAAATAAATATAATTTCTGATTTCACATTAAATTTTTGTACACTGTGAAATAATATACACCAATGGGTAAAACAACCATAGTATAATCAAATTCGGTATGTAAATGATAATTCACTGGCACTATTAACCTGGAGATTCATGCCCGCGCGGACATATGTTTTCCATACATCCCTATCCTGGAGTAATGCTTTCATATCATCCTCTGTATAATATACCTCTCTCAAATCATGGTTAATTTTATTCTCTCATCTCGTTCTTGTCCTACCTATCGGGCGCTTTCTCTCTGATTTTCCTATAAGGAGTTTCATGCCAAGCTTCATGTAGAGTAAATAAATTTGGGGATTTTAACATTTTGTTTAATCCAAATATGACATGCTCGGTTTGGTCTACTTATACTCTACCTTCGAGTTATCATCCAATCAGAAAATATTAAAAATAATCCCTCTTTAATTGTCAGCCAATCGGATAAGAGTATTTAAAAAACCGCTCTTTAGTTATCAGCCAATCGATGATGATATTTCAAAATAAAAGCTCTTTAGTCATGGGAGAAGAGATTTCAAAATTACCGCCTTTTTGCTGTTTTGACAGGTCCGAAATACGCGATTATTTCTAAGTTCCTGGCTTGAATTATTCGGTTCGATGCCGATGTTTTGGAAGCTGTTAGAATGTACAACAGCAGGGTATGTGGCGTTTCGACTCAAAGTAAATATTTTACCAAATATACCGTACTGTACATTGGTAACTACCGGGCTACATCTAATTTGACTTGAACAAATCCTTACTATTGCAACAATAGTATTCGGGATGTCCCGAGTTCAAGTCCTCATGCCAACCACATCTCCACATTTTTTTTTCTTTTCGTCAATCATCAAGGCAATGTTTTCAGTAGTTCCCGCGTTCAAGTCTCGGAGCCGAATAACTTTTTCGTAGTTTTCCTCAGTTGTCAAAAGGGAGGTTTTGAGATCGTATCTATTAGGTCCGGGTTCAAGCCCTGGTGCCGACCAAAATCTGACAGATTTTTCCTGGTTTTCCATAATCGTCAAGTCTGAGTTTGAGACTTATAATCGAAAGTCCCGGGTTCCGGTCAACCTGACTTTTTTTCTCAATTGTCAAGACAGTGTTTTGAGGTTTTTTCTCGAGTTTCCTCGATTGTCAAGACAAGTGTTGGGTTAAAACTTCATCACCAAAATAAGTAGGCCTATCATTATTATAATGTGTGTTGTGTGTGTGCATATCTATATGGGTCTATGCCATAGCATAGTTGGTTAAGGCAATATGCTACAAGCCAGAAGATTGGGGTTCGAGTCCCAATGGGATCAGGCTATTTAAAACTGGCCCAAACCTGGCTGCATCGTAACCTTAGGGTCGACCCAGCCTCTAACAGAAACGAGTACAAGACCTTTGTTCTAGGATTGAAGGAGGCTGTCAACCAGAGTTGACAACCTGACTGACATCCTATGCTGATTGTCTAGAATGCTGAGAGCCTTAACATCCTACTACTTCAAGGGCCTCCTAAGACTGTGCTGGGGGGGGGTAGAGAAAGAACCCTTTAACCCACGCTCTGCATAACTATTTGTGGCACTTTTGGAAACCAACCACGGTCTGCATACCATTTGTGGGGGTTACGAAACCCAAAACCACGCTGACTGCTACCTTTTACGACGTTAGAAAAGCAAACCACGCTCAGCGTAACACTTGTCCGGGATCGAGTTTTGTTAATGCTGTATTTATTAATGTGATCGTGATATTCAAAGATGTTATCGGTAAGAAAGCAGCCTGCCTCGGGCCCATGAAAGGCAGCTATTAATTCATCTTTCTTTCCCTGATGAACATACATACAAATAGCCTATAGATTCTGATTACTAAATGCATACAGTGAGTGATTTTGTTACAGGATAGTGATCAACTACTATACTTGAATAATAACAAAGGGGCGTTGTATAAAAGATAAGCTTTTAATATAAACAAGTTGAATATTAAAACTAATAATAAATTAATAACATAAAACGGTTCTTGATCAATCAATCAAGCATAGCTTGTAGAAATAACTAAACACATAACGTACCAGACATAATGCCACACTCACACAGATGTCCAAGCTTTTAGGAAACACTTCTTCCGTACATAGCTGGACTAACTCAAAATCGACCTCTTCTCGGTCTTAATCAACTTGTCTATACATAGACCACCATATTAACTTCTTAACTGCATGGTGAGTTAGAATTGGATTCCAATATTGAATCCGCTTTTAAGTAACTAAACGCCACTTGCTAGGCTGATCGAATGATGATGTTCGGTAAGAGTCCAATGCATATAAAGGTTCACAAGTAGAGGGGATATGCGCTGTAGAGATGCGCGGCAGAAAGGATGAAAAGGGAAGGGGTAGCCACACGGAAAAGAGGACATTGGCATAGTTCATAAATGTTCTGAAGTAGGGAGGAGAACAAAGATACCATACTGAACCGCAGAAAGGCACTTTCGGTTCAAGACCTGTAATGGAATTACTTTATTATGTATATACAGTAGTATCTCCTGTTGCTCTTATCCAGAGCATAGAGCCTAAACAAAAAAAGCTTCAGCATACCCTATTCCGAGCCAAAACCTTCAACCCTCTCCATGTCTTTTCTTCCCTTGTGGTTTCCTCCTCCACACTCCTTCTCCATGACAGTAGTGGTTTCCTTTTTTTCTCTGGCCCTGAGGGTTCCAAAACAGGGTTTGTTTCTCAATGGTATTTTGATTCTTCCTAAGAGTATGGCTTATCCATCTCCATTTCCTCATTTTTATTTAGATATCAATGGGTTTGTTTGTTTCCACAGATTTTGATTGGAAATAATATTTGGTCAAAATATGTGTATATAGTGTGTGTGTGTCATGTGTAGCTAATTTAAGGTATCATGCCTTAGTGAAAAGCTATGGGACTTGTGCTGGTACAAGTCTCCAAGAGGGAAAAATTATTTTCATGAAATTCCAGTATACACTCAACATAATGAGGAAGGGGTAATTACAATAAGTATCAGCTCCAGGTTAAGAAAATCAGCTATAACGGTTGGAGAGTCATCCACCTTTGTAAATAACATGTGGGTGTGATACCAGCAATAGGCTGGTAGCCAAGAGTTTTGCTGACCTGGCGCATGTTATATTATCACCTTGACGTTAAAAGGTCTTTATATATTAAAAGAAACATAGGAAATTGTGCAGAAAAGTACCGGTTTTTAACTTTAATTTTATTGAATAATTTCAAGATGAAGTTCTATATGGACCAAACAGAGATATGCAGGCAGACAAATGGAGAAGACTACATAACAGTGAGGTACATGATCTTTATAGGATACCAGATGTAATAATAGTTGAGTCTCTTAGAATGAAATGGGCAGTAAATGTGGCACAAATGGAAAATGAAAGAGGGAAATCACCTAGTAGGTAGGCCAAGAATGAGGTGGGAGAATAATATTAACCATGATTTGAGGGAAGTATATTATACAGGGGATGTTTGGAAACATCAGGTCAAAATAGGGAAATATGGAGAGTTTATGTCTGTATAGCCTGAATCTATGGGTTCACTAGTGCCATGTGAGTTAGAGTTAGGATGTGAATAAATATTAACTTTGAATTTTTTTAATAAAAACTATTAATGTAAAATTAGTTCTTGAAAGACTAATTTACTGAATCTTGCTACAGGAGCTTCATAATATACTGAGTAAAGTGCGCTGAAAATTCCATATCCCTTCGTCAAGTAGTTCTTGAGAAAAGTATACCTAAAATTGTTGAAATATAATTTTGCATAACAATTTACATACTGATAAAGAAATGTCTGCTGGTGTAATTATGTTTAAAAAAGAGTTGTTTAATTAATGGCAGTTTTTGAGATATCAAGAAGGTCCATGGTTCAAACTTGACCATGGTCGATGGATTTTGTTTTTAGGATGAAAAAATCCAAGGGACATGTCCTCCGAGAGGAATTGTACACCATTGGTACTGAGTCTGAAGATATTTGGGCTCAAGCCTAAATTTGAGTCTCTCGGTAAAATATAATTCATTTTTCCCATTCAAATATAACCTTAGTTGCCTACTAGATGTCTCTTTGAGGCGATATCCTAAGCACATCTAACTCAGTGGCATCTTCAGGGAAATATGCATATCTAAATTAGGTTGGTTACGGTAGCACCCTTGTCTCCACATGGGAAATACAGGTATATACGTTTATGATCAACATTCACTAGAAGCAGAGAAAATTAAATTTTAATTTTGTGTACTTTTTACCAAGGATAAATAAAATTACTACTTTGTACCTTTAATAGTTCAGTATATGGGGTAAATTTCTGTGAAATCTGGAGGGTCTAATCTAGCCACATTCTCTGTCCTCACCTCCAAGTCGGGGCCCCCAGGACTTATTAAGATCTTTTAAGACTTTAAGATGCAAAAGAGAGAGTGGGGTTTGGAAAGAAATGTGAAACTACTACACCTATATATCCCTAGAAAAGCTGAAAACATGACATGAAATGGTTTGTATGAGATACAAAAAGGAAGATTGAGCTAAGGAAAGAGTGGAGAATGCTGAGTTTGCAGTGAAAGACCTGCTCTTGGGTAGAACGCTATGTATGTATATCTTGTGTTGTAATGTGTACATTTCTTTGTTTGCAGGTGTGGTGTTAGATAGCTAGTCTTTTAATGTCAGTTAGGGCCCCTTTTAAGGGGTGAAAACGGTCTCGGTTCTGACCGGGGCCACGTAGCAGCCTTCCATCGTTGGAAAACATCAAACATCGTGGGAGATCCTCATCAAATGGTAGGAGAAGACAAAACAAAATACCACAGACGACCACGCATAGCATTACATGGCGCGTACGAGTGTCAGTGCTTCTGGTTTAATGCTGCTAATGCCCAGGTTAAAACAGAGCTAATCTAAATCCAAAAACAGAAATAAATAATTCTGTTTTCTGGATCTAACAGTTTGGCTGGTCTGATATTTGCAGACCTCGCTGACACTCGGGAAAAAGATCTGTGCACCAAACAAGTACAGACATAGTAAAGGGTGTCCCCCTCTGTCGCTATGTCTCTGCGAGTCTGGTGCTAGGATCTTCGTATATATGATGTTGCAAGCATCAAGATCTGAGCACTAAACAGCACTGATGAAGTCCAGGCAAGTCCCCCCCTGAACTACATCTCTGCGCACCTGCTGCCATGATCTTCATTGTAAATGATGTTTCAAGCATCATGATCTGCGCACAGACCAGGACAGATGTAGCCCTCCAGGTAAGTCCCCACCTGACCTAAATCTCTGTTGGTCTGCTGCAAAGGTCTATGTAGTTACGATATTGCAGGTATCATTGGTCGGCCAGTGTCTAGGTGTAGGTAGGGTTTAGATTTAAGGAGTTGACAATGCTGCTGGCTCTATCATTGTTAGCTGTACTTATGTGCAGGGTGGTCTGTGGTTTTGCAAGGCATGGCTACATAGCTGTGTCTTGCATAAAAAGAGGACGATGCATTATCCATCTTCCTCAAAACACATTCATATACTCATATGTTGTTTGCTTTTTGTTTCAGGTCACAAGTTACTGCAGATCTACTAGAAGGGATCAGACCGTCATTTATTTTGCACCAAAACATGTATCTCAACATTTGTTTCATTAATCATTTTTTGTTTTATTTTTACAGAATTCACACTGTGGCTCATCGGAGACATCACTCCTCTTGGAAGCATACGGTTTTTGTGAAAGTACGCCAAATTTCTGTCTTCATTCCAACTTTTTCTTTGTTGTTCAATTTCTGTTGTTAGCTGCACCATGTAATTTTTGGTATTTCTCTTTTTCCAGGCAATCCCTGTGCATTCCATTCCAGTGCTCTCTTTGGCACACTGTCTAGTTCTCTTCTGAGAGTGTGTCAAATCCATTTCAATTTATAATATTTAATTTTCTTCCAGATCTCATCCTACGATGTTGTCTTCCATAATTCTTCATTTTATGTGGTTTTTAGTCACCAGATTCTCAAAATAAATCTCAGGCATCTATTTTTATATAAATGGGGATGAGCTTGTTTATAAATCTTTATAAGTGATTTATATTGTAAAATGTTGGTGTCTAATGTGCAGCATCTAACACTGAAGTCATTAGAAGTCTTGCTCTCCAATACTTAGAGGTATTAGAATCTTCATATTTGACAGTGATACAGTTGTTCAAATGGACTTTGTCAATTTCTTCATCTGGATGATTGCATAAAGTGCATTTTGGTGAAGGCATTTTTCCAGACAGTTGTGGTTCATTGTTTATCTAAAATGTGCTACTTATGTTTTCCTTGGTAAGTCTGGTATGTCAATATTTTTTGTTAACCATTCCCATTTTTTTGTTTCTGGCTACTGTTTGAAGTGTATTGCCATTCATAATTTTGAACTTTATGTGGTGTTCTACTGTGGAGTAAAGTGTTGGTTTAGATTTAGGCAATTGTTCAATTCGAGGATATCACCTGTTTCATTACCAGCAATTTCACAGTGGGAGGGTAGAAGGACAACTTCGTTACCACAGTTTCGCATATCAAGGCATTATATGTACTTGCAATTTTTGATATAATGCAAATATTCCTTTTCAAATTTCACACCCATATAGCAATATACTTTTCACATTGCTATTAAATAGTCTTAATTTATAGTTGAGATTTGTTTAGATCTCCATATGGGTGACAATTGTGAGAATACAGATATTGATTTTATAATTCTAGCCTTAATATCTTCCTCTGATCCTCCTTTTTTTGATACCATGCTTCCTAAATACTGGAGTTTGGCTACCCCTCTATATCTGCACCAATTAACTGCAATTACATTTCAGTTGTATTATTTACTCTCATTATTTTGGTTTTTTTGTATATTCAGGCACAATCCAGGTGTGTTTTCTGTCTTCTCCAGATCTCTTAATTTGCTTTCGATGTCAGAGAATTTGTGTGCCAATTAAAAAACATTGTTTGCATATTTTAGGTCTTTAAGTCTATCATTTAAATCCCAATGAATCTCTCTACATCTTTCATTACATGCATTTGTCATCTAAGACCAATATAAATAACAATGGTGACAGCAAACAAGCCTGTCTTACTCCACTCTGACAGGAAAAAGATTCAGATAGTCTGTCCTGGTGTAATTACACAACATACATGGTTTTAATACATACTGTAGAATGCAGCCTTTCATGGCTGGTATTCATGGTATTAGAAGATTCTGGGCTATAAAGCCATGGTCCATAACTGATGTTTCATCCTCAGCTACAGAGGGTATCTCCAGTGACAAATTCTTTTAGGTGGTATTCTCTGATTAGAAGCTCAACTGTATATGAGCAGTAGATGCTGGAGGTCCTGAATGGCTAGATGAAGTTGAAGCTGATTGGATAGCCATGTCAATCAAGAATCTGATTGGTTTGTTTCTGTTTCTTCATTATTAGGTTGGCATATACCCCTGTTATTTAATATGTGATACCAGGCTTTAGCCAATTTTATATCTTCATCTTTTCTATTTAAATTGTCCTTGTGTTTATAAATTTCTATAGACTCTTGTATAGTCGGGAAATAAAAGGATGATGTGGCTATAACCTGAGTACCCTCATACAGAAATCGATGTTGATTTTCCATAAAAAACATGTTCTGCTACGGCCCATTTTTCTGTTTCCTCTAGTCTGCAGTTTCTTCTATATTTTGATAAACTATGCTTCTTTTCATAGTTCTTATACATGATGTGCCACATGAACATGGAAGCAGATACATGGTGCAAGTGGTTGAAGACTTTTGATAAGGGTAATAATACATTTGGCATTCCAATTTGTATCAGCTTTATCCATGTTTGCTGTCTTTTGATAGAGCCAAAAACTTTATTAAAGTCCTCAGAAGAGAATTATCCAATCTAAAGACTGTTCCATTATGATTCTGATTGTATTTATAAGATCAGTACATGTTCACTGAGGTCTAAAGCCGAATTGTCTTCCACTTAATAATTTTCAGTTGCCCCTTAGATATGATTTAAGATTATTCTCGAAACAATTTTCCTTGGATTTGATAGTAGTATAATGTCTTACCAGTTATCACACATATATATGTATATATATATATGTATCTCCTTTTTTTGGGGATTTTAACTATTATCCTTTTACCCCATTCTCGAGGGTTTTTTTCCAGATTCGTCTATTTATGTATCATTGGACTGCAATCAAATTTCCAAATTTCGTTGCATTATTTACTCTCATTATTTTGGTTTTTTTGTTTATTCAGGCAAAGTCAACTGTACTTGCAGCCTTCTTCAGATCTCTTAATTTGTTTTTGATTTCAGAGAACCTCAATCTCAGTAAATAAACATCGTCAACATATTCTAGATCTTCAAGTCTGCCATTCAATCCCTCTACATCTTCGATTACATTTGCCATTATGTCATCTAAGATCAATATAAATAACAATGGTGACAGCAAACAACCTTGTGTTACTCCACTCCAACAAGCAAAAGCTGTGATCTACAACATACATAGTTTTCAAACATACTTTCGATAAGAGTAATAGTATTTTCTGGCATTCCAATTTGTGTCAGCTTTTTCCATATTTCCTGTCTTTTGATAGAATCAAAAGCTTTAGCAAAGTCCACAAAAGCCAAATATAAGGGACATCTTCATTCTAAAAACTGTTCCATTATGAATCTGATTGAATGTATAAGGTCAGATCTCTGAGGTCTAAAGCCATTTTTTTTTTTTTTTTTTTTTTCCATTTAATAACCTTTCATTAGTACCTTGTATATGATTTAAGATTATTCTCAAAAAGATTTTGCTTTGGGTTGATAGTAGTATGTAGCCTTTCCAATTTATCACATCCCCTTTTTTTGAGAATTTATCTACTATCCCTTTACCCTAATCTTGAGGAGCTTTTTTTTTTTCAGATTCCCAATTTTTGTTTTCTAAATAAAGGATGAAAAATCTGCCGATGTAACCAGATTGATATATTTATCATTTCAACATTTATGTTATCAATACCCAGTGCTTATCATTTTTTTTATTTCATGGCTTTCTTAATCTCTCCATTTGTATTAACATTTAGTAATGGCCTGCCTCTCTTTGAGTCCAGGAACCTTGTCTCATTCTCTTCTCCATCTACTTCTCTACTACCATTAAGATTTCTTTAAATATTCTCTCCATCTATTTATTTGTTCATTATCATTTACTAAAACATTTCCATCTTTATTTTGATGTGATGTACTAACCACGTGTCACATGTTGACATATATAGATAAATAAGTGTAACTTATAAACTTTATTAAGGAATTTCCACTAGGGAACACTCGTGTCCTATACACGGGAATGGGGTATATACATACACACATACATATAACCTATACAATTTAAATATTTAGATTATAATTTTACATACAGTTCTAAAACTGTACATAAAATCCTGTAAATTAAAATAATAATAATAATAATAATAATAATAATAATAATAATAATAATAATAACAATGCCCATAAACATACACACACACACACACACACCGACATATGACGTCTTAAAAGCGCTGATATTATAGTTTCAGGTACTCGTTAACTACTCTTTTTAGATGACATAAATTAATCTTTAAAGAATGTTAGTAACAAAGGAACTGTCAACTATTTCATGCCGAACCATAGCGCACTTACTCGCATAACTGACCCCCTCGCGTAAATTCCCCATATGTTTTTCATATGTATTTTTTAAATCCACCTCTGATACAATATACATAACCTAGGCCAAAGATTTGCAATTATAACTTTGGACACTCTTATGAAGATTTCAAGTACAGCATAAAGCTTCTTCTTCTTCTTAAACTTAATTTGTAGGATTTTCATCCTGTTTATTTCCAAAATCACTCCTCAGAGTAAGACGTATTGGATGTGCATTCACTGTCTATCCATCTTTGGCTGGTCTTCCTCTTGTTCTTCTTCCGTCCATTGGTCTATCTTCTTTAGCTCTTTTTCCAAGCCGGTTTTCTTCCATTCTTTCTATATGACCTTTCCAATATTTTCGTCTATCTATAATAAATTTGGTTATGTCTCGAATATGGCATTTGTCCCTAATTTCTGTGTTGTGTATTTTATCAAATAATGTTTTCCCTGAATAGTTCTTAAGATTTTCATTTCGCATGTGCTTATTATTTGTTTAGTTTTTGTTGTATCAGCCCTAGTTTTTTTCTCCATATACGATAACTGGTCGAACTATCGTTTTGTATATGCGGGTTTTGCTTTTTATTGACATGTTTGTTGAGCCAAATTAAATCTTTCATATACCCTGATATTTGTGCTGCTTTATCAGCTTGTTTCTTTACTTATTTTATTAAATGTTTAGTGTTTGTTATTAATACACCTAAATAATTAAATTCTGACACTTGTTCTATAATTTTTCTTTCCACTTCTAATTTGCATCTTACTGGTTCTTTTGATATTGTTAAGCATTTTGCCTTATTCGTGTTAATTTCAATATTGTATTTTCTGGCATTTATATTAAATTGATGTAAAGATCTTTGTAAATCATCTTCAGATTCTGAAAGGAGAACATCATCTGCGTAATATATTAAGTGAAATCTAGTGTTTCCCATTTTATAACCCAAACGTGGTGGTATGTTTTCAATAATTTTATCCAAAAGCAATTCATGGAAAACCCAAGATTGAATCCATCTCCTTCTACAAAGACCTAACGGTACTTACAGTCTCTGTCACCCACACATCTGTTGTCATCAGTCTGAATAGAGTTAGTATCATTGTGCATTGTTAACAGTGTTATTCAGTCACCGTCAGTATCATTGAACTCAACTACGGGAAGGAAGTATAAGAGCTATACTGCAAATTTTAAGTTACAAATAGTAAATTTCGCCAAGAAAAACGGAGTGAAACACATCTTCATTGTGATCTACTGTGCCATTATATTTTGTATGGTTTGAATTTCTGAAAGTAAAGAAACATTAAATAAACTTATTCTTTCAATTTCTCAAAATGTCTTTGAGAATAAAGTTCAATGATGGACTCCCTGCTTGAGTAAGAACGGAGTGAAGTGAGGCGGGACACGGTGCGGACGACAGGTAGTGAAATTTAACCAATCTATCAATTTTGGTGTTGTATTACTTTCCTATAATTTCCATCGACCTTTGTACATCACAGCGCTTCTCTGGAAGAAATTACAAGGTAGGTTTCAGCATGTAATGGTTGACCGTTCCTTGTTAGTAATTTTATTTTTACATGCTCAGGCCATTAGTGACGCAATTAAAATTTCGAGCGTAAAAAGGCCTACAAGTTTTGCTTTAGAGGTTTCTTTTTCAGGCTTGAAATTCTTTTGAAGTACGAGTAAATCCCATGGCGGGACAGGCCTAGAATGCCTTTGGCTTACCACCTGGCAGTTGATTTTACATCCACATGCGTCCTCTATGGAGGTAGGCGATTTTGTAGCCAGTGTAGGGGTAATCAGATTATCGGGTTTCCCAGCATTATAGTTGTTTCTCAATGTAAAGACTTTAATTATTGAAGCTACCCAAATTCCTCATGATGTTGGGTCGGAGCTGATCCCATGCAGGCCGAAATTCTATGAAAAAATGTCATCTCCTATTGGACTTAGTCTCGCGCCGACGTCGAATAGTTACAGGCGCAGAACTACAGGACTTGTGCTGGTTCGGGTCTCCGTGGGGAGGAAATTTCCTCATGGAATTTCGGCCAGTGTGGGATCGGTGTCCACCCAGTATCGTGAGCAATTTGGGTAGCTGCAATAAGTAGCGGTTCCAGGTTGAAATAATCAGCTGTAAAGGCTGGGGGACCCGACATATTGACATGTCATTCCTATGTTGCTATATGATCGTCTACCTCTGTAATTAACACGTGTGGATTTGTGGCCAGCAACCGACTGGTAGGACAAGGGCCTTCTAGGTCTGTCGCGCCCTGGAGATTGAGCCGTAGCTGTGAGTCAAGACATGATAACTTGTAATACTTCACAGCTAATGGAATGGGACTTGATGCTCTTTTTCTCACCACGAATCTAAGAAACGATTTTACTTCCATTCTGAAAGAAGACATACTTAGAATATGTATAGGCCTACTCTGAAAAATTCCACCTTTCTTGACCAAATTTAGATTTTTGAACCTCGAAACTAGAGAGCATAATGATAACCGTCAGTCATCGGGACCATTCTATACAGGGTGAGTTTTAATTACACCGACAAACTGCAGGGACTGATTCCTGACTGTAAATGGAAGAAAAAATGCCCTATGAATAAGTGTCCATAAATGCATCGTTGCCACGGTAGATGACACTGACGAATGACATTTTCTCGGCCCTGTTGCATGGCCAGCTAGATCACCGGACTTAAACTCCCTGAATTTTTACCTCTGGGGGCATCTGAAAAGCGTTGTGTAAGCTGAACCAATTCCTGATATGCATACCCTTCAGCAGCGGGTCCACGTCGCCTGTGACGCTATTCGGAGAGAGGCCGGAACATGCAAAAGAGTGAGGCAATCCACGATTGGACGTGCGAACGCGTGCATTGCATCTCATGGAGGCCACGTTGAACATCTGTTGTGACGTCAATGCGATTATGCCATGTACTGTGTGCCGGGACGATTTGTTGTCGTTGCACGCACATAGTTCATTTCCGGACACATGGTTATAGGACCTTTTTACCTTCATTTACAGTCAGGAATCAGTCCCTGAAGTTTGTCGGTGTAATTACCGTTCACTCTGAATATAAAAAAAAACTTCTGTATAAAAACGTTCAACGTCTATTAAAAAATGCTCCAGTTTGAGGGTTGATACATGATATTCCATAAGCATGTAGTACTGCAGAAAACTGTAGTGGAGCATGCTGTCATAAGAAGACTCTTATAAAAAAAAAACAAAAAAAAAACATGATATTCCATCTGATAGTCCGCCATAAGCTACAGTGCTTTCAGTATAAGTCGCAACCCTAAGCGCCTGGCAAGCAGCCGGCAGGCCAAGCGGTCAAAGCTCCTCCGTTTCCCGGTCAATGAACTGGCGCGCGGGCGGCAAAGCAGTTACTGTGTAACTGTAAGGTACAGACGTGTTTTCTGATTTTTTTTGCCAACTTGTGAATTTGTGTTCAGTTTGTGATTGTGGTGATTTCAGTTTAACATGGCGTATGTCACTGAACAGAGGGTGGTTTGACTTTTGACAAATGCAAAGAAGAAATCTTAGAAAAGTTATCGCTGTAAATTTTGTCGTCAATTCTCTAACACTAACGCAACTGTCCCAAATAAAGCCACGATTTCAAAGCCTCGAATATTAGAGGAATTTAAAGAAATAATTCGAACTGTGAACTCCAAAATTTCAAGGAGGAATTGGATAGCGTGTTTCAAATTCTTTTTCGCCGGTGTGAACGTCGTATTGAAGATGAAGGAGATAATTCTGAAAATATTTTTTCATAAGGTAAGGAATAAACAGCACAAAAGTGGATTTTATTCCACTGTAAACTGTAATCATTTTCACAGATACTTAGATTTATTTGGTGAGATTACCATAGCCTCAATTTTATAAAATAAAATGGTTGAAGATCGAGAAAAATCTTCCCCCTTTGAATGTGGATTTGATTCTAAAAATTCTGCTCGACTACCATTTTCGCTTCGATTCTTTCTATAAAGAAGGTTAACCATAAACTGAATCTGCAATTGTAAATGAGGTTTCGAAGTATTCAAAAACTTGTCCGTGCGACGAGCAGTTGCCAGGCGCTAGGGTTGCTTCTTAAAATGAAGACCTTATACTTCTTATACCGCTGTTAAACGGCCAATGCTTGAGATTTTTAGGTACTTACATACTTGAGATTTATCATAAATGTTCTTACAAGTTGATCCAATATAAAATCATTTTGGAAGCTTAAAGTTGACCTTGTTCGGGCAGCTGCTTAAGGAGGGTAAAAAATTGGCATATTACAGTACAAGCTGCATGTTTAGGCACTGCAAGTTTAAGATACAAATGAGATGTGTCGGTGAGAAGCTACAACATAAAGCGCGCAATAAAGCCATCAAGAAGCTACCAGCCCACGCGAGCCGGGGCCCACACAGCTTGCATTACATTGTCATCGTTTTATAATTCAATTAAAATCCAGGACAACATTACTTCCAGCTGTAAACTTAAAAGGTACAGCACCACCTCGCTCACTTTACACAGAATTGCATCTTCAGGTCTCCTCCCATTTCTTGCCATAATCTTTAATTTTCTTCTTTATTATATTTATTATTACTACAACAACAACAATAATAATAATAATAATAATAATAATAATAATCCAGTATCATGGCAGCTGCCGCCGTCTTCCGAAAACCAAACGCCATTCCTCTCTGTCCATCCATTGATCTTCCTCCAATCCTCTGATATCCATAGCTGCTTGTAACCCTTCTATCCAAGTTTTCTTCAGTCTTCTTCTCTTCCTCCTTTCTATTGGGATCCATTGCATAACAATTTTAGGCAATATTTGCTCTGGCAATAATAATAATAATAATAATAATAATAATAATAATAATAATAATAATAATAATAATAATAATAATAATAATAATAATAATAATAATAAATATAATAATAATAATAATAATAAATTCACTGATTATCCTGCCCTTGGCTGCTTGTACCCCTTCTATCCAAGTTTTCTTCGGTCTTCCTCTCTTCCTCCTTTCTATTGGAATCCATTCCATAACAATTTTAGGCAATCTTTGCTTTGGCAATAATAATAATAATAATAATAATAATAATAATAGTAATAATAATAATATATAATAATAATAATAATAATAATGATAATAAATTCACTGACTATCGAATCCGTAGGTTCATGGCTGCGCGGACATAAGCTCTCCATACATCCCTATCCTGAACTGATGCTTCTCAATCACTCCCTGTATAATCCAACTCCCTCAAATCATGGATAATGTTATTCTCTCACCTCACTCTTGGTATACAAACTAGACGTTTTCCCTCTGGTTTTCCTACAAGAAGCTTCCATGCACCTCTTTCATCCCCCATACATGCAGCATGTCCTGCCCATCGCAGTCTACAAGACTTAACTACTGTTATTATATCTGGCTTCCTATACATATCATGTAACTCACTTATGTAGTTTCCTGTTCATCTCTTATTGGCCCAAAATTTTTCCTAAGAACTTTATTCTCAAATACTCATCTTCTTTCTTCCCTTAAAGTAAGAGTCCATGTTTAGCATCCATATAATATAACTGGGAGAATAACAGTTTTATGTATTTTTAGTTTAGCTTTTTTGAAAGGAGTTGGGACAAGTGTAATAATAATAATAATAATAATAATAATAATAATAATAATAATAATAGTAATAATAACAATAGTAATAAATAAAAATAATAATAATATAAAATAAATAGTACCAATAATAATAATCTTTTTTACAAGGAATTTCTCTATAGTAGGGCCTACAGTAATTTTCCTACAATCCATTGTAAATTATACTCCTCCATAAATTCCTATTCTCTGCATCACACTGTGTTGAATCTTTCCACACCATATTCCTATGCATTCTTTGAACCCACTGTTCTTTTGACCTCCCCTTTCTTTGGTTGCCCTCCGCACCAACAACATCATCATCAACGACAACAACAACACCAATAATAATAATAATAATATAATAATAATAATAATAATAATAATAATAGTAATAATAATAGTAATAATAATAATAAACCATCAGGGGTCCTCATCTAGGGGATATGTGGATGGCGACCACAAGGTGCCCAAGCTGAGCAAAACATTTCTTCCACTTACTTGTGTTTTGCACTCTTTTAACTCTACTATCTAACCTCTCTAAGGACAGGGGATGTAGCTCAGTGGTAGAGCGTTCGCTTTGCATGTGAAAGGCCCCGGGTTCGATCCCCGGCATCTCCAATTTTTTTTTTTTTGTCCCGCGCCGTGGCCGAGTGGTTAAGGCAGGAAGCCTTGGCGCAGAGCTACGGGACTTGCGCTGGTTCGAGTCTCCATGGGGGAAGAAATTTTCTCATGGTATTTCGGCCAGTATGGGACCGGTGCCCACCCAGCATCGTGATGCATTTGGGTAGCTACAATAAGTAGCGGCTCCAGGTTGAGGAAACCAGCTATAACGGCTGGGGGACTCGACATGCTGACCACATGTCACCCCTACACTGGCTGATTATCATCTACCTCTGTGATTGACACATGTGGATGTGAGGCCAGCGGCCGGCTGGTAGGCTAAGGGCCTTGTAGGCCTGTCGCGCCAGGAGTTTTTTTATCTAACCTCTCTTGGTTAACTCTTGTTTTTTCGACCCCGACGCTATTAGGGCATCCGAGGGCTAGGGAGTATTTCCTTTCTTCCATTTCTTCTTTCCTTTATTTTCTTTTCTTCTCCAGAAAAGCCTGACCAGAGGCTATAAGATGGCAGCCCCATCACTGGTCTTGCCTTCCTTTGGCCAGCAACCAATCGAAGGGGGACTATTATTATGCTTTCAAGTCTTATACGAGAATTTTCCGGAAGGATCAATTTTCTATAGGATCGTAACAGGCCTTGGCCTAATATTTGGAAGGAAGAAGAAGATAATAATAATAATAATAATAATAATAATTTTGCTTTACAGTGGTATGGCCATGTCAAAAGAATGCCAGAGCAAAGATTGCCAAAAAATTGTTATGGAATGGATCCCAATGGAAAGGAGGAAGAGAGGAAGACCGAAGAAAACTTGGATAGAAGCGGTACAAGCAGCTATGAATATCAGAGGATTAGAGGAAGATCAATGGATGGGCAGAGAGGAATGGCGTTTGGTTTCCGGAAGACGGCGGCAGCTGCCATGATACCGGATGATGATGATGAATAATTTTCCTAAGAACTTTATTCTCAAATACTCGTAATCTCCTTTCCTCCCTTAAAGTAAGAGTCCATGTTTCGTATCCATACAATATAATAGTAGAAATAATAGTTTTATATAATTTCAGTTTAACGTTTTTTGAAAAGAATTGGGACGACAAGAGTCTCTGTAATGCATAATAGCACGCATTTCTAGAATTTATCCTATGTGCATTTCATTCCTGTTTGTGATTATTGTTCCTACGTATTTGAATTCAGCCACTTCCTCAAAATTTCCCTCATTTGTTATTAGCTGTCCATTTCCATTATATAATTAATTTCTATGTGTGACCATATATTTAGTTTTATTGATATTTACTTCCAGTCCCAATTTCTTAGTGTTACTCAATAGTGTGTGCGTGTAGGCCTTTAGCATCTCCTCACTAGCGCCCATAAACTAACAGCTAATTAATACCATTGAGTTGTAGGCCTTCTTCATACTCTAATGGCATAATAATAATTATTATTATTATATTATTATTATTATTATTATTATTATTATTATTATTATTATCGGCCGCGGTGGACTAGTGGTTATGCTCCTTGCCTCTGGTCCCGAGGGTCGCGGGTTCAAACCCGGGCCGGGGTGATGGATTTTTTAGGACGGAAAAATCCAAGGAGCAAGTCCTCCGGGAGGGACTTTAAGCCGTGGGTCCCGAGTTTGAAGATTTTCAGTCTCGTAAAAAATCCTTAAGCCTAAATGAAAAGGCCTCTAAGCAAAATTTACCGAATTTTCCCGTCCTAGTACTACCTTGGTTTCCTAGATGTTAGTATGCGGCGGAACGCTGACCACGGACCACTCAAAATGGCATCTATACGAAAACAAGTGTAACTAAATTAGTATGGTTCAAATTCTTCCCTCTAGGGGGAGAGCGCCTAAATCTCTGTAAAGGGAAAACATAGGCTTATAATACAATTATTATTATTATTATTATTATTATTATTATTATTATTATTATATATTATTATTATTATTAACATGTCTTTGTTATGTGTGTTCCAATAGCACACATTGTAGTTCACTTTACGTATTTCGGGTTCCCGCTAGGCTGATATATGGCGTTATTTTAGTCTCTTTTCGGGATACAACCGAATCCCTCGGAAGTTGGAATTAAAGAGGGGAGAATAAATAGAATTGCAGTGGATATTGCTAGTAGAATTAGTTATTTTCTTGAATAATGATTAAATATGTGCGGTTATACATAAAAAGTGATTTATGCACCATTTCAGGAAATTACTCTGGGAATATACGTAAAGGCTGCCCGCTCTTAAAATGATCCACATCAAAACAAAACCATGTGACCTGCTCGCTTTTCATTGGTTATGGACACCGGCGTACGTTGTAGAAGCAATAAGTACGCGAAAAAGTAGTTTCCTTCATGAAATTAAAAATATGTCCTCTGTATATAGGCCTACTTGTTATTCTTCGTGAATGAAAATAATTATATTCAAAACAGAAAATATTCCAAATTATACCTAATCAATAATTACAACTTAAAATGGTTTATTACATATGAGTGATGCATTTGAGCCATTCTTCTGTTAATTCTGATGCAACAAAATGGATGGCTGAAGGTGTCGAGTCTTCTGTTGATGTGCCTAAATTTTTAAAACACAAGTCTTGCTAATCTTTGACTAGTGGTGAAAAAACAATTATTTTAAATAATGTACTGCACAAGTTCAATGAAAAATCTCACTAGCTTTCTCGTAATATACCCCATTCGACGAGCACGTCTTATGTAGGCTACTCCACATGTACTCTCTGTCAACATGACAGTAATCGTAGCGCGTATGGCGGAAGGATACGATTGGTGTTTCTTTATGTTAGGATCACTCTAAGAGCGGACAAGATACAGTTATTTTCTTGAATATTATCATTTTTATTGAATCTCCAATAATATGAACCCTACTTCACCATCAGGTGGTATGTTAGGGTTTTAGTTACAATATAATTAATTATTTACAGTAATTTAGAGTATGGTTAATTTCTAGCTTTACATAATAACGTAATATGAACATATAAATAAGTAAATTAACAAACCCAAGAAAAAACTAACTCAAAGTCTCTTAAAAATATGATGGATAAAGTCACACAGCTTTCTATAGCAACACTTCTTACATAAAATATTTGACAAAGGCAATTGAAATCTATTATGGCAATAACCTATTTTTTAAATAAATTCATGTCTTTTGGAATCAAATGCGGGACACTCAAATTACAGATGTGAGATGGTCTGGCTGGAGTTCTTGCAAATACAGGTATCTGTACCTATTTTAAATCGATCCAAATAATGTCCAAAATTACCGAGTCCAGTCATAAATTATGTTAATACAAAATTTGGTTCTATGTATTTGCACTTTATTCGGTCAAAAACAGTTGGGAAAAATAATGTTCTTGTCAAAGCACCATTAATACTGTTTAACCACTCAGCGCTCCAATTTTGTAAGAGATAATTTTTTAATAATTCTTGAATATTGAATAAATATGTGCCAGCAGTCGCGGTTATGCTTAAAGAATGTTTTATGCACCACTTCGGGAAAACTACTCTGGGGATGTACGTAGATGATGTGCACTTATATTTTATATATTAATATATTTATTAAACACAATGTGTACATGAAATTAAATTTAGCTTTTTACCAGTCTTTAATTAAATTATTTAGAGGCAGAGTCCTGTTTTTACACTTCGCTAGATGATATTTTGGACATGGATAGTTGCATAATTTGCAGATGCAGTCCTCCTTGGGTTCATGGTACATGTTGTTCAGGCATATATTCCCATGAAATCCATGGGCTGCGAAACGTGTGTACAGGTGTCGAAGTTCGAAATTCGGTTGCTTCCAGGTTTCTGTTTTCATTGCGTCTGTTTCCATAATTTCTGTCGGTATCTGGGCGGCTTTGTTCTGTCTCTCCTCGATGACGATTCTGTATGCTTGCGTTTCCGGTAGTCTGAAACAGTGTCTGATATCTTCGATGAAGAAGGATTCCTGGGCTATTGTATAGGCATAACTATTTCTTGTATATTTTGAAATTGAGAGTGCTCTTTTGAGAAACCTTGATTTAACGTTCTCCAGTTTCTTAAGATTTTTCACTGTCAAGTAATTCCATATAAGCTGGATTCCGTATGTTGCGGCCGGCATTACTTTAAGGTTGAAGAGTTTCATTGCAGTTGAGAGGGATAGTCTTTGGAGTTTTGGGATATCGTACATGGCTTTCGTTGCAGCTGTTGCTCGATCCTGTATATGAAGTGAGAAAGCGGTTCCAGTTGTTTGTAAGGTGACCCCCAAGTATTTGTAGCTTGATACGAATTCTAGGGTTTCACTTCCGCATATAAGATGGTCCTTATTAGCCAGCCTTCCTCCTTTCCTGAATTTCATTGCCTTTGTCTTGGCGCTGTTTATTTCCATCGAGTTTTCAAGTGCCCATATCCTAATGTTCTCCATGGCTGTTTGGACTTATATTGGATAGTGTAAGTAAGTTTATGTTTGAGTGTTTGTGTAGTCACACAGTCCTATGTGAAACTGAGGCATAGGCATAATCTTATCAAAATAGTCGTAATGAAAACATGTTCAAGTGAAATTAAATAGGCCTGTCTAAGATCAAGGAATATATGAGGACTTCATTTTCAAAATACTTCTCGTCTTCCGTGTACCAAAACTAACTTTACGCGTTTGCATTCTTCTTTAAAAAATGTGTGTATGGCTATACAAATACACCATTTCGTTTCAGAACATCATTTAAATCACTACAAACTTGCGTTAAATAAAATTGACTCCTGTTTACAACAAATTTGCAACCTTAGATTACTACTCACAAATTTATGAAAATTGGCAGGAGATCTTTTGAAAATGAAGTCCTCATATATATTTTTATTAGGTGATGAAAATATTTAAACTTAATGATAGACGAAATTTATAGATTTACAACGAAGCGCCATTTGGAAAGAACTGACTAGTGTGGGAAAATACTTGTATTCTCAAGGCGGTCTAACAAAAAAGTGGAGATAAACAAATGCAACAATTACTTTTTTAACTGTAATATTTATTTATTTATTTAATGCAGGACACTTTAACTACAGACCAACAACCAAATGACATCTTATTAACATGTTTTCAGTATATACAATAGAAACGATAACAGAATCACTACTTATAATAAAAAACAAATTAAATAAGCTCATTTAATTCCTGTTTTTATTTTACACTAGTTAATACCCGGCATGCAATGCTACGCCTAAATAAATTAAATGTTGAGGATTAATTAATTATATGGTATACACTGCGACGAACCAAACATGGCGGCTGCTAGAGTAAATTTTTAATTTAAAATTTCAGGTAAACCACCACTTCTAACGGCCGGACTTTGCTGACTTTTGGATAATACATACCTCGGTTTATTTTAATGCGATATTCCGCGTTTTGTTGTGAAACATCGAAAATTGCTATTGCCAGAACGATTTTTAAATCTTCATTTCAGGTAAACACCCACACCTATTGATTTTAGAACATAATAGGTAACGGCTAAACACTCGCCGCTTCTGAAACCCTGAATACACAAATTTTCACGAAGGTTGGTTGAACGGTTTAGAAGTCTATAAAGGATACACACACACACACACACACACACACACATATATATATATATATATATATATATATATATATATATATATATATATATATATATGGTATGATAAGAAAAATAAATGCCTGGTCGAACCTGGATCTCTGAGTCTGTACCTCAGCGTGATATCCATTACACTACCAGGCGAATCCAATTCAAACACTTATTTTTCTTATATATGTATTATATTCTCCATTATTACTAGATGTCGCGAGAACTCGGTCTTCACTGCCATCTAGTAGCTGACTATAACAAGTAAGCAAATTAAAGAGAATATATTTTTTTTACTTTATAGCAGTGACGCTTTATCGATATTATAATTAAATGTTTAACATTGAGCAATGCAATCTTAATATGGTATGATAAGAAAAATAAATGCCTGGACGGTATTCGAACCCGGATCTCTGAGTCTGTACCTCAGCGTGATATCCATTACACTACCAGGCGAATCCAATGGAGAATATAATACATATATAAGAAAAATAAGTGTTTGAATTGGATTCGCCTAATGGAGAATATAATACATATATAAGAAAAATAAGTGTTTGAATTGGATTCGCCTGGTAGTGTAATGGATATCACGCTGAAGTACAGACTCAGAGATCCGGGTTCGAATCCAGTCCAGGCATTTATTTTTCTTATCATACCATATTAAGCTTGCATTGCTCAATGTTAAACATTTAATTATAATAATATATATATATATATATATATATATATATATATATATATAACAATATCGCCTCATAAGAATGGAAGAATAGAGAAGAATCAAAGAAGATCCTTAATTGGAAAGCTAATGGAAGAAGTGGAAGAGGCAGGCCTAGAGAACTATGGATGGATGGATGGAATGAAGAGAAGTATGGAAGCTAGAAATTTGAGGGAAGAATATGCTTTAGACAGGAACCTCTGGCGGCAAATCACTTTGGGTTGAGGAAGAAACACTGTATTGTGGAATATTCCTAAATTAAAAAAATATATAAAACAATCTTGAAAAGACAATAAGTAAATTTGATAAAATACATGGCTTGCAAGGAGAATGCTGTTCATTGACAGCACACCATTAGACAAAATTTTATGTGAAAATGAAAGGAAGTTCTAATAACTTATGTTATCTCTTTTTATCTTCTTACTTCTTCACTGTTGTCTAAAAGATTGATTGCAAGATGATTAGGATGAAGTTCTAGTCGCCTTAGATATCGGATGCTGTACTTTTCTATTTCTTCTCTTACAGTCATAATCCAATCCGGAGTGCTTGGACCATTATTTCAATTTTGAAATAAGAGTAGTTCATCCTGTTAGGCATGAAAGGATTTGCCATCGATCCAGGGTTTATATTTGTCTGTAATTTCTCAGCTTGTGATTGTCGTATATTCGTGTGTTGAGTGATATTAGATGGAATATTTTTGTGTCTTTGAATTTCATGATATACGACCAGCCTCATGGGCTAGTGGTCAGCGTTCCTGACTACTGTTCATGAGCTCCCGGGTTCGATTCCCGGTCAAACCATAGGAATTTTTCTTTAAAGAGAATTATTCCTGTTATTGCCTATGGTCTGGAATTTAGGTTAAGTTTAAGTTAAGAACTCTCCTGGCGCTTCATTATCATCTATTACCCATCATACCATCGGGGTAACGTAACTCCGCCTTCCTGGTGCCCAACCTAAGAAATGGATTACAATTCTGCCAGTGCTAGGGGAGAAAGCCAAAAATGTCATAAAAAAAGACAACCTAGCAACCTTTATAGTTTAAAGGATGAGGTCCACCACAGAGCGCGCAAGTTGCTGTGGTATTATTGGGCTTTAATACACGTGGTAGTTTCATGGTCTTTACCACTCTTAATATATCGGTAAGACCTCTTACAATAAGATTTAGTATTTAACATTTTCCAATACTGTTATTTTAACACAGTTCCAATAATGGATCATATTATAATATTATAAGAATTAGTATGGCCATATATTTGACACCTCTGACATTGTACAATATCTACACTTTTATGATTCTACTCTAATTTTAGCATGTAAAATCAATTCTACATTAGGCCTATATATATATATATATATATATATATATATATATATATATATAATTCCTATGCGATTAGATTCCTGAATGGTCTTTTATGGAATCGAAATTTGACCAGAAAAAAAAGAAGAGATTATACAGACAATAATAGAAAGTATACTTACATATGGATCAGAAAGCTGGACAATAAATGAAAGGATGCAGAAAATAATCTTGGCGACAGAAATTGATGGATTACGGAGAAGTATAAGAATATCCAGGCTACAATATATTCGAAATACATATATCAGACAAGAAATGGATGCACGTTAAACTGTTATCGAAAGGATAACAAAGAGAGCTTTACAGTGGTATGGACATGTACAACGGATGTCGGAAGACCAGTGGCCTAAACAGGCGTTAGATTGGATGGTACCAGGAAGAAGGAAGAGGGAGAGAAGTAGAAGAACATGGTATGAGGGAATATATGATGCCATGATGAAGAGGAGTATGGAAGAGGGACAATGGGAAGATAGGGAATCTCTGGAAAGCAGGAATCAAGGGCGAACTGCTGTAAATTGGAAAGCCTGTATTAGGTATTAGGTAGGTATTATTTTCATTTGGTTCCAAATCAACAAAATGAAATGGCAGCGGCAACTTTGTGACTCTATGTTTCGAACTTTGTATCCAAGCTCTTCTATTACAGTTTTTATTTCATCAATTGGGATGAAAGAAGTCCACCGCTGTGGTCTCGGGGTAGCGTGCTGCCTTGTCACGCAGCGGGCCCGGGTTCGATCCCCGGTCGGGGCAGTTTTTCTGGGTGAGGTTTTTATCGGGTTTTTTCCTCACCTGTAAGACAAATGTCAGGAAAACTTTAAGGCCCAAACGGTCCCCGAAATCAAATGGCCGTCATCATCATCATTATCATCCTTATCATTATCATCATCATCCTTCACCGGCGTGGAAAGCAACGGGAATCTACCACACCTACAATTCCCTAGTAAAGTTGCAAGCATAGCATGAAAGTGCTGTGATTGCAGTGAAGGACCTGCCTTCGGGCAGAATTACTATGGATGGATGGGATGAAAGAGTGTATATTTCTCAATACAATGCGATAGGCACGATCTTGTTTTAGCTGATAAGTATGAAATTCAGCCTTTTCTTTATTGAGAAAATTTATTAGTTTCTGCAGCAATCAATTGTTTTTACCATTATTTTTATTTCATTGTTGCGCAATGTTTTGTATATAACTTCATTATTTGTATCTATTCCATTAGCGGATACGTGTTGAATTAATTTCCCTATATTTGTAACTCCAGCAATAAATACAGGTGGAGGCCGCGGTTCATTTCTTGTTTGTTTATTGTGATTGTTGCTAGAATTCGTATCATTATTACTCACAGGTTGAGATTCTCTTGAAGAATTATGTTGAGATTCTGATGGATTATCTTGTAGCATTTCATTTTCATTCCACGTAGCATATTGATTGGATTCTTCTAAATGTTTTCTTTTAGCTAGATCTTGTAATTTAGTGTATCGATTTCGTGTTCTTTTCATATTTGGTTTTGTTATCTGCCATCCACCATGAGAGTCAGATTCATATCAATGATTGTAGAATTTAATTCATGAATAGAGGTAACTGGTCATGCAACAAGCTTGGTTTGTTTTGGAGTAGAAATAATTTTTGATTTGTTATTCCTTGTACCAAATTTAATTCATTCGGGTTATATATTGAAAACATTAGTAGGCTATTATGAAATAACTAGATTAAACATAATAATAATAATAATAATAATAATAATAATAATAATAATAATAATAATGATAATGATGGTGATAATGATAGCGATGATAATGATAATAATAATAGTGATGATAATAATGATGGTGATGCTAATGATGGTGATGATAATGATGAGGATGACAATGATTATAATGATGGCGATGATAATGATGATGACTATAATCACGATGATGATAATGATGATGATGCTATGGCGATGATGATCAAATGATAATGATGGTAATAATGATAATAATAATGATGATGATGAAAATGACGATGATAATAATGATAATGATGGTAATGATGATACATAATGACTGATCTATGAAATGCTAATGATTGATGAATGATGTAATAATGAATGAGGCTCCTGCTGCACCCTCTTCCTGCTGCTCCTATCCTGGTGCTCCTCCTGCCGACCCTCCTGCTCCTCCTGCTCTCTCCTTCTCCTCCTCTTCCTCCTCCTTCTCCTCCTCTGCTCCTCCTCCTGCGCCTCCTTCTACTCCTCCTCCTCCTCCTGCTCCCTTCCTCTTTCTCCCTCCTCCTCCTTCTCCTCCTCTTGCTCCTCCTCACTCCTCCTCCTCCCTTGCTCTTCTTCTTCTTCTTCTTTTGCTCGGGTTTCGGTTTTCCCTCTCGCCCCCCTCTTCCCTCTTCCCCCTCTTACGCTCCTCCCCCGCCCCCCTCTTCCTTATTTCTATCCCTCCCCTTCCTTATCCGTCCCTACCCCACTATTAATGACCCATAGGCCCACCCATTTTTTCAGATTAATAACTTCTTTCCACTTGTTATTTATTAAACCTATCATCAAGACCATAACTATTTTGGCTTATTGCCACAAAAACGGCCATTTTGATTTTTATAGAAAAACAAATGAGCAGAAATTACTAACATTTGCATAAAAACATGATAGTTTACAATAATAACAGAGTTTTACATGATCACGTTCTCTTTGCGGTCCGGCACATTTTAAATAAGTGGCAGGACAAATTGTAGTTATTGTTATTATAATTCCTCTAAAATTGAATAAGACTGTGATAGTTTTGTTACTATTGACACTTACTATCAGCAAGTTCCAAACAGTAAAATTGACATTATTTCAGTAACTGATTAATTTATGGAATCCTGTTTAAAGGGACAATATAAACTGTAAGAGGATTTTAGTCGGGGATGGTTCGATTATGTGTCCTGGGTTCGGTACATGGACAATTTGATGCTCGGACTAGTTGGGTTCGGTCGGTAGAACAAGGTTGTATCTCAGGGTATCGGTGCAAAACATAATAATATGCTGGAAGAAATAAATAAAATAATATAAAATGCTAAGAAATGTTTTTTTGCAATATATAAAGTATTTAAATTCAAAATATCCGACACGTGAAACAAAAAACCAGATTGTATAAAGCCCTAGCTAACACACAAAGACAAGAATAAAGACCAGAGTAAATCTGCCCATGTTGTCTATAAGAAAATATATATAATGTGTAAGCTGCTCTAAAAAATTATAAAAAAAACTAATATTAACATAAGAAGAAAAGTGTACGCTTCTACGTCTAAAGAAATGACAATTAATGTGTTCTTATGTTTAATTGAAAAAGTGAAAGGAAAAATTATTATAAATTTATATTGTAATAATTTTTAGATACCCCGTCCTGAATACCCTTTGTTACTTGGGAATCTACTTATCTTCTTGGCATAAATGAGCTGAAAGACGAAAATTAATGTGTTTTTTTATGTAACCTATAGTTGAAAAGTGAAAGGAACAATTTACATCGTAATTACATAACCCGGTGTTAATTATCCTGATCTTCATCACATAAATGAACTGAAAGACGAAAATTAATGCGTTTTTATGTTTAGTTGAGTTAGTAAAAGAAAAAAATACACCGTAAGTATTTTTAGATACCCCGTGCTGATTACCCGGCATTGCCCGGGAATCTACATATCCCGATGTTCTTGGCATACCGTGAATGAACTGAAAGACAAAATTCGTTATTGTGAGTTATCCATACAAGAATTGCCCGCCTTGCACTGATATGCTTGCCCGGGAATCTACTTATCCCGATCCTCTTGGCAAAGACAGAAATTATTATTCTGAGTTATCCGTAAAAGATAAATATATGCTGTCGCGGACTTTTTTGTAGAGTTTTTTGAGATATTCAATTCTGGGTACATTAATTTAGCGTATTTGTTATGGTTTAGACAGCGTAAGCCATTTAAGCGTTAAAAAAAAACTTTTGCAAAGGGTGTAGGAGTTGAGCATGACAACTCTTTTAGGCCTATAGCCTATAACCATCCGGGAAACTCCTGAACATTTTGCAAAAAATGCCATCACAATCGGATCGGTATGGTAGCGCATAAAATATGAATATACAACCATGCATTTTTATATAGGCCTATTAGATTTCAGTTAACCAGGAAATATATGGCCTAGGCCTATATAAAGATAACGATATAGTTATAGGTATTAAAGTTAGACGTATCGAATGGTTGGGCCATATTTGCAGAATGAACTAGACACGTTTGCCCAGGATGATATCAAACGCTAAGCTGGATGGAAGGAGAAAAGTTGGGAGGCCTAGGTTATGATAGATGGACGACGTACAGACGGACCTAAGGATGATTGGCATAACAAATTCGAGTAATAAGGCCATTGGCCGAAGAGAATAGATAGCTAAGGTCAAACTAAAAGGACCGTCACGCCAATGATGATGGTGATTTCAGTTCGAGCATCTTGAATATAGATTCTTCTTCTTCTTCGGCTTTCCCCACTTATAGGTTTGCCGTCTTCAGTTTCCATTTATCTCTATCATTCCAATCTCCCTCTTCCAAATTCCTATCATCCACTATGGTTCTGACGCAGGTTTTCTATTTCCATCTTGGTCTGCCACATTTATTTCTTCCAGGGGGTGACCATTGGTATATAAATTTTGGCCATCTTTCATTTTCCATTCTTTGTACATGGTCATACCATTTAAGCGTTTGATTTTCAATCCTCTTAACAACAGATGTGATGACATTCATTTCTCTCCAAAGGAATTAATTTCTTATTTTATCCTTTTTTGGAGGCTCCTTATAAAATAATCAAATTCAACTGTTCTAATTTTATTCTCTTGTAATTCCGCCAAAGACCAAGTTTCACTTCCACATGACAAAATATTCTGTATTATGCTCTTATAAATTTTCATTTTAGTTACCTTTGTAATATTTGTGTTCAAAATTATTCCATGTAATGTCTTAGTTGCATTTTTTGCCATTGCAATTTTAGTCTGTACATCTCTCTCACAGGTACCTAAACTTGTAATTATTGACCCAAGATATTTAAAAAATTTACTTTTTTTTATTTTCCCTGTTTCAAGTATGAGGTCATCCATATCCTTTCCCAAACACATATATTCTGTTTTCTGTAAATTTATATTCAGTCCCCATTTTTTATATTCTTCCATTAGTTTATTTATCATATATTTCATATCATATTCATCCCCTGCAAAAATTATTTGATCATCTGCAAACAACAATGAATGCAGTACTTTTCCTCCTGTAGGAATACCCATTTCAGAACATTTTTATACCATAAGTTAAGAGCCTAGTCTAAATAAATGTTGAAAAGAATTGGCGACAAACTGCATCCCTGCTAAAGGCCTTTATTCACTGTGAATTCCTCTGTTAAATTATTGTTTTTTTTTTTACTTTAGCTTTTGTATTACTATACATCCTCCTAACAATATTAATCCATTTATCACAGATATTCATATTTCTCATTGCCATCCATAACAATTGTCGAGGTACACTATCATATGCCATCTCTAAATCAATAAATGTCATATGTAGTTCTTTATTTTTTGCTAGGATTTTCTCTTGTAATTGTCTAATACAGAAAATATTATCAATACACAATCTTCCATTCCGGAATCCACATTGTACTTCTCTTAAGTTATCTTTTATCTCCTTAAGTTTAAAATTTATAATTTTACTAAATATCCTAGCTGTTGAAGGTATAACGCTTATACCTCTATAATTGGAACACGGTTTTTTATCACTTTTTTTTTAAATAGGAGTAATGTACGATAAATTCCAGTCTTCTGGGATATCGTCTCCAATTTCAATCTATAGATAAAAATGAAATAATAGATATTCAAGGCCTAATTACAGCTGCAAATAGAACATATTTTTCACTCTTGGAAATTATAAAGTCCGTTTATATACAAAAGAAAAATAAATGAAAGGATATACAAAACCATAATTAGCAGTATCTTACGCTATGGGCGTGAAACGTAGATGTTGACTAAGAAGATAGAAAATATGTTGGGAAAGTTTGAGTGGAAGATATATTCTATTCTATAGTGTTCTGCCCTAGGGCAAGTATTTCACAGCAATCATAGCATTTTCATGCCATGCTATGCAGCATTACTAAGGAATTATAGGAGTGGTAGCTTCCCGTTGCTTTCCACACTGGTGAAATTATAATTATGATAATCATGATGATAGCGACGGCCGATGATTTTTTGGGGACCGTTGGCCCCTAGGCTTCCTGACATTTGTCTTATAGGTGAAGAAAAACCCCAGGAAAAACCCCAGAAGTGGTTGTACTTTTAGTTCCTTTCTAATATTCTCATTTCTAATATGTTGTTCTCTTGTACAATCTTTCACAGCCCGTAGGAAGCTCATTTCTGCTGCCTGAATTTTACTTTCTTCTTTTTCCTTAAGGACCCAGGCCTTACTTCCATACATCGCCTCTGGTAGTGCCATAGTTGAGTAAAATCTTAGCTGTGTATCCTTTCTTACTTTGTTCCTCAGTGTTCGTCTGATTGTTCCACAAATAGTTGAAATTGTTGCATTTTTTATTTATATCTTGTTCTTCTTCTTAAGTTATATCGCAACCCAAATACTGGAAGTGTGAAACCTGTTCCATCACTTTATCTTCTATTTCTATTTTTGTTCTTACTGGGTAGGGCTACCTTCCATGGA
This sequence comes from Diploptera punctata, assembly GCA_030220185.1. Classification (NCBI taxonomy): domain Eukaryota; kingdom Metazoa; phylum Arthropoda; class Insecta; order Blattodea; family Blaberidae; genus Diploptera; species Diploptera punctata. The sequence continues at coordinate 4,002,074 of JASPKZ010010652.1, read as the reverse complement.
ACGCCATTACTTTAGTTTTTATTTTTGAAATTATCATATTATATTTCTTACATATAGCCTATTATTTAATTGATAGACTGCTTTTTGTAGCCTGACCTTTCTGTCAAAAATTAATATTATATCATATGCAAAACATAATACGTATTTTCTTTTTAATACTATATTGTTATGAGTGGCAGTTGCTCTGATTTAGATGGTACCATATTGTAAAACAAAGGAAGCAGTGTTCACTTGCTTACCTCACGCTAATTAGATGCTTTGTTCTAATTAACACATGCTAATTGAAACAGGCCATGATTCACACGGAAACCGCCATTTTGTATTCACGTGATTACATCTCATGTGAATATATCAACTTTTCAAAGAATATAGAATGCAATCTTTTTTTTTCGCACAAACAATTCTTGTTACAAAATATTTTTAAATTTATTAAGATTTCTGTTTTAGGCATTATTAAAAAACAATAAAAAGGGATATATTATTTTTATTCCTTTTATCCTCCTTTCTTTTATGGGACTTACCGATAAATCCCCATGGAACTTACAAGCCATTCTTTTGGATCGATCGCATATTCAAAATCAGCTGAAATGTGAATCAGACATTAGACAAATACACAGTGGAGATTCTGTCTGGAACTGTCGTTAGCAGGCCACTGTCTAAGACAACATAAGACTTTTAAAACAAGATACACAGTTAAGATCCAAGGTGAAGATTTAAAATATTCTACCAGGCCAGGATTCGAATTCGACCCGTCAGAATAACAGGTAGGGACTCAACGGTCTATGTCACAACGTTGGACTTAATAATAAGTAAGTCTATAGTAACATCTGTATTAGGGACTTACTAATTTATAGAAAAAAAATCATCCTACATGTTTTAATATCTTTCCTTGAAGGAAAACATTTATTGACAAAATAATGAATAAGGCTCACTTAATCCAGTCTGGTTTTAATTTGGAATTCTGTGCCATTTATTAAAACTCTATGGCGCGACAGGCCTAGAAGCTGACTGCTGGTCTCAAATCTGCATGCGTTAATCACAGAGGTAGACAATCATCCTGCCAGTGTAAAGATGACATGTGGTCAGCATGTTGGGTCCCCAGCAGTTATAGCTAGTTTTCTCAACTTGGTTTGCCAATTATTAGTTTCATTAAATTTAATTTTCGTAAATTTCAGGAAATATGTGACACCATAAAAGTAACTCTAAAACACAAAATAAGACAAGATACATAACTTAGTTCTACAAATTAATGACTACCTATAACTTATGGATGTCAAATTTGGATTCTGACCAGGAAAGATACCGTCCTAGAAGAGAATCAAAGCAGGGGAAATGAAATTTCTTGCACTCTATACCATGTTCATACTAGACCAAAAAGGAACACAGTAATAAGAAATTGATTACTTACTTACTCACTGGCACTATCGAACCCGTAGGTTCATGGCCGCGCGGACATAAGCTCTCCATACATCCCTATCCTGAGCTAATGCTTTCCAATCATTCCATGTATAGTCTACTTCCCTCAAATCATAGTTGATGTTGTTCTCCCACCTCATTCTTGGTCTACCAACCGGGCGTTTTCCCTCCGGCTTTCCTACAAGAAGCTTCCATGCACGTCTTTCATTCCCCATACGCGCAACATAATTGATTAGGGATATTTAATAAAAGAAATAGATGAAATCAGAAGAAACTTGCAAGAACATTTAACAAGAATATCAGATAATAGATGACAAATTAATACATTTATACTAATCGACAGGATTACTAAGTATCCTGTAGATGCAATGAAGACAATTCTTCTGAAACTGGAGCAGACCAATAGACCTAAAGTTTGAAGTGGATGGTGATTAAATTTAATTCGTAATTACCGACAAAAAAAAATTATACAGTACAATAGAAGGCGCTGGATCAATGAAGAAGCGGGCATTTTAAATTATTGTACAATACAATTTAGCATACGTAGGCCTATATAACTAAAAATTATTTCGGATAGTAAGTAAAACATTGGGCATCTAAGAATATCGTCCTGAAACTGTATTATGGAGACTATTTCTTCCTGGGGATTGCGAAAAGACTTAAAAATGAGTGATAGATGATTTTAGGAATTGAATTGGGACAAAGCTCCAAATTCTACTACTATAGGCTAGTAAACTTAGGCCTACTATTAAAAATACATTTTTCCATTCTTCACGGTTTAGGCTTATTTACTAGCCTGTTCCGGTTCCAAATTGCTGCTTTTTCCATACTTTAAATAATATATCTCTAAAATACAATTTAAGAATATCTACATCTAAAACAAAAATGTTAGCTCTGAAAGGAAAAGGTGCAATAAGAACAAAAATAGTGATAAACAATGTTAGGCTATAGACCAAGTTCAGAATTTTAATTATTTGGGATGTCATTTAGATGACAGAACTTTAGATAAACACACTAAACTACAACGATTCAATTATCTGTGTAGCACAATTAAACGTACTTTATTGAATAAAACTAGAAAAGAAACTATTTTAAAATTTTACAAAGTATTGGCAGTTCCATCTCTTATTTATGGATGTGAAACCTGGACATTAACAAAGGCAGATAGTAAACAAATAGAGGCTGCAGAAATGAAGATGTTGAGAGCAATAACAGGATATCAAAGGACCGATAAAAAGAAAAACAAAGATATAAGAACAGAACTTAACATATTTAATCTCTGTGAAAGAATAAAATACTATCAAAATGCTTACCTTCAGCACATATTACGATTGAAAGAACAGCGCATACCAAGAAGAATATATAATTATAAACCAAAGGGAGAAGATTGTTGGGAAGACCATTGAAGAGATGGAAGGACCAATTCGACCTATAATGAGATCGGAGCAGGCCATTGGGCTTAATCCTTGTTGTTGTTGATGATAATTAAACATTTTACTAATTATATTCATTGTTTAATAAAATATTTACAAATAGCAATCACTTTTAATGGAAGGAAAATTGTGGTGTAAGTTTACAAAATATGACTTAGACACGCTTTAAGACAGGAATATTGGCATTGACACGTGAGAGAGGAGAACGTAATTCAGTAATGCGAGGTGACATGCACTATGGTCCTGGGTTCGTTTTATTGCCTGCTGAACCCTTACAATAAATGCATGTCATAAAACTCGCTATCTTTATGGACATGATTTTTCTTTTTACAGGAGCACCGCCCGCCGACACCTCCGGCATTCCGCTATCCACCTGGACCCCCCACGTCAAATAAATCCTTTTAATAGCACCTGAAGATGCCGTACATTCTTAGGTAGCCAATTCATTCATTAATTCGCCCCACGATACTATTTACAGAAAATAAATTTATTAATGAGTTTAAAAATATATAACTCTTTTCTTCTTCTCCACTTCACGGGCTAGGCAAAAATTGCCTGTTCCGCCTCACAGTTGTTCTGTCCATCTTTTCACCGGTCTTCCTAAATTCCTTGAACCTCTTGGCTTTTAGTTGAATGCTGTTCTTGGTAATCTTGTTACATTCATTCTTTCCATATGTGCAAACCATTTCTCTCTATATTCTTTGATTTTCTCATTCATCATCATCATCATCATCAGGTATCATGGCAGCTGCCGCCGTCTTCCGGAAACCAAACGCCATTCCTCTCTATCCATCCATTGATCTTCCTCCATTCCTCTGATATTCATAGCTGCTTGTACCCCTTCTATCCAAGTTTTCTTCGGTCTTCCTCTCTTCCTCCTTTCCATTGGGATCCATTCCATAACAATTTTTTCTCATTCAATGGTTATATATTTAACTCTGTTCTTATATCTACATTCTTTATCTGATGCAATCTTGTGCAGCCTTTTGTTCTTCTAAATAAGTTCATTTCTGCGCTTTGTATTATATTTTGTAATGTTTTGGTCATTACCCAAGTTCCGCTCCCATAAAGTAATGCAGGAACTGCCAATGTTTAAAATAACCATTTTATTAATGAGCAAAAGTCATGTGCGTAGAATGGAGGTTGAGTAGATAACGGGAAATTAAAAAAAGACTATTACAACAGAATATTTTTGCTTCAAATGTAGCTTTTTATTATAAACATATGATTGGCTAAACTTTACAACCCTTTGTGGAATATAAATATTACGAAGACTTGATGATGGTAATGGGGCGGTTTGATCGGGCGAAATGACATTTGCGGTGAAGCGAACAGGACGGACTCTATATGAATGTAATATTTTATTATAAAAATGTGATTGATTAAACTTTACAACCTGTGACGCGACTTTTTTAATTTCTTCACAAACTCCTGTAAAATTTTATTCTTAGGGTTTCATTTTCCAAATTATTTTCCACCATTTAAAACGACTTTTACATTTTTTTCTAACGATTATTTCAATCTATTTTCTATGATATTTAACTAAATACATAGCATGAAGACGTGGCAGCCATATTGATTTTAACAATATTGTGTGTTCCAGAGTAGCCAAAGTCTGTAGACCTACTAATTAACTTACATTAAATAAAATCAGCATGTATTCTTTCACTTCCTAAAAAGTTAGTTAGACTTATACGAATGTGTCTAAATGGCTCAACGAGTAGGGTGCGTGTAGGCAAACAGTTTTCAGACACTTTTGAAATCCAGAATGGGTTGAAGCAAGGAGATGCACTATCTCCTCTACTATTTAATTTTGTACTAGAGCATGCCATTAAATCTTTAGAGAATGAGGAAGGCCTACAACTGAATGGTATTAATAAGCTGTTAGTTTATGCTGATGATGTAGTACTACTGGCCGATAGCGAGGAGATACTAAAGGCCAACACGCACACACTATTGAGTAACACTAAGAAATTAGGACTGGAAGTAAATATCAGTAAAACTAAATATATGGTCACACGTAGAAATACATTATATAATGGAAATGGACAGCTAATGACAAATGAGGGGAATTTTGAGGAATTGGCTGAATTCAAATACCTAGGAACAATAATCACAATTAGGAATGAGATGCACAAAGAAATTAAACATAGGCTCAATTCTGGAAATGCATGCTATTATGCATTGCAGAGACTTTTGATGTCCCAACTCCTTTCAAAAAATGTTAAGCTGAAAATATATAAAACTATTATTCTACCAGTTATATTATATGGGTGCGAAACATGGACTCTTACTTTAAGGGAGGAAAGGAGATTACGAGTATTTGAGAATAAAGTTCTTAGGAAAATTTTTGGACCAAAGAGAGATGAACAGACAGTTGAATGGAGAAGACTACTTAACAATGAACTACATGGTCTTTATAGGAAGCCAGATATAATAAGAACAGTTAGGTCCCGTAGACTGCGATGGGCAGGACATGTTGCGCGTATGGGGAATGAAAGACGTGCATGGAAACTTCTTGTAGGAAAGCCAGAGGGAAAACGCCCAGTTGGTAGACCAAGAATGAGGTGGGAGAACAACATTAACTATGATTTGAGGGAAGTAGATTATACAGGGAATTATTGGAAAGCATTAGCTCAGGATAGGGATGTATGGAGAGCTTATGTCCGTGCGGCCATGAACCTACGGGTTCGATAGTGCCAGTGAGTAAGTAAGTAAGTAAGTATGTATTCTTTCACAGGTTAGAGTACGTAAATTGCTTTATGTTATCTTTTAGGTTCGTTAAATATCATGTAGCCTATATGTCCACCGCTGTGGTCTCGAGGTAGCGTGCTGACTTGTCACGCAGCGGGTCCGGGTTCGATCCCCGGTCGGGACAGTTTTTCTGGGTGAGGTTTTTATCGGGGTTTTTCCTCACCTGTAAGACAAATGTCAGGAAAACTTTAAGGCCCAAACGGTCCCCGAAATCATATGGCCATCATCCTTATCATTATCATCCTTACCATTATCATTATCATCATCATCCTTCACCGGTGTGGAAAGCACCACACCTACACAATTCCCTAGTAAAGCTGCAAGCATAGCATGAAAATGCTATGATTGCAGTGAAGGACCTGCCTTTGGGCAGAATTACTATGGATATCCTATATGTTGGCTGTATCCCGTGATTCCATAGTGTAAACCGCTTCGCGTTTGTTGGCGCATGCGCATGGTGTATGATTGGAACATTTTTCGCGTCACATATTGCAAAGTATTTTCATATGATTCATGTCTACAGAGAATATTATTTAATATATAATGAACACATGTAGTTTGGATTCTATATCACAATTTTAAATCAGTTGATAGCTGAATGGTTTCTTGAGACATTTAGGTCTATTAGAGCATGATGCAACATACATTTCTTTAGAATTTCTGAAGAATTCATTAAGTTTACAACTTGTAAAAATAAGCATGCTGTTAGCTATTATGCTTATAAGGGTAATATTTTATCCAAAAATAGTGGTTTTATATAATACTAGCTAATACCCGGCGTGCGCTGCTACTCGTAAATAAATATTAATATGTTTTTACCACCAGCCGTGCGCTTTTATACTTACTCGGGAATCAGCTTATCCCGATCTTCCTGTCATCAATGATAGACAAAAACAGTTATTGTGAGTTATCCGTAAAAGATAAACGTATGCTGTCGCGGACTTTTTGTAGAATTTTTTTAGATGTTCAATTCTGTGTGCATTAATTTGGTGTATTTGTTATGGTTTAGGCAGCGTAAGCCATTAAAGCATCAAAATAGGGACTTAATTTCACGTTTTTCACTACAAAGTGTGATTTTTAGGGGTGAAGGAATTAAGTATTACAACTCTCTTATAGCCTATGTTCATCCCCGGAATCTCCTGAACATTTTTCAAAAAGCCCCACCTCAATCGGATGAATGGTATGGCAGAGCACGCTTCCCGATCTTCTTGGCATCAATGAAAGACAAAAAAGGTTATTGTGAGTTATCCGTAAAAGATAAACATAGACTATGTTGTCGCGGACTTTTTTGTAGAGGTTTTTGAGATATTCAATTCTGTGTACATTAATTTGGTGTATTTGTTATGGTTTAGGCAGCGTAATCCATTTAAGCGTCAAGATAGGGATTTTATTTCACGTTTTTCACAACAAAGGGTGATTTTTAGGGGTGAATGGGTTGAATATCACAACTTTCTTATAACCTATGTTCATCCCGGGAATCTCCTGAACATTTTGCAAAAAACCCATCAAAATCGGATCAACGGTATGGCCGCGCATAAAGTACGAACAAACAAACATTCATTCATTTTTATATATTAGATTTAAAAAATCTCTTAGTTTATTTCATAGTAGAAATAAAAAAATGATCCCACTATGGACTTTAGGAGATCATTGGGATATTAAGAGAATAAGGCTCCCACCTTTTCAGACAATCAGCACAATATGTCAGTCCTGCGAGACCGGCGCCTTTACTAACAGAAAATGCGTCAGGCTTTTTACTTCTCCTTCCACAGAATTGGGTATAACACTAATATCTATTTATCATCATGATCCTCTTATCGTGTCCTCCTTTCGGAAGGTCGACTCCAAATTCGCCTCCAACCATTTTTATCTTCCCGTGTTTTCCTTCTTTCTAGTTGTTCCTAGTCGTATTCTCTCTCTTGTAAATTTTGCTTCACTTGGTTAATCCATCTTTCTCGTGGTCTACCTCGTGGTCTTTTTCCTTGTAACTTGAGATTTAACAACCTTTGTGGTAGAATTTCGTTTTTCCACTGTTTTTAAATGTCCAAATAATTTTAGTCTATTTTTTCTACGCTTAATATCTCAAATCAGCATATATTTGTATTATGTCAACTAAATTGAAAACTACGTAGCATTTTATTTTCCAATCAGCAAACTAGTATTAACAAATTACATGTTATATAACACTGACTGATAGCCTACATTGGATTAAATTTAAGTAATTTAGGAAAGAACAAGTTAAAATGTTTAACTGAAATGTTTTCTATAAGTAAAATGCCAACATGCCTATGTTTATATTTTATAGGGGAATGTAAAGTTAACATAGAACAACGCCGGTTATTGGTTCCTATTTGGATTAGATTTATGATTTTTTAAAATAATTTCCTCTTAATATATTCGTCTCCGTGTATCACTTGCCACCATAATCATAAGTAATGCCATGAGTGATTTCCAATTTATCTAGAGAATTTGGAAATCAAGAGTAGCATTTGTTAGGACTATTTAACGAATAAAATTAGGCTGTTTACTCATAAATCATTATTTAAATATAGTTATTTTAAAATATTTATATATTTAATGTAAACGGCGATGTTTGAAAACAAATGAGAAACGATTGGCACGCTTCATTTGCTTCTTTTGTTCATCACTGCAACCAAATCATATTATTTATTGCCAAAAAGAACGCAATATTCTAAGAATGCACTCTAGTGGAGAAAAAATGAAACACATCAAACTGTATATTAATTCATTTCTGATGTCCTATGACGATTATATTTTTATGGAATGTTATTACCTGGGAAAAAATACATTTAAGAAAGTGCAAACAATGGTTTCTTTTTTTGGTGGTATAATCAATTGCTACAAATGTTTTTATATTAACTCCCGCATGCGCTTCGTGTTGATATTCATGCACTATATATACAATCTGGTAATCGTATTTCTTGGTGAGTCGGTCACTGCAAAATAATGCTATGACCTATTCAGAATGTTAAAAAGGAGGTGTTTTCTATATTATGATAAACTTTAGTTGGTAAATTCTAGGCGAAACACGACTGTGATTGGTTGTAAATAAAAAATCATTGAAATGTGATTGGTCATTGACTCCTATTTGGGGCATGAGTTAAATAGTCATCGAAAATCATTCTCACTCATTTACGTACGGCGAAGCACACAACAATCACTGATATTTTATGTTATTTATCTCATCCATCCATAGGCTAGTACTTCTGCCCGAGGGCAGATCTTTCACTGCAATCATAGTATTTTCATGCTATTCTTTGCAGCTTTACTAAGGGACTATAGGTGTGGTAGCTTCCCGTTGCTTTCCACATCGGTGAAGGATGATGATGATAATGATAAGGATGATGATGATGATTATGGCCGGATGATTTTCGGGGACCGTTGGGCCCTAAGCTTTTTGACATTTGTCTTACAGGTGAGGAAAATCCCCGAAAGAACCTCGCCCAGGAGCCTGTCCCGACCGGGAATCGTACCGGGCCCGCTGCGTGACAAGGCAGCACGCTGCCTCGAGACCACAGCGGTGGACATTTATCTAATAATCGTTACATAATAGGCCCAACATATTTATAAGAGAGGTCATCTCATCATCATCATCACTTCAAAGTTTAGGCGATTCGCCTGTTCCGTATTCACAATGATTCCTTCCATCTCTTCCTAGGTCTTCCTACATCCCTTAATCCCTTAAATTTATAATGATATGCTATCTTGGGCAATATTGTTTCTTCAATTCTCTTAACATGCTCTTCCGAACCGACGCGGTGTTGTTGAATTCTTTCATTTATTGAATATATTTCTAATTCACTTCTTATTTCTTCATTTCTTATCTGGTCCAATTTTGTGCATCCTTTGGCCCTTCTTAGAAAAGTAATCTCTCCACTTTGTATTATATTCGAACTTCTCTTATTTGTTATCCATGACTCAGTACCGTATAAAAGTACCGATAAAGATAAATTAATAGACTACACTCATATGGAATTTAAAAATCAAGTAATGTCATAAATAGGCATACATAATCTTACTAGTTTACGAGTATTCCATCCATCCATAGTAATCTGCCCGAAGGCAGGTCTTTCACTGCAATCGTAGCATTTTCATGCTATGCTTTGCAGCTTTACTAGGGAATTATAGGTGTGGTAGCTTCCCGTTGCTTTCCACACCGATGAAGGTTGATGATGATAATGATGGTGATGATAAGATGAATATGAATGATGATCATTGCGATGGCTATATGATTTCGGGGACCGTTTGGACCTTAAAGTTTTCCTGACATTTGTCTTACAGGTGAGGAAAAATCCCGATAAAAAGTTCACCCAGAAAAACTGTCCCGAGTGGGGATCGAACCCGGGCCCGCTGCGTGACAAGGCAGCACGCTACCTCGAAACCACAGCGGTGGACTTTACGAGTATTAGGCCCTAATAATGCACATTATTGTGTACAGCATGTTCAGAGAACGGAAGAAACATGATTGCCCAAAATAGCGTATCATTATAAACCAAAAGGATTAAGGGATGTAGGAAGATCTAGGAAGAGATGGAAGGAATCATTGTGAATTCATCATCATCTTCACTTCAAGGTTTAAGTGATTCGCCTAAATGATGATGATGATTGTGTGTTGTATAATTAATATTGGGTCTATAGGTAAAATATAACAAAAAATATATCATTAGAATGATTTTATACGATTAGAAAATTAAACTAAAATTTAAATATAAATTTTAAAAATGTAGTTATTATGCCCATATTTTTGAGGATGGCATTCATACAGTGAGATTGGGAATTTTCAAAACGATCCTAAGATGAGTTTACGAGTATTGAACAGTGGGTTTATAGGCTATTATCATTTCATACATCTTTTCCACTAACATAGGCCTATAGATTATAAGAGTATTAACAAATAAAACATTTTAGTCTACCACTGAGTCTACTGGTATCGTTACCTCAGATACAGCGGGTTCGATCCCTGTTTAGACAAGTTTTCTGAGTGAATTTTCTTTCGGGGGTTTTCCTCGCCTGTAACATAAAACTCACGAGACTTTAAGGAAAAAAAAAATAGTTCCCTAACACGATCTGGCCATCACAGTAATCCATATAATATTCGCCTTGTTTAGTGTGAATGTATGAGTGAATAGTGCGTCTGTTTTAAATGTTCTTGTTACCTCGAGGTAACCCTGGTATTGAGCTGATCACTCATCCAGGGAAACTCTCCATCTCCTTGTGTGGTCAAAAAGTATGTGTGTGAACTTGAGTTTAAAAAACATTTTCCCTACAGGCGGTGGTGTCCCTTTAAGGCCTGCATTGCATGAAGCATATAATTATCTACCAGAGATAGGTTACACTAAAGTAAAGAAACAAAGAAAAAACTTATTAAATAAAACGTTTCTATTTGTAAGCACAAAAATAGGTTAGGGCCTATTGGCATCTTTACATTACTAGTTGGAATCATGTAGGCCTATTTATATGAAAGTATTAACGGACCAACGGAACTGTGCCCCTTTAGCGCTATAGTCGTACTTAGAAAAGTTCACGCCTGTACCCACTCTATTCTACGCGCTTCCCTCCCACCGCGTCAAACAGCAACTAGGATAACTTTCCGAGTAGGGATGTTGCCAAACTTCCCCCAAAGAGTGTCATGGATCTTGAATACGTACCGAATCATGTAAGGTTAATTGTTCGTTCTTCATATTTAAATAGGTATAGTAACGCTGATTGACTTTTATTATTTGCTTAATAATATTACTTTCATCACTCCGTGCTACAGTGTTCATGTTGAGTTCACATCACTGGACTGTAAGTGCAAATAACCTGTTCTCCAAGAAGACTCAAAATTGTGAGTAGTGGAGGTGCGAAAGAAAAGAAATAGGTAGGAATGCAGGGAAGGAAATGATTTACGGAGGCAGAAATGGAATTAGTGTTTAGTTCCCATATATTACGGGGAAACAGATCAGTTGGTCAGACTATAATAATCTAACTAATCACACATTTAATTAAATGCTATGCTTAGCTTCAATTATATAATTTTTTCGTGCACGTTGCCATGAGTGACTCTGAAAAATGATCGGCGTGAATAGCAACAGACTTTTAATATTTGGGAACTGTTATAAAATTAGGCCCTATATTAACAGTTGTATATAATAGGGCCAAGCTAAATAACATAGGCTAATGTAGTTATCAATGCTTGCGGGATCAATGAATGAATGATGTAGTTTGGAGGAATAAATACCTAACAGAAACTAAAGTACGAATTTATAAATCTTTAGTAGGGCCTGTCCTCACATGCTTTTGGAACAAGGCCAAAAACTATCACAAAACTCTACATTTACAGAAATAGGTAGATAATAGGAAGTGTGTCGTAATTTCATGATTTTTAATTACATACTTCCTGTCATTGTGTAATTAAAAAGAGAACACATTAATGGAAATCAGTATATTAATTAAATCACACACACACACACACATATAGGCTATGCACACGTTTACAATGTAATAAAACATCTTCGTGCCCAAAGCGTTTTAAATTACCTCCTTTCTCCATTCTTCTCTATCTTCCCATTCCAAATCTTCCTGACCTATCTTCCTCATACCTCTTCTTATACCACCAATCCATTAAAATCTAGCACACTTTAACTACGCGCCGTAGCCGAGTGGTTAAGGCAGGAAACCCTGGGGCAGAGCTATGGGACTTGCGCTGGTTCGAGTCTCCAGGGGGAAGACACTTTCGCATGGTAGTTCGGCCAGTATGGGACCGGTGCCCACCCAGCATCGTGAGGCATTTGGGTAGCTACAATAAGTAGTAGCTCCAGGTTGAGAAAACCAGCTATAACGGCTGGGGGACTCGACATGCTGACCACATGTCACCCCTACACTGACTGGATGATCATCTACTTCTGTGATTGACACATGTGGATGTGAGACCAGCAGCCGACTGGTAGGCTAAGGGCCTTCTAGGCCTGTCGCGCCAGGAGTTTTAAATCGACGGCGGTGGAGTAGTGGTTATGCTCCTTGCCTCAGGTCCCAAGGATCGCGGGTTCAAACCCGGCCCGGGTCGATGGATTTTTTTAGGATGGAAAAATCCAAGGAGCAAGTCCTCCGGGAGGGACTTTAAGCCGTGGTTCCCGAGTCTGAAGATTTTCAGGCTCGTAAAAAAAGATCCTTAAGCTTGAATGAAAAAGCCTCTAAGCAAAATTTACCAAATTTTACCGTCCTAGTACTACCTTGGTTTCCTAGATATCAGTATGAGGCGGAACGCTGACCACGGGTCACTACAGTGACATATATAAGAAAACAAGTGTAACTAAATTAGTATGGTTCAAATTCTTCCCTGTAGGGGGAGAGCGCCTAAATCTCTGTAAAGAGAAAACATAGGCTTACAAGACAAAAAAAAAGACACTTTAACTATCTTGGTTCAGATATAACATAGGCTATAGCTACGATTGGGATATACATAATAGGTCTAAATTAAACCGATATCAAATGATGTGGGGCACCATGAGATGAACCCTCCGAAAGACTCTAAGAGAAACTCAGGTCAGGTTTTATAAAATTATGGATGTTCCTGTTCTTTTATATGGTCTGAATCTTGGGTAATTACAAAAAAAAAAATATCTCGCACATTCAAGCCACTGAAATGAATTTTTTTTAAGCCTATGTTTTCTCTTTACAGAGATTTAGGCGCTCTCCCCCTACAGGGTTAAGATCCGTAAAAGGATGTACACGCATGGATAGATTACACAATGAATCAATAAGAAATGAACTGGAGATATTTTCAATAGTCGATAAACCAGAAGAGCACAAATACCAATGGAAAGAACATTTAGAAAGAATAGACAATACAAGATTACCAAAAAAGGTCAACACCTACAAACCACATGGAAAAAGATCTTTGGGACGGCCAAGGAAACGATGGACTTGATAGGTCGCATTGACCTAATCCTGGAAAGGAATAAGAAGAAGAAGAAGTCTATCTCTCTTTTCTTTCTAAGGTGGAATGCATTCCAAAGCTTTTCTGGATAATCTTGTCTCTGGCATTGTACGTAGGTATATGACCATATCATTGTAGCTGTCTGTATCTCACAAAATCTAATATAGAATTCTGGACTTTCATTTGTTGTCTGATGATTGTATTTCTGATTTTTTTTTTTCCAGATTAGAATGTCTAGTTGAGCGTCTAAAACAATCCATTTCAGTAGACATAAATTTTATACTCAAAGTTTTATTTAACTGCCAAGTTTCTGCACCGTATGTTAGCGTGCTACTAAATTATGGATTTATAAATTTGTAATTTGGTATTTGTTCTTATGTTTTTATCCCACAAAACTTCGTTTAACTTTGTTATTACCGATCTGTCTTTTTGAATTCTATATTTTATGTCATTTTCTAGGGTACATTTTGAGTTAATTTTGATCCCCATTTTTCACATCCTTACATCCCATTCCATCTTCCAAAACCAAATCTTTCTTTTCATCACCACAAAATAAACACGGTTAGATAAAGGGACATATAATCAAACTGCCTTTTTTAAGTACTATAGAGAGATATCTTGAACGAAAGAGCAAATAAGAGAGTAAGAGGGGGAAAAATAGTGCCGTACACCATTTTTCCAGGCCTGAGCAGCCTTGAGAGCGCGTAGCGATGTGCTAATTGATAGAAATAACATTCTCAGGACTCTCTTGCGTGGGTTAGCCTTTATTGCACAAGTCCAAACGTATGTCGGTTCAAAAATCACTAGTTCAACTCATCCATGGAAAAAGTAAATTATAAAAAAATATAATAACAAGACATAATCGTTATCTCAGTAAAAACATTAATTTATCCAAGTCGACGTTTCAATCAAATGTCTTGAAAATTATCTCACACAAGGACATCGAAACGTCGACTTGAATAAATTAAATTTTTGACTGAGAAAACGATTAATTATTGTTGTTATTATTGACTACTCTCAGGGAATAATATTTATAAAATACATTAAATATAAAAAAAACTATTCAAAATAGTAACTTATCTCCTATATATAATTCTAAAGTATTGCATTTTCTAGCAGGATATTTGTAGGTATTTGATATTTGCAAAATCAAGTATTCCATTCAAGGCTATCGGTTTATTAAACTCTAGGTTATATCGAATAGGAAGCCAGATTTAATAAGAACAGTTAAGTCTCATAGACTGCGATGGACAGGGCATGTAGCTAGAATGGAGAATGCACGAGGTGCATGGAAGCTTCTTGCAGGAAAGCCAGAGAGAAAACGCCTAGTTGGTAGATCAAGAATGAGATGGCAGTATAACATTATTCATGATTTGAGGAAAGTAGATCATACAGGGGATATTGGAAAACATTAGCTCAGGATAGGGATGTATGGAGAGCTTATGTCCGCGCGGACATAAGTTAAACCTACGAGTTAGATAGAGGCAGTCAGTTAGTTAGATATATCAAATTGGGGCGCGCCGTGGCGTAGTAGATTAAGGCAATACGCTAAAGCCGGAAGGACACGGGGTAGAGTAGACCTACCGGTACTGGCCTAAAATCTTCTGGCGGCACCGTGGCTAGGGGTCGACTCAGCCTGTATCTGAAATGAGAACCAGATGCTTGTTCTGGGTGTAAAGGCGGCCTTCACGCAGCGGTGGACAATAGGATGGGCCGAAAAAAATCATTTTTTTATTTCGAAATAATAGCGCGGAAAAGTTGCGAATTATATAGACAAAAGAAAAAGAAATCAAAATCGGCTGACATCTTCCGGTCGCGCAAAGGCTCTGAAGTTTGACAAAATATAAAAAAACTTCATTTTTGAGATTATTTCTTTAATTTTTGAATTAAATGTTTTCGTAATGTAATAGTTTGTAACGTTTTCAATTAGAGCCTAAAAACATTATGTTTTAATTTGGTTTAGATCAGTCGCGCATAAGCTCCAAAATTTGCTAGAATAATGAACAAGTTATATTTTTACGCATTTTTGGTATTTGATAAATAACTTCCAGAGTATTGATTGTCAGATCCCACAGATAGACATAAACGTACTTAGCAAAGATCAGCAATACCTACTTGATATTAGAAAAATTGCTAAAATGAAGTTTTTTTTTCCATATTTTGCCAAACTTCAGAGCCTTTGCGCGACCGGAAGGTGTCAACCGATTTTGATGATTGTTTTTCTTTTTTTTAGCTATATAATTCGCAACTTTTCCGCGCTATTACAACTTCGAAATAAAAAAATGAGTTTTTTTCGGCCCATCCTACTGGGCAACCCTATTGGCATCTCATGCCTACTGTCTAGAAATGTGGGAGCCTTAACATCCTACTATCCCAAATGTCTCCTAAGGTATGCAGTGGGATCACTTTATCTTTTAGATATATCGAATATTATCCCTAGGGCCTAATGATATAAAATTGTTTTATAATTAAGTGCCTACTTCCATGAAATGTTTAAGATAATTTTCATTGAAATTGTAAACCAATTTCTGAGCGATAATTTATAATAAATTCGGCGAAATAAAGATAAATAAAGAGAAAAAAAACTAACTAATTCCCCCGCTCCTTCTATCAAAAAGAAAGTTAAATTGTTACTATCAACTTTTAGAATTAACAAACAACTAATAAGCCTAATTTAAATAAAAAAGTAGGCGTCACTTACAAATAGCTATTCTACAATATCTTATTTAACATTTAACTAAATTGGATTACCGATTTTGAAAAAAAAATGTTTGGTGACGTTAATTTTAATATATATTTATAACTATATTTTTGACATTTGGCAATGAAGGCAAATGTGATATGAAAAGAAAAACGAATGCTTGAGTCGAGATTTGAACTCGAGTCTCTAAACTCTGTACGTTCAGCGCTCTAACCAACTGAGCTACTCAAGTATTCCAACACAAACGTACATTTTTCTTATATATGTAGTATTCTCAATTCACACGAGAGGTAGCGGGAAGTCGTTCCAACTGACATCTAGTGGTCACCATAACAGGTAAACAAATTTGCGTTCATTGCCAAATATCAAAAATATAGTTATAACATCTAAATATACAAGCGTTACTGCTATAAAGTAAATATTATCTTTAAAAAAATGCTTACCTGTTATGCTGGCCACTAGATGTCAGTTGGAACGACTTCCCGCTATCTCTTGTGTGAATTGAGAATATTACATATATAAGAAAAATGTATTTTTGTGTTGGAATACTTTGTAGCTCAGTTGTTTAGAGCGCTAAACGTACAGAGTTTAGAGACTCGGGTTCAAATCCGACTCAAGCATTCATTTTTATTTTCATATCATATATAGGCCTATACATTTGAATTAATTAAAGGAATTCATAATGATTGGAAAGATTACTTACTTACTTACTTACTTACTTACTCACTGGCACTATCGAACCCGTAGGTTCATGGCCGCGCGGACATAAGCTCTCCATACATCCCTATCCAGAGCTAATGCTTTCCAATCATTCCCTGTATAATCTACTTCCCTCAAATCATAGTTAATGTTGTTTTCCCACCTCATTCTTGGTCTACCAACTGGGCGTTTTCCCTCTGGCTTTCCTACAAGAAGCTTCCATGCACGTCTTTCATTCCCCATACGCGCAACATGTCCTGCCCATCGCAGTCTACGAGACTTAACTGTTCTTATTATATCTGGCTTCCTATAAAGACCATGTAGTTCATTGTTATGTAGTCTTCTCCATTCACCTGTCTGTTCATCTCTCTTTGGTCCAAAAATTTTCCTAAGAACTTTATTCTCAAATACTCGTAATCTCCTTTCCTCCCTTAAAGTAAGAGTCCATGTTTCGCACCCATATAATATAACTGGTAGAATAATAGTTTTATATATTTTCAGCTTAACGTTTTTTGAAAGGAGTTGGGACATCAAAAGTCTCTGCAATGCATAATAGCACGCATTTCCAGAATTGAGCCTATGTTTAATTTCTTTGTGCATCTCATTCCTATTTGTGATTATTGTTCCTAGGTATTTGAATTCAGCCACTTCCTCAAAATTTCCCTCATTTGTCATTAGCTGTCCATTTCCATTATATAATGAATTTCTACGTGTGACCATATATTTAGTTTTACTGATATTTACTTCCAGTCCTAATTTCTTAGTGTTACTCAATAGTGTGTGCGTGTTGGCCTTTAGTATCTCCTCGCTATCGGCCAGTAGTACTACATCATCAGCATAAACTAACAGCTTATTAATACCATTCAGTTGTAAGCCTTCCTCATTCTCTAAAGATTTAATGGCATGCTCTAGTACAAAATTAAATAGTAGAGGAGATAGTGCATCTCCTTGCTTCAACCCATTCTGGATTTCAAAAGTGTCTGAAAACTGTTTGCCTACACGCACCCTACTCTTTGAGCCATTTAGACACATTCGTATAAGTCTAACTAACTTTTTAGGAATTCCGAACTCCAGCAGGATACTATATAACTTCTCCCTCTTAATTGAATCATATGCTTTTTTGAAGTCTACATATAGTTGATGTACAGTACCATTATATTCCCATTTCTTTTCTAAAATCTGTCTTATACTAAAAATCTGATCTGTTGTAGACCTGTTTCTTCTAAATGCACATTGATGATCTCCTAGAATGTCATCAATATAGGGAGTAAGTCTGCTTACTAATATATTTGTTAGAATTTTGTACGAAGTTGAAAGTAATGAGATGCCCCTGTAGTTGTTGCAATCAGTTTTATCTCCTTTCTTATAAATTGGTACGATAATTGATTCCTTCCATTCATCTGGAAGAGCTTCTTTTTCCCAAATCATACTAAGCAACCAGCGTATCTTGTCCATCAATTTTTCTCCCCCTGATTTTATCAGTTCTGCTGGGATCTCATCTGAACCTGATGCTTTATACATCTTCAATTTTTCAATCGCCATTTCAACCTCTAATGCACTTGGCTCTGCGACTAGCATTTCTGCTGTCTGTAAATTATCCTCCTCAATGTCCTGTTCTGTATGTACATTTAATAGCTGATTAAAGTAACTTTTCCATCTATTTAATATACTCCTGGAATCTGCAATCATATCCCCATTTTCATTCCGAATTATGTTTGTTCTAGCCTGAAACCCTTTCTTCTCTATACTAATTCCCTGATATAATTCTCTAATGTTCCTATTTTTTGCATTCATTTCAAGATCATTAATCTTCTCTCTCAAATATTCCCTCTTTTTACTCTTTAGTAACTTGGTGGTTTCCCGTCTAATACTACCCAATTGCTCTAAATTTACCTCATTTGGCTCGTGTAACCATTTCATTTTTGCTAGCTTTCTTTTCTTTACAATGTCGGCACATTCCTCATCAAACCATTTCTTGTTTTGCCTCTTTTTTAAACAACCAATGCTTTCTGATGCTGACAATTTAATAGTATCTCTTATAGCCTCCCATTCTTTATTTATATCAGTTTCTTCTTCGTTTGCCACATTGTCATCTGAAGATTCCAGTACTTCAAATCTATTAGCAATTTTGATTTGGTATTCTTGCCGCATTTCATCATTTTTCAAGTTTTTTAATTCAAATTTTACAGAATCATCTTTAGCGTTTGTTCCTCTCATAAGCGATAGCCGTTGTCTGATTTTCACTCTGACCAGATGATGATCCGAATTGCAGTCTGTCCCTCTAACTGATCTAACATCAATGATGCTACTGTGCCAGCGTTTATCCACTAATACATGATCTATCTGGTTCCGAGTTTCTCCATCTGGGGACGTCCAGGTGTATTTATGAATATCCTTATGCTGAAATGTTGTGCTCTTAACAATGAGATTCTTTGATGTGGCAAATGTGACTAATCTAACCCCGTTGTCGTTACTATCTTCATGAAGACTGAATTTGCCTATTGTTGGTTTGAATATATCTTCCCGCCCCACTTTTGCATTAAAATCTCCTAAGACAATTTTCATATGATATCGTGAAAGGCTATCAAATAAGCATTCTAATTCTTCATAGAACTCATCCTTGATCTTGTCATCTTTATCTTCTGTGGGGGCATGTACATTTACAATTATAAAATCATGTCGTTTACCCTTTAGAATTATGTATGATATCCTATCACTAACAAACTTAATATCTCGGATAGCGGATAGGATCCTCCTTCTGACTAAAAAACCCGTTCCAAATGCAGGTCTTTCTGCACCCCCGTAGTATAATGCAAAGCTTCCTGATTCCTGACTACCTTCTCCTGGCCACCTAACTTCCTGTAAAGCGACTATATCCAAGGGCGATTTATCTAATTCCCGCGTTAATATCTCTAGTGCCCCGCTATTGTATAAAGTCCTAACATTCCATGTTCCTAGGAACATGTCCCTGTGTTTGAGCCTTTGGCATGGGTTCCCTGAAGTAGTCCCCGCCCGGAGAACCGAATGGGGGACTATTTGACCTCCGGAAAATTTTACCCCAGTTGAACCTATGTCCGCATTTCTTGACGGTTGTATTTTTACGGTGAAAGATCGTCACTCTTTCGACCAAGGTACTTTTTTCGTCTGGCTTATCACCTTCGACCAGTCCGGCATGGGTAACCCTATCGGCAGCAATACTACCGCCGGCATAGCTCTCAGGATCATTTAAGCACGCAAGCCACTCCACCACGACAAGGTAAAGATACCATGGAGGGAATGCTTGAAAAGATAGAAGGCCAAATTTCAACAATGGAAACCAGAACTCAATCTTTAAAAAAATCAATAACTGGAAGAAGACAGCAAATATTAAAAAAAGATAATGAGTTAAGAATGTTTATCATCTCACTTGTTCAACCTGTTTAAGCTGTAAAAGAAGTTATCAAGACTTAAAAAAAAACACTCTGAAAGTATAATACAAAATAAAATATTCACTGTGTAAGATTTGCAGATTCCAATGCTATATTGATAAATAGGCCTATATATTTAAAATGTACTATATAAACGCATTGACGAGTACTTAGGAAATTTTTGGACCAAAGAGAGATGAACAGACAGGTGAATGGAGAAGACTGCATAACAATGAACTACATGATATTTATAGGGAGCCAGATATAATAAGAACAGTTAAGTCTCGTAGACTGCGATGGCCAGGACATGTTGCACGTATGGGGAATGAAAGACGTGCATGGAAGCTTCTTGTAGGAAAACCAGAGGGAAAACGCCCAGTTGCTAGACCAAGAATGAGGTGGGAGAATAACATTAACTATGATTAGAGGGAAGTAGATTATACAGGAAATGATTGGAAAGCAATAGCTCAGGCTAGCGATGTATGGAGACCTTACGTCCGCGCGGTCATGAACCTACGGGTTCGATACTGCCAGTGAGTAAGTAAATAAATATAAACGCATTGACAAACGTTATAAAATAACATGAAAATGCCAAGAAAACAAAATGTTTCTTCAGAAAGGAGAATAAAAGATCATGAATAACTTAATATAAAGATTGGTAATTTTAAAAAAGGAATTGGTAGAGCAATTCTGTTTTCTAGGCAATAGCCTAAAATAACTAATAATAATAGATCAACAGTTAAAATAAAGAAAAAATGACACAGTAGCAGATGAATCATTTAACGAGACGTTTTATTTAAAAACAAAGTATAGAGAAGAAGAAATAAGTTATAGGATAAAATATTATATTTGGAGTAAGTTGTTCATAGAACAGATAGCACACTTTAACTATCTTGGTTCAGAAATAACATATAGCTACGATTGGGATATACATAATTAATTAAACCGATATCAAATGATGTGTGGCACCATAAGAAGAACCGTCCGAAAGACTCGAAGAGAAACTCAGCTCAGGTTTTATTAAATGATGGCTGTTCCTGTTCTTTTATATGGATCTGAATCTTGGGTACCTACAAAAAAATATATCTCACACATTCAAGCCACTGAAATGAAATTTTTAAGATCCGTAAAAGATGTACATGCATGGATAGATTACACAATGAATCAATAAGAAATGAACTGGAGATATTTTCCATAGTCGATAAACTAGAAGAACACAAATACCAATGGAAAGAACATTTAAACAGAATGGTGACAAGATTACCCAAAAAGATCAACACCTACAAAAGATATTTGGGACGGCCAAGGAAACGATGGACTTGAGACAGGAACAAGTCGCATTGACCTAATCCTGGAAAGGAAGAAGAAGAAGAAGAAGAAGTAAGTTGTTGGAGCGTTTATGAAAGCTGGGTTCTGAAGAAAATGACAAAAAATAAAGGACTGTAAATATGCAACAGAAATATGGTTATGAAGGCAATTGGGCACGATAAACTGGAGAGAGAAGAAAACGGACTAACAAGTAATAGGGTCTAAGCCTAGATGAAACAAATCAACACATATTAGGCCCTATATGAAACAAACCTAGAGCAGGATAAAATAAAATAAGTTAGGCCTAGCCCATTAAACTAACTCACTGGCACTATCTAACCCGTAGGTTCATGGTCGCGCAGATATAAGTACTACATACATTCCTATCCTGAGCAAATGTTTTTTTAATCATCCCTGTAGCTTATAATAGTTCCCTCAAATCGTGGTTAGTGTTAATATCCCAACTGATTCTTGACGTATCTACTGGGTGTTTTCCCTCTAGTTTTCCTACAAGGAGTTTGCCCTTCTTTCATTCCCCATTCATACCACTTGTACTGACATCGCAGTCTACGATACTTAACTGTTCTTATCACATCTGGTTTTCCACAAAGATTATGCAGCTCACTGTTAAGTAGTCTTCCCTATTCGCTACTCTGTTTGTCTCTCATTAGTCCAAAAATGTTTCTGAAGAGCTTTACTTTAAAATATTCGTAATATTTTCTCCTCCCTTATAGTTAGCCTGTGGAAAGCAACGGGAAGCTACCACACCTATAATTACCTAATAAAGCTGCAAAGCATAGTATGAAAATACAATGATTGCAGTGAAAGACCTGCCCTTGGGCAGAATTACTATGGATGGGTGGATAGTTAGTCTAAAAATTAATGGTGGAAAAGTACATTTTTAATGCACATACTCCGTCGCAATAAATTTCTTAAAACATTTTAAGGCAATAATTAAGTACAAATGCCGTATTAAGAGAAAACTGAGAAAGAATATACTGGAATATGCCAGTTGAAATTATAGGATTAAATGAAACAGAACACTGACAAGGTTTTGCTTTTAGGGACCTATGATTATTTAAGCCTGTGTTACTTCATGCCTTGAAAATCAGTTAAAGGAAAAGAATTGGCTTTCATTAGGCCTATTATAGGTTAAATAGAATTGACATAATTATTTATGAATTTAATCATCATTGATTCACTTGACAATTAGTCGATTTTGGTTATCGCGAATGTAATGTTCTTTGAAAAGGTTTAATACCGATTAATTTTTCGAAATAACAATTTGAGACCGCGGCGTAAAGCATACCCTGGCAAAATAGACTACCTAGGCGTATGAGTTTACCTCCTAGCATCAAGATTCGTCTCATAACATAAATATGCTTCGTTACCTTATTAAACTCACGAAACTAACACATAATTTCAGAATACACTCGAACTTAAGAATTTCTTCGTCACTGTTTAGGATTATTTACTAGCCTGTTCTGGCTCCAAATTGCTGCTGTTTCCATCTTTTTTGCGGTCTTCCCAAGCTTCTTCTTCCTCGTGGTGAGTAGTATTATGCTGCTTTTGGTATTTTATTCTCAGTCATCCTTGCTACGCGTTCTTTCCAGTTTGTTCCGTATTTCATTATTGTTGTGTTTAATTCCTCTACTTTTAGTTGTTGTCTTCTTTCCGTGTTGTGGTTTTTTTTGTCTGTTCTTTGATACCTGCTATTGGTCTGAGGAATTTCATTTCAGCAACTTGTATTCTGGCAGATTGTTGTGTTGTCACTGTCCATGTTTCGGATCCGTAAGTAATAATAGGAACTGCCACTGTCTTGTATAATTTCATTATAGAGTATTTTCTGGCTTTATTTTTCAAAATTCTTTTTAGTGTTCCTGTTATAGCCTATAATTACACTTATTTAGTTTGTATTTATACCTGTTTCTTCCGTTGTGTATAATATTTCGCAACCTAGGATGTTATATATTATCACTTGTTCTATTGAATTATTTTCCAATATTATTTTTGTCCGAATTGGTTGAGCGCCCTTGAAAGTTAAGAATTTCATTCTCAAATTAGTCAATTTATGATTGTTTATTTCATCCCTACCTTATCTTATTACCTCTGGTTTCTCATAAATATAAAAATACCACGGAGCTCACTGCTATTCAATTTCCTCCATTAACCTGTCTGTTAGGCTAGTCTCTTTTTGGTCCAAAACTTCCTCTTAACTCTTTATTCTTGAATAGTCGTAGCATAATTTTTTCTTTCCCTCTTAACGTAAGATATCATATTTCGCTTTCATATAGGCATAATATACTTATAACTGAAATAATTACATAACTTAGATTATGTAACTCATGTCCCAAATGACCAATCACATTTCAATGATTTTTTATTTAAAACCAATCACGGTCATGTTCGCCTCGAATTTATCAACTGAAGTTCATCATATTAAAGAAATTAACATTCTGAATAGGCCATAGCATTATTTTGCAGTGATTGATTCTATAAGAAATAAGGCTACCAGATTGTATATATAGTGCATGAATGTCAGCAGATAGCGCATGCGGGAGATAATATAAAAACATATGTAGTAATTGATTATACCACAAAAAAAAACACTGTTTGCACTTTCTTAAACGAATTATTTTCCAGGAAATGACGTTGCAGAAAAATATAATTGACATATTTACATCATAGGACATCAGAAATTAATTAATACCTGTAATGTTGGTTATAAATTTCTCCACTAGGGTGCATTCTTACAATATTGCGATCCTTTGGCAATAAATAATATGATCTGGTTGCAGTGATAAACAAAAGAAGCAAATGAAGCGTACCAATCGTTTCTCATTTGTTTTCAAACATCGCCGTTTACATTAAATATATAAATATTTTTAAATAACTATATTTAAACTAGGTGGCCCGGCGAACGTCGTATCGCCTTTAAATATTTTTACGTTAATTTTTCCTATGTTTTAATAATTATCTGCTATTCGGGGCGGAAACAAATTTAACAAATCAAAGATCATAAAAATCGGCCCAGCCGTTCTTGAGTTATAAATAGTGTAACTAATCCGACTTTGTTATATATATATATATATATATATATATATATATATATATATATATATAGAGTCCCGGCCACGCGTTGCTGTGGCTAAGGGATACGTTAAATTATGTTGTAGTAAACTAAGTGAGAAATCTTGAACCGAAAGTACTATTTTCGGTTCGCTACTGTAGTGCCGTTATCCTCCCTGGACAGTAAAATTCGTGAACTATGCCAATATCCTTTCTCTATGCATCTACCCCTACTCTCCTTTTTTCCTCTCCTGTTGCGTTGTTTGTGCTGCGCATCTCCCCTTCTGCCTCGGAACGCTCAAATACGCAATGCATATCAAGAACATTATCATTCGATCGGAACTTTGAGTTGAGACAACGTCGTCTGGAGCCGCGAGTGGCGTTGTTTAAGTTTTGGTCCTGAGGACCGGGGAAAGACTACCCTGGCTTGGACCGTGGTATGAATGTTGTGTGAGGTATGATATAGTTTTGTCATGTTAAAGATTATTATTTATTTTCTTTTTGTTGATGAATGATCAAGTGTTTACATTTGTTATATTTTTCATCCAATTCAGACGTCTTGTTTATATTAAACATCATTTTTATATTTATCCTGGTAAATGTTCAAGTTATTTATGTGCATGCTGCTGTTTGATATTCCTGTACTGAAACTTACTTATTCAGGAGATCATTCTAGCTTCCTTTATTTTCCGTCTAGCTTTCATGATTAATAACAATAATGATACTTTCAGTTTAAATCAGAATCATAAACTACTCTACTGTTTTGAGATCTATTGTTGATTCATGTTTAAGTGTTTAGGAAAGAAAGATGAATCAATCTTTGCCTCCTATGGGCCCGGGCAAAAGTTTTTGATTAATAACCTCGGATGTTATGAACTCTACGCTAGTATATGCAACGGAAACAAAAGACGATCCAATAAATGACACGTACAAATAGTAGCAGTCAGAGTGGTTATATAGATGAGATAGATGACAGATACACACACTGCACAATCTAAATCAGAAAGTTTTTGGTTTACACAATTTTTTAGTTCTGGTACGTTAACTACACCCGGTATAAATATGGGTGGTGGTTTATGTGGAAGTGGTTTTGTTGATTGAGATGAATTTATGTTGTCTGCATTCTCAGTATCATCCATAAGTGTATCATAAAGATTACATACATTTATTGATGGAATATTTTGAGGAGGCTTGCTGATTTCATTATACTTTCGTTTTTTTCTACGAACTTGTTGGCAGTTTGGATTCTCATCATCATCAAGAAGTCTCTGTATAGTAATATAATCTTGTGATATATTATAGTCATCTTGTTTTTCATTTAATTGAGGCATGGAGATTGTTTCTGTAATATTAGGCATATTATTATAACTAACAGACTTACTTACAATTCTGTTATTCCGTTCCTTAGGACCTTCATATGTTTTTAAATTGACATTCTTCTTAAATGTAAGATTTATTTATGTCACATAGGCCTATACCAATTTGCGGAAATTCACTTGATATCTTATCATTCATGGTCTCTAGAACTGATTCGCCGTATCGTTCAATGTCCCTTCTCAGTCCAGTTAAATTTAAATTAAGTTGCTGTCTTTCAGCCAGATTACTTAAAACTTAATACTTACACACGAAATAAATATTATTATGAATATATTTAAAAATAAAATAAACACAAACACACGTAAATTATGAAATAATCAATATTTGTAATTCAATTGAAATTCGCGGTTGCAACAAAAAGCACAGCCACCTGGTTAAATAATAAACCAATTACCTTACACGGCCATCTGTTAGAATCGTATGGAACTCACAGATAATTATAACTCTTTGTTAAATAATAAACAAATACTTTACAATAAAAATAATGCGACTATAAATTTAATTATAAACTTCCCTAAGTCTCAAGTTGGATCAAACTGCACACAGTGTGCAATATTTTATTAAAATCGGTTCAGTAGTTTAGGATTCCATCGCGGACAAACAACGTGACACGTAATTTTTATAGGCCCTATATTAAGATAATGATTTGTGAGTAAACAGCATAATTTTATTTGTTAAATAGTCCTAACAAATGCCACTCTTGATTTCCAAATTCTCTAGATAAATTCATGACTCACTGTTAAATTTAAAGTAGGCCTATTTTTATTTGTTCACTAATGAATTATAGGACTACTTAAAAAATAAAGAAAAGCTTACTACTTAGGCCTATTTACTGTCTATAAATTAATATATCAGTGGCGTGACATCCAATGTAGACCTATTAATAGGCCTACAATAATGTACTACTAGTTTGGATACAGAATATAGGCCTACAGCTTCATAGAATTAATTAAAAAACGCAGAAAGGCCTATACGAGACTTCCAGATAGGCTTGTTCTAAAATTAAATTAAACCATTTTCCGTCTAACAAATTAATAATGATAAAAGTCCTTAGTTGGACAACCTCTCATGGACAATGGGCATGGCCGTGCATTATTAAGTAGCCATCTTGTTAATATAATGAATACGTGGGTGAACAAAATATCATGTATTTAGCTAAGAAAGTGAAGAGATAAAATAAAACTAACTTTTCCTTGTAACTCAAGCACAGTTTCTCTATAGACTCATAAACCAGCCACGTAAGTATTTCTTTATTGCTATTACCCTATCAAACATATTAATTCGTCATGGAGATGTCGAGGACACACAACCACAATTAGTTTCTTGTGTCGTGTTATTTTATGATACTTGTTTTTTTACTATATTTATTTTTATTTCAGTACTTTATAGTCCTTGATGATATCAGAACTACGTAATTATTTGTTGATTGTATTCTTGTAAAACACGAACCTTACAGGCTACTTGAAGAGCCTAGTTAGTTTCACAGAACAGAATCTGGTAGCATAGAAAAAACAGATATGCCCTAGATTAATTAATATTAGGCCTATATGACAATAATAATAATAATAATAATAATAATAATAATAATAATAATGATAATAATGATGATAATAATGATGATAATAATGATGATAATAATAATAATAATAATAATAATGACAATAATAATGACAATAATAATGACAATAATAATGATAATAATAATAATAATAATAATAATAATAATAATATGTGGCACGTATGAGAAATTAAAGACGTGCATGGAAGCTTCTTGTAGGAAAACCAGACGGGAAAACGCCCAGTCTGAGGTGGGAGAATAACATTAACTATGATTTGAGGGAAGTAGACTATACAGGAAATGGTTGGAAAGCATTAGTTCGGGATATGGATGTATGGAGAGCTTATGTCCGCGCGGCCAGGAACCTATGGGTTCGATAGTGCCAGTGAGTAAGCAATAATAAAAATAATAGCTTTATTTTACCTGGCAGACCTTAAGGCCTTGTCTAGCAGGTTAAATAATACAAAAATCATTCTTACATCTAGTTATAATAAAAATAAATGTTAGGCCTATATAATAGGCCTATGTTTACAATATAATCATTATTTACAAAATATTTTGAATTTAATGTAGTTTTATCAAATTAGATATAAAATATACAATATGGAAAAAAAATGAGAAAAAAATATTAATGACATAAAATAAATTTAACTCTACTGAAAATTTAATTATTTATTGATTTTATTAAACACAATGTGTACATTTAGAGTTTTCACCAGTCTTTTGTAATTTTGGTGAGAGGCTGAGTTCTGCTTTGGCATTTCATTAGGTGGTACCTGGAGCATGGCTCGTCGCAAAGCTTACATCTGCAGTCCTCCTTCGGGTCGTGGTATGACGGATTCTGACATATTTTCCAGTGGAAACCATGCGCGGCGAAGCGTGTGTATAGGTGGCGAAGTTGGAAGTTCGGTCCTTTCCACACATCGGTTTTCATCGTTTCTGTGTCCATTATTTCCATCGGTATTGCATTGGCTTTGTTTTGTCTCTCTTTGATGGCGTCTTTATATGCCTGGGTTTCTGGTAGATTGAAGCGAAGCTTGATGTCCTCAATGAAGTAGGATTCATGTGCTATTCTGTAGGCGTAGCTGTTTCTTGTGTACTTTGAGAGTGACAAGGCCCTCTTGAGATATCTGGCTTTGACATTCTCCAATTTTTTGAGGTTTTTCGCTGTTAGGTGAATCCAAATTATCTGAATACCGTATGTGGCCGCTGGTGCTACCTTGAGTTGGAACAGTGCCATCGCCGTTGGCAGGGACAGTCTCTCAAGCTTGGGGATGTCGAACATCGAATTTATTGCCGCTGTGGTCCTGTCTTGTATATGCATGGTGAACGTGGTTCCGGTGGTCTGCAGCGTCACTCCCAGGTACTTAAAGTTGGGGACTATTTCTAGGGCTGAGTCGCCGCACATAAAGTGGTCATTTTTTGATAATCTGCCTCCTCTTCTGAACTTCATTGCTTTTGTTTTGGAGCTATTTATTTCCATTGAATTTTCTGACGCCCATTTTCTGATATTCTTCATGGCCTCCTGCAGATCTTCAGGACTCTTGGAAAGGATGGCCATGTCATCGGCATACATTAATATCTTTGTATTTCTTGCGTATTTGACAACAGGTAACTGTAAGGGATAAGCTTAACAGCCAAAATCCGAGCGAATGAAAGTGTCTTTAAACCGCAAGCGGTGGTGGTTTCCAATCTTTTTAGATCGTCATGAAGTACTTTTTAATAGAAAAGTTCATCAAGGAACATTATCCTGTTATTTTTCCAGTTACATGGATGCGTAACATGGACTCTTACTTTAAGATAGGAGAGCAGATTACGAGTATTTATGAATAAGTTCTGCGGATTTGTTTATTTATTTATTTTTTATTTTCACCTACAACTTACATGATCTTACGGACTATTTGATGATAGACTATCTCCTGCTCCTTCTGCTGATGATGGGACTAGTTCGGAAAGGCCTACAATTAATTAATACCTTATAAAGTTGAGGAGACGGACCTATAAGGTAACAATTTTGTAACTCTATACTAGCCTATACTTTTAATTTTGAGGACAGAAGGTGAATATTCAGAATTTATAACTTTAGACATCTTCAAATTCTTTTAAAAAGCACAGTTTTGTATCCGAAAACCACTAATAATTTCTTAACTGATGAAATAGGCCTATATCTGGCAGTAGATTGGTCGAAGACAGGTAGATAGAGAACCCAGGGTTTCAAGCGAAAATAAATATCTGAGTTACCAGTCATTCAATTTGTTTACATTCCATACTTATAATCCACTGTTTTAATTAAATAGTGGTATGGTATTTCTTATTTTATTTATATTTATTTATTTAGCCTGTTTATTTTACCTGATGGAGTTAAGACCGTAAGGTTTTCTCTTCCACTTCACCAGAGTATAGGGGTGAGTGGGATGATTTTCGGACATTAATTCCGGAATTATTTTCCAGTAATTTTACAGATTCTTTAAGCTACATGTTGATATTTATCTTTTAAGGGATTGATTTCTTTAATGTCCTATAGGCTATGCTCTATTTCCTAAGAACTTAATTATGAAATATTCGTAATTTTTTCTCCTCCCTTAAAGTAAGAGTTTATTTTTTCGCATCCAGAGTAACATATATAGGCTATATATAGGGCCTATATATATATATATATATATATATTATATATTTTTTTTTTTTTTTCCAGTTTAATGTTTTTTGAGAGAAGTTGTGACAAGAGTCCGTGTAATGCATAATAGCACGCATTTCCAGAATTGAGCCTATGTTTAATTTCTTTGTGCATCTCATTCCTATTTGTGATTATTGTTCCTAGGTATATGAATTCAACCACTTATTCAAAATAATGAAACTCATCACATGCTTCTGTGGAAGAAATTTAACTCTTGCACCATGGAGATTTTCCATTAACACTGCCTTTCAATTAAAAATGGCAGAACTAACTGCTTCAATTTTTTTATTGGTAACACTAAAGCTCATCAATAGCTACTAAACAAATAAACAAGCAAACAAACAAACAATAAATCGGTTGACAAACAAAGGAGAAAATGGTACTTAACTGTTTTATCTTAGCCTATTTATGTATAGATATTTCATTATCAACGCCGTAGCCAAGTGATTAAGGCAAGATGCCTTGGCGCAGAGCTACGGCACTTGCGCTGCTTCGACTCCCCATGAGAAAATAAAAATTTCTCATGGAATTTCAGCCATTATGGGACCGGTGGCAACTACAGTAAGTAGCGACTCCTGGTTGAAAAGACAGCTATAACGGCTGGGGGATCCGACATGCTGACAACATGTCACCCTTACCCTGGCTTATGATATTCTACCTCTGTGATTAACACATGTGGACGTGAGGCCAGCAGCCTGCTTGTAGGCCAAGGGTTTTCTAGGCCTGTCACGCTTTGAGTTTTTTTATTGGACTATTATCAAATGCAAAAAAAAAAAAAAACTTTAATAACTTTTAACTAGAATCAGGATTTTTATGTAATAAAATATAATAGGCCTATTGCATTCAAGAAACAAGGTAAAAGACAGAAGTCGTAGGCCTACTTCTCATTATAAATTACAGAATAAGGACATTAGTTGAATATTAAAGCATAAAGGGATAAAAAACAATGAAAAAATAACTAACATTGTAGTATTCTGTAATAATAATAATAATAATAATAATAATAATAATAATAATAATAATAATAATAATAATAATAATAATAATTATAATGATAATAATAATAATAATAATTATAATGATAATAATAATAATAATAATAATTATAATGATAATAATAATAATAATAATTATAATAATAATAATAATAATAATAATAATAATAATAATAATAAATAATAAGGAACACTACTATCAGAGGAAAACTTGGAGTAGCAAGTTTAAATGAAGATATCCAAAGATACCAACAAGAATGGAAAAATCATCTGAGAAGAATGGCAAGAAATAGATTTCCAAAACTGGCATTCCAATATACCCCAACTGGACATAGGGACCAAGGAAGACCAAAACATCGGTGGAAAGATCAAGACCATCTTCGCTAGGTTTACCGTACAGGCCACATGGCCTAAAACGAATTTGTTCATGATGATGATGAAATAATAATTATTCAACTGTTTTTTTTTATGTGAAATCGAAACAAATCTAGAGGATTTTCAAATCAAGAGTGGCATTTGTTAGGACTATTTACCGAATAAAATTAAGCTGTTTACTCAAAAATCATTATTTAAATATAGTTACCGGTATCTTAAAACATTTATATATTTAATGTAAACGGCGATGTTTGTAAACAAATCGCAAATGTGAGGTTATGTTTATTCACTGCAACTTGATAATTTTATTTATTGCTAAATAGGATCGCAACATTGTAAGAATGCACTATAGTGGAGAAATAATGAAACACATCAAACTGTATATTATAACCAACATTATAGGTTATTATTTTTTTAGTAAACAACTCAGTAAAAT
Organism: Diploptera punctata; assembly: GCA_030220185.1. Taxonomy (NCBI): domain Eukaryota; kingdom Metazoa; phylum Arthropoda; class Insecta; order Blattodea; family Blaberidae; genus Diploptera; species Diploptera punctata. The sequence continues at coordinate 3,969,933 of JASPKZ010010652.1, read as the reverse complement.
CAAGGAATAATCTATGTTCATTATTTGCTATAGGCTATTCAATGTATTGTTGGAGAATCAGTCACTGCAAAATAAAATGCTCTGACCTGGTCAGAATATTAAAAAGGAGGAGCTTTCTTTATTATGAAAGCAGGAACTGATAAAGAAAAATCGATAAAGAGCGAGGTGAAACACAACTGTCATTGGTTGTAAAACAAAATTCATTGAAACGTGATTGGTCATTTTCTATCATTTGGGGTATGAGTTAAATAGTCATTATAATTAGCATTATTATTATTATTATTATTATCTTCATCATCAAAGTTAATAATAATAATAATAATAATAATAATAATAATAATAATAATATTCCTATAACAGTATTAACTTTACCACAGCATTAGGACTAATCTAAATAGGTTTTCTATCTTGACATAGGCCTACCTTGTCTTCCTAACATAGGATTTTTTTCCCACGATTCTAGCTTTCAGGAAATCGAACATAAAAATATTAAAAATGTTGATAGCCCCCTTTTGTGAAGAAAGAGGGTTAAAGAAGCCGAGGATGACTGAGTAAGGGTTGCAGGTTTATTTGTCTTAAATAAAGGATGGGTTGCAGGTAGAACAATATAAATTGCACCTATACAAGCAAGTTCCTCAAATTTTCTCTTCTAACTCAAGTTATCATTTTTTACCGGGTATATGCCTACAAAAATCTTTATTTTATGATTTTAAATAAATATCCAAAATATGTAATCAGTTCAATCTGATTTTCTAATGGCTCTTAGGAGAAAAGCAATGTATCCTGTATTTAAAGAAATATTAGTTATTATATTACTGTCCACCGCTGTGGTCTCGAGATAGCGTGCTGCCTTGTCACGCAGCGGGCCCGGGTTTGATTCCCGGTCGGGACAGGCTCCTGGTGAGGGGTTTTTCGGTGTTTTTCCTCTCCTGTAAGACAAATGTCAAGAAGCTTAGGGCCCAACGGTCTCCCAAAATCATCCGATTATCATCATCATAATCATCCGATTATCATCATCATAATCATCCTTCACCGGTGTGGAAAGCAACGGGAAGCTACCACACGTACAATTCCCTAGAACATTCTATGATTGCAGTGAAGGACCTGCCCTCGGCCAGAATTACTATGGATGGATGGATTATATCCTACTATTAGAAATGCTTAAGCCTATTTCGATTTTAAAAAAGTGAAAAAAAAAAAAGGAAAGGAAAGGAGGAAACTGTAAAAGAAAACCTTGCAGTTGTTCAGTTGTAGAAAGATAGGCAGACTTACTATTTTTTTTCATGATGTAGGCCTATGATATTACTTACTTACTGGCACTATCGAACCTGTAGGTTCATGGCCGCGCGGACATAAGCTCTCCATACATCCCTACCCTGAGATAATCCTTTCCAATCATTCCCTGTATAACCTACTTCCACCAAATCATCAATGTTATTCTCCCACCTCAATCTTGGTCTACCAACTGGGCGTTTTCCCTCTGGTTTTCCTACAAGAAGTTTCCATGCACGTCTTTCTTTCCCCATTCGCGCCACATGTCCTGCCCATCGCATTCTGCGAGACTTAACTGTTATTATATCTGACTTCCTATAAAGACCATGTAGTTCATTGTTATGTAGTCTTCTCCATTCACCTGTCTGTTCATCCCTCTTTGGTCCAAACATTTTCCTAACTACTTTATTCTCAAATACTCGTAATCTGCTTTCCTCCCTTAAAGTAAGAGTCCATGGCTTATGATATTACAATTATTTATTATAAAAATTACTCTATAATTTCTAGTACAATTTTATAAATTTTATTTGTATATTAAATTTTACGCTACTAACAAAATTGTTATTTAAGATTAGGCTATATTAGAAGATATAGGGCCTATCATACCGAAGGAGTTAAAATTAGGGTACATTTAAGCTTATAAAAAAGGGAGGCAGGAAGAATTGTCAGAACCATAGAAGAATTTTAGTAATAAATCCCTTTACGTTTATCAGAATAATAAAACATCGCATAGGACAGAGTTTTCCAACCTGTGGTTCGCAAACTCCCCCAGGGGTTCAGTTTAAGAATTTTTGAAAGGATTTCGGACGTCAAGAGTCTCTGCAATGCATAATAGCACGCATTTCCAGAATTAAGTCTATATTTAATTTCTTTGTGCATCTCATTCCTATTTTTGTGATTATTGTTCCTAGGTAGGCATATTTGAATTCAGCCACTTCCTCAAAATTTCCCTCATTTGTCCATTTCCATTATATAATGTATTTCTATGTGTGACCATATATTTAGTTTTATTGATATTTACTTCCAGTCCCAATTTCTTAATGTTACTCAATAGTGTGTCCGTATTGGCCTATAATATCTCTTTGCTATTGCCCAATAGTACTGTTATAGAACAACAATATCATAGAGTAACAAGGAGGGTTTACAGCTGGAAAATGTTGTGTTGTTCATATGTTTGCGTTAAGATTTGTTATGGAAACATTTAGAGAGAATTTTAAAGAAATAGGTCTTATGTTCATTGATTTGGGGGGAAAAAAAACTTATTCTAAGAGAGGCATCAATTAGTCAAGATAAAATAGGAATTTTACTATCCATAGGCTATACTCAAATTACGGATGCCGAATTAAAATTTGGAATCACTTAAGACGCGAACTTTGTATAGTCGGCTTGTCATTTAGTTTACAGGCGCTTTGCTTTGTGGTTTGGTAGGTCTATTTTGCAGGCGTAAGTATTTAGCATAACAAGCGGCATTGTCACGTTTTATTTACTAAAATACATTTTTACCAACTAAAGATAGGCCTACTGCAAAAGTCAAAAGTTGCAACGCTGTTAAGATAATTATATTCAAGTGGAGTAGACATGGAAACGACATTTAAAAATGTGAAGACACATTTGGCAGAGAACTGTTTTCAGTTTTTGATGATCGGAGCGGCGTCTTAGAAGCCTCTAACGGCGGCATCTCTCCGGCTCTACCTGGAAGTAACAATGTATTTATTAAACCAGAGGGAAACAGCTGCCTTTGATGACGCATGTAAACTAAATGGCTGAGCCGACTATACAACAAAGGGGTTGTTATAAAAAAATAAAATTGTTTATCCTCGATAGCTTTCAAAATATATAGGCCTACTTATGTCTTTTTAAGTGATTGGTCTAGTTAATGCAACGGTATGGAAATACCAATAAATTCACAATATTTTCTACATCAACCTACTTTTTGAGGATGACCAATTTCTAATAGGCCTATATCAGGATAGATAGATGATACTTCATATATGAAAAAAAAATTGGCTGAAGAATATAACAAAATGGGGGTTGAATATTAATTTTAAGAAAACTAAATATTTAACATTGAAGATGGAGGATGATGAGAACTTGGAGATTGATCAAGAAGAAATTCACAAACTCGATCAATTTTAATAGGCCTATTTAGAATATATTTTAGAAACTAATGGAAGAAGTTCAGCCGAAATCGAAAAAATAAAAAAGGTACAGCTAGAAAAATATTGGACGAAGAATTCATCTCTTTGGAGCAAGAATATTGTAAATAATTAAAAAAAAATAATGATTTGAAATTCACTAGTTCAAAGAGTAAGGTTAGGCCTATGTGGAGCTGAAACTCTGACATTAAATAAGCCATATGCAAAGTAAATTTATTGGGCTAAGGACCTATTTGCGTACAGCGGCAACGAAAAGAAGAATGGATAAAATTAGAAACCAAAGAATTAGTGAGAATATTCTTGAAGGAGGCCTAATTGAAGAACGAAAAATGAGATGGTTTGGACACGTTAAAAGAATAGGAGAAGAAAGATTTCCGAAAATTATTTTAGAATGTAATGCCAAAGGCAGAAAGGGAAGAGGAAAACCACAGGAACAATGAACGGATGAGATCAGAAGGAATAGGCCTATGAAAAGATATGAATTTTTGGAAGAATAAAATTACTTAAACTGTTGGAAAAACTACAGTAGTGTAGAAACAATTCCTAATAAAAATATAGGCTTACGGCCTACTCTGTTGCAGAAATAATCCATCTTGTATTGTACGTGATATCTACTGATTCTTATCGATACTAGTAAAATTCATGGTGATTTTCCGTTGAGGTATTAGTTCACAGTAATATAATGTACGGTTAAAAACTATAACATAGTTACCTTGTAGGTCCGTCTCCTCAACTTAAGTTCTTTTACAACTCTGTAGGCCTTTCGGGACTAGTCCCATCATCAGCAGAATGCATTAGGTCCGTTCTTGTTGACCCTTGTTGAAGCACTGACTTGGTTGTGAGAATTTGGTACAGAGGATCACCTAATCCACACAATCCTCTGTACAAAATTCTCACAACCAAGTCAGTGCTTCAACAAGGGTCAACAAGAACGGACCTAATGCATTCTGCTGATGATGGGACTAGTCCCGAAAGGCCTACAGAGTTTTAAAAGAACTTAAGTTGAGGAGACGGACCTACAAGGTAACTATATTATAGTTTTTAACCGTACATTATATTACTGATTCTTAACTCTGTCAGTTTAACTAATTGGTACCACAATTCCAAAGAGACGAGACCGAATGAAGTCGTGGCTGTCACTGACTAGTAAAAGATAATAGTAGGTAATCAACGCTGTTCTCTAACCTCAGTTTCAAATTTCTTTACCGGATTTTGGTGCTTCTCTTTCAAATAACTACCCTGACATGACGAAAAGAAATCTATGAATATTAGGGGCCTATATAGCTGGCAATCGAATTCCTGGGATGATACGCATGGTGTTTATAGCAAGCCAGATGTCTCGTAGACTGCGACATGTGGCACGAATGGAAAATGAAAGACGTGCATGGAAGCTTCTTGTAGGAAAACCAGAGGGAAAGCGCCCAGTTGAAAGACCCAGAATGAGGTGGGAGAATAACATTAACCACGATTTGAAGGAAATAGATTACACAAGAACTGGTCGGAGTACATTAGCTTAGAATAGGCATGTATGGAGAGCTTATGTCTCCGCGGCCTTGATAGTTCGATAGTGCCAGTGAGTCAGTTATTTACGTCCGAATGCAATAGTTAGTTAATTACTTAAGATACCTATAATGAGTAAGATAATAGGACCTAATAAAATATCTCTGTTTAAGTGACTATTTAAGTGGCATGTGGATGTGAGGCCAGCATGTGTCTTCTAACCCTATCGCGCCATGGAGTATGTAGGCCTATGTACGTTTGAGTGATTATTTATTTGTGGCTATTTAAATTGGGATCTAAATGTTCTAAGTAGGACATACAACATAGCGTACATCAGTTAAGAAGAACATCATAAATAACGCGAGAAGGTTCAGAATTAACTGAGAGCAGATAATGCGAATTTTTGCACCAGTGTATTAATGTTCAGCTCGTCATCACCAATTAAATAACAAGAACTAAACCGAAACCAATAAAACTTGGTGTCAATATGCCACACTTAGCAAGGAGCTGCTATCTCATAAATCAACACCAGCCTCCCGTTCATTCTAAAAGCCTTTCTCATAACTTTTAACATTACTTAGGCATCTCTACATAGTTTGGATATCGAAAATTCCAGAATTACTTATGCATACATGATTTTTTTACAATCGAAGTTATAGGTGGCTATTTTCGAAACAACTGACTGTAATGAAGGTTCTTTTTATAGGCCTATAGGCAACATCAGGCAATACATATTATTTATTGTTGCTAATATGGCGCTCTTCATAATATAGGCCTATATGAACTCAATTATTAAAGAATGGAGACTACGACCACATGGCAGTATACCACTTAATAGATTATATAATTTTGACACCTATTATTTGCAGATGAAATTGTGTTTATAGCGAATTCAGAAGATGACATACAACGTTCAGTCCACTCTTTTCACCAAATTGCAATAAACTACAACATGGAAATCTCAACAGAAAAATCTAAAGTCATGGCTTTCCTAGGAAAAGACCCAGTTCGCAGTAAAATTGTTATTAATAATAAAATATTAGAACAAACCAACACATTTAACTATCTCGGATACCAAATTACATACGAAGAAGAAATAGATTTTAGTCAAAAAATTATAAAATTTAACAGAGTAACAGGAATTATAAATAATGTTTTCAAGCCAAACACAGTACAGCAACACAGAGGAACTAGAATTTATAAAACATTGGCCAGACCCATATTATGTTTGGGCAGTGAGGCCTGGACAATTCGCAGTGTAGATGAACAAAGACTAACTGCGGCAGAAATGAAATTTATGAGACGTACTGCAGGCTACTCAAGAACAAACCGTAAAAGGAATTCTGAGATTTTCAAAGAATTACAAACAGAATCAGTCATGGAATATGTACAAAAATACAGAAACAACTGGAAATCTCACGTAAGAAGAATGAGCAGAACAAGAATACCACGCCAGATTTTAAATTACGAGCCACCAGGCAAGAGATCTTTGGGCAGACCCTTCAAACGTTGGATTGAAACCGTAACAGACCTCTAGGTCTATCACATGAAAGGAAGAACAAGGAGAAGAAGAAGAAGGTAATGTGGCTTGTTTCCGATTTATAAATTGTTCAAGGAAACATATTTTTTTGCGCGATAGTGCATTTTGTCGCACTTACAGCAATGGCGACCATGATTGAAAGTTCAACTTCTTTCATTTCGGGGTTGCCAACCTAATAACTATATAGCCTAGTGCCTAACTGTAATATTACATATTACAATCCACGTGCGGGAAGTAAAACCACTGCCCTTTATGTAGGGGCCTATATACAAAAATATATCCAAAAGGTAGTATTAATATACATTAGGCCTATACGAAAGAAATCACTGCATTTTAAATGAACTGAACTTTATTTGAAACATAGCCTATTGAAAGTTGACTTAACAAAATTCTTCTGAAAACTTATAGACTTTTTAGCTTTATGTCCAACATTCTTCTTTTTTGAGTGAAAACACATTTAACTATGAAAAAAAACTGCAATATTGATAGGCCTACCTTCTTTTAAATTTATCATCGTCTTCAGCAATGAATATTCGACCACAAACTCACTGGAGACTTAATGTTTCACTCCTAAGTACGAAATAAGCAAACATACTTTTTTTTTTTCTTTTACTTACACTACAATTCTTCTCCTCCAGCCACTTTCTGAATGAAATGTATGTTTTTTCATAGGCCTATCTTAAATTATATTTGTCTGGCACTAAAGAAGCACACCCAACTTCCCACGCTTCTTCAATTTCGTCGTTTTGATTATTATCAATCATACTTGCAGCCATTTTATGCGAGATTGGTATGAAGGCCTGCTATAATCTAACAATTATTTTCGGCATTAGCATATATACATTGGCCAGACTGCTAACGTCAGTCAATTCTTTATAATGAACGCAAATATTTCCAACAAAGATATTATTTTACTATTATGATATTTAAGTTACTATTTTGAAAACACCATCGCGCAAAAAATAATGTACAACGCATGTTTGTAAAGTGTTTCACAGAATCCCGGAAATTAAAAACCGAACGATAGCGAGGTTTTTAAACATTTTCCTCGATTCTGTAAAAACCACTTGCCAACCTCGTATTGTAATACACCATGTTCCAAAATGATGTACGGGGCTTCAAAGTTGTTTAATTTCCATTACATTAACTTATATAGGCCCTATAGGCCCTATAACAACATAACTTACACGGGATTAAAGAGAAACTCTTCGAGTTTTCTTAACATAGGCCTACATACTTTATAAATGACCGACATGAGCACCTTTCTATCGGTACACATCTAGCCGATAGGCTTAGTCAAATTCCTCCCAAACCTTGGTCAGAATAGGCTATTTGCAGTAATGGTTTCAACAGCAGCAACAATCCTTCTCAAGTTTGGAAGGTCGAGAAGTAGTACGTACATATGGCCCTTCACACTCCCCCATAGGAAGAAATCACAAGGTATGAGATCGGGAGACCGTGGAGGCCATCGGGAATAAACCATGTCATCCGGACCGGCGCGTCCTATCCATCGTCGGGGAATATTATCGTTCAACTACTGTCGCACATCATTAAGAAAATGAGGTGTCTGTCTATATCATCGACGGATTACTTTTATCTGTCGGACGATCAATTCCAAATTGCCTTCGGAAAGCTCACAGCACTGCAATAATGGAACCAGGCCTCGCAAATTGCAACATCCAGAATGACTTCTGTGCAGGAGTCGCCATTTTCATAAATTTAATGCTGTAACGTAATTATAACAAGAAACAAGTTATTGCATAGGCCTACAGGATATGAAATTTTCAGTTTTTTTTTTCTTCATTATAGCAAATAATCACGCAACCAATGTCGTTGGTAAAGCTATAAAAACTACTTAAAATCCCGTCCAACATTTTGGAACACGGTGTATAAGTTACTATTATATTTTGCAATTTTCTCGTAAATTTGTTTTGATTTATAGACCTGTTATTACCTAAAGTATTTAATTACTTCTCTCAGTTTGGTATTAAGCTATTAGGCCTATATAGCGTAATTTTTTGTTTAGGCCTATACCATTCTCCTATTCATTAAATCTTTGTACAGTAAGTTATGTCAGCGTGTTTTTCATATTCTGAAACTTTCTCCTAAATTTGTTTTGTTTTATAATATTTCCTACTGTATACAATTGCCTTCTTCAATCTGGTATTAGGTCCTAATCTATTATATATTGTTTTGTTTACTTTTTTGTATTATTTTTTAAATTGTTTTTGTGCTAGAATTTATGTTATATCTAGTAACTGGCTCCTACATTTATAGGCCTATATTTTGTTCTCCCTCTCCCTTTAATTAAAACTTTGCTTTATTTATGTAACTGAACTGCACCCGAGCACGAGAAATTGTTCATTCGGGTATCAATATTGTGTCCCTACAATATTATTTATTGATTTTTTATCAACTATTTTTTCTACATTATAGTAGTTATTCTCCAGCCCAAATGTATTTTGCTCCCCTACAAATTTATTCACCCTATTTGTGAACAAAATTTCTTCTTCTTCTTCTTCTTCTTCTTATTATTATTATTAGGGCCTATTATTATTATTATTATTATTATTATTACAAAATTTTCATACGTTTCAACACCTTCATGAATTTACTAGCTGTTTTATTACTAATAATAATAATAGTCACCATCATCATCAACATCCGCATGATTTAGGCCTGTTAGCCTGTTCCGACATCTAACTCCATGGCGCGACAGGCCTAGAAGACCCTTGGCCTACCAGCCGGCTGCTGGACCTCATATTTACATGCGTTAATCATAGAGGTAGATGATCGTCCTCCCAGATTAGGGGTGACATGTGGTTAGAATTTCGGTTCCCAGCCATTATATCTGGTTTTCTCAACCTGGAGCCGCTACTTATTTTAAGTACACAAATTCCTCACGATGCTGGGTGAGCACGGGCTCCATACTGGCCTAAATTCCATGAGAAAATTTCTTCCCCCATGGAGATCCGAACCAGCGCATATCCCGTAGCTCTGCGCCAAGGCGCGTGGCGTTCGGACACAGGGAAGTTTTAGGTTATGATGAATGGATCATGTAGATAGATTTGCAAAAATCAAGGTGTAAAGAACTGGAAAGTAAGAGCCATTAACTGAAGAGAAAGGATGATTACCATAAGGGGGGCTAAGATCAAACTAAAAAAGGACCGTCACACGAATCATAATGTCATAGTATTGTCAGGAATATTAGGGCTCTAAGTCTAGAAAACTGATTTGAGCAGGTCATATAGTTCGAATGGGGAGAGTGGAAATGTTTTCAATGATTTTATTGCGAAATCGTTAGGAAGGGCTAGAGTAGATAGAATAATATTTGGATGAATCTTAATTGAACTGGATATAAAATGTATGAATAGAATTTCAGTGTCATGAGCAGAGTCCGGATGTTAGGCACTTAAAAAGTTCAAAATAGGCAGGCAAAAAGGCACTAAAATCATTAATATAGGCATTAAAAATCAAAATAGGCTTTAAAAAACTGGACTACAATAGGCCTATAACATTTTACAGCCTTACGTAAGGAATAGGGCCTATAAACATATGCTATCAATAGCATGCGAAGATATCAGAGATGATTTTGAAACTTGTTTTGCCTTTTTACAAAGAGCATAGGCCTACTTATGTTTTGCAGTGTCTACGTGCTGCGAAACATGGCACTTCTTCGCGCAATTCAATGAAATTTTACACACTTTGCAAAACAATATTAAACCGTCACTTGAGAATATTTCCGCAACAAATTCTTTCACGAAATTGGTCAGTTTGTCTTTTACTGTTTTAATCTTGTCTGTTCTTTAGGCATCGTGAAACAACTATTCTAAAGGTGGTCGCACAACTTTGTCTTTGAAGCACCTGTCTGCGAACGCAGACTACAGACTGAATTCAGTGTTATCAACATCAAAAATAATATTGCTAGTCAATTAAAAGTTTCTATGCAGTGATATGTGTCATGAAGTTTGTCCATTTCAATTAATTTCATTGAAATACTAAGTTAATTTGGAGAAAAATGGCAAATAGGCATTTATAGGCATTGTAAGCTGAAATAGGCATTTATAGGCAAAATTAACTTCATGGAAAACAACTCTAGGGTCATCGGTATGAACTTATACGAAGTCACTTTTACAATATCTATAATAAATAACTGTAGGCCTAGGCATTTTCCCTAATATCCGGTCTCTAGTCATGAGGATAGGGGTAATAGAAACCTACTGAACGCGGGTTTGGACACACAGATTCCTCAAGCGATAGAGTCACTTAGATAGGGTTATGTTGATTTGAACAAAATATATAAAAAATCATGTATGGCAAGGATTACTAAAAAATCATAATAAAATAACTCTCCTCCCACTGTTCAGCGACTGGCGAAACATAGACCAATAGCATGGAGGGGGGCGTGGCATACAAGCACAAGGGGGGCACCTTGCAGCATATTGTTAGTTGTGTGTGAAAAGTGTGAGTGTCGTGTGTACATTGTCACGTAATTAGTCTCTTCATTACAGCTTCCTTGTGATTCTTGTTACTAAAAGGTAACTCATTACAGTCTCAAAATTAATCCTCAAAGTGCTTTAAATCATTCTCCTAATTATAATGTCAAATAGTTCACACAGCTATGTTTTAGTTTACTACATCTGTAATGGCATCTTTAATAAGTTAAAAATTACACATCGAAAAATATAATATTAGATGGCTAGAAATAACCTTCATCCAAAAACTCTAATTCAACAATTTTTGTATATAATTTTAGATATATAAGACATACTTATACTAAATTTGGAATTTAACCCTTCAATTGGTAAATCATAATTTCTTTATAGGCCTACACTTATTTAAGTGTTTCGGACCGCAATGAAAACCAAATCTTGTAGAACTGTAAGTTACCATACATTTATGCGTAATTTGATACGCATATAAGTAATTTGTAGTCATTTGTTTTCTATTGTTTTACAAACAACATTAAATAGATGAAATCAATATACTTATAGGATACATTACCAAGGGTTAAATGACATATACCAACAATGGGAATTTTAGCCTAGTTAATTAATTTGAGAAAAATCAATAATTTTGTTACAATTATAAGCAATTAATAAAATACGATATTTTAAAGTAACTTACAAATTAATATTAATTATAGGATAATATTACATCTTTTTTAAAATTATTTTTCACTGAGAGTAATTAATATTATAATCACAAAGAAATAAACGTTATCTCAGTCAAAACATAAATTTATTGTGTCGACGTTTAAATCTCCTGTTGAGAGATCATTTTCAAGACATGGTTGCTTATAAATTTAAATTTATGTTTTGACTGAGATAACGTTTATTTCTTTGTAATTATAATATTACATCTGTTATTTGAGTGTCCTGCATTTGATACCGAAATATATGAATTTATTAAAAATTAGGTTATTGCCAAAATAGATTTCAACTGCCTTTGTCAAATATTTTATGTAAGAAGTAGCCTACTACTATAGGAAGCTGTGTGACTTTATCTATCATCATATTTTAAGAAACTTTGAGATAGTTTTGGTTTGTTAATTAATTAATTAATTTATTCATATTACATAACATTATTATTGATATGTAACGCTAGAAATTAAGCATAATCTAAATTAATGTAAATAATTAATTGCATTTTAACTACAACCCTAACATACCGGATGGTGAAATAGGGTTCACATTATTGGAGGTTCAATAAAGAAAATAGGACAATATTTATAAACAAGGGGGAAAAAAAATCTTATTTTAAAATTATAAGTTAAGTAATTAATAAAACAGCCTAATTATAAAAGCAAATTAGATATTCGTAGACCTGAAGAATTAGGCCTATATGAACACAGGTTATTAATTTTACAAAAACAAACTACGATTACAAAGAAGTATATCAATCATCACATCTACAAAATCAACTAAATTTGATCTTTGTGACATTTATAGGCTTCTGGATTTTTTAGAATCTCAACCTAAATGTTTTAACTACGGTGGGTACAGCCTAGGTGTAGGCCTATACCCTGTGGACACACAGCTCTCGAAAAATAATAGGCTAATTGCTACTTCAATCTAATAACAAGAAACAGTGGAAAGAACATGTAGGCTAGAAAGAATGGAAGATAGTAGATTACCAAAGAAAATCTTACTTTATTTTCCGAGAGGAAGAAGAGATATAGGACGTCCGCGGAAGAGATGGTCTTAGATCTACTCGTGAAGACGGAACAGGCAATTAATGCCTAAACCAAGAAGTGAAAAAGAATAAGTTACCTTATTTTATAGTCTATAGATTGGAATAGTAGATCTACTCTTTGCCAAATTCAATATCAAATTTCCGACTTATGAAATATTTAAATCGTTACATCTCTATCTTAAAATATCTACTCAATTATTTGAGCATTGCGAAGAAAATAAAGGAAACAATTTACTATAACCAAACGGTCTATTAATTTTAACTGCACTAGACTGATGATAACATAAGGGAAGTGACTTTATGTTAACAGTAGGCCTAGGCCTGTAGTTTGAGCTATATTGAAGATTTTTTCAGTATTTATTATTAGGGCCTATTACAAATTTCTAAATTTAGGGGATGAAATAGCCTATAAGTTACGTTAGGTCTACAGGATGCAAAAATATAAATTGTAAAGTGATCCATAACATTTATAATACGAAAGAACTCCCCTAGATAACTTAAAATAAATTGCCTTTTATTGGATAGTGAATGAAATATTGTAAAATGAATCCAGATTCGAACATGTTAATCGAATGTAGACCCCATTGACTTATTATGGTTCGTTGGTTCGTAACAGAAAAAAAGTCCAGTAGGCTGCTGCCCTCACGAATTCAGCCTATAGGCCTAGGCCAATTTATTTATTGTTTCAAAATATCTCTATTAATTTTGTTAAATTAAATCTGTAATAAACTATTTTAATTTGAAGCATAAAACAGGAAACATTCATTTTCAAGTAACTTAGCTATTTGTACAATAATATTAACTTTAAACAATTTCTCATAGAATGCTATTTAGTTTCGTGTCCTTGATTGTAAATGATAATAATTTTTATGTTATCAATTGATTTGGTGTTTACTTGATGAAAATCCATTATGTTTAGTGATTAAATAAAATAGAACTGTTATATGATTTTCATATTTATTTTAATATACATTTTTTACAGCTGTTTCAGTACTTTGTGTCTTCTTCAGATGAATAATAGTAATTCAAATAATAGTATTCATCTGAAAAAAGGTTACAAAATACTGAAAGAGCTGTAATGAATTTGTATTAGAATACATCTGAAAATCGTATACAACTTTCAAAGTTTTATTTTATTTAATCACTAAAGATAATAGGCTATTTATATTTTATCAACATATTTCAATTTTTTGTAATGTCTTCATCAACAAATGTCTTGAAAAAGCTCTGACATTTAGGAAAATGTGTTCCAATCACGAATTCTCGCTAGTCCAATTCTATCTGCAACTCAAGTTTTGTGGCAATAACTTACCTGTATTAATTTCTAATATTTGCTACGTATTGATACTACACTTTTTAGAGTTGGGGAACTTTTAACATAATCTTTATTCCTATATTTATCTGTCATGTTGAGATAACTAAATAGTCCTATGGCAACCTACTTCATAGGATACCGTACGACTTCATATAAAAGTGTAACAATATTTAAAATAGCCATAAGTATTTCGATATGTAGGCCTACTTTTACAAATAATTTTGAACAATCGATGAGGTTATTGTTAAAATAGAAAAACTTGTGCCTGATATGTCAGTCGTTCTCAACAAATTAGCTGCTGAAGGTAGATCAAATTCTGAAAGGTCTATTATTTTAATATGTCTATCAATAATAGACCAAATAACTTAGATATTTCAATTAGCGTCTAATCTCTAGGTCTATTGACTAAGACTGCCTATCAGTTCTCAATGAAGAAATTATAGTAGGCCTATAGGCTTATTTATAAGTAATGCCACAAGTGATTTCCAAATTATTTATCAATAAATTCACGACTCACGAAGTGAGGAGTAATTTTATCTAGATAATTTGAAAATCAAGAGTGGCATTTGTTAGGACTGTTTAACGAATAAAATTAAGCTGTTTACTCACAAATCATTATATAAATATGGTTATTTTAAAATATTTATATATCTAATGTAAACGGCGATGTTTGAAAACAAATGAGAAACGTTATGCTTCACTTGTTCATCATTGCAACAAGATCATATTATTATTTATTGCCCAAGGATCGCAATTTTGTAAGAATGCGCCCTAGTGGAGAAAACATGAAACACATCAAACTGTATATTAATTAATTTCTGATGTCCTATGATGTAAATATGTCAATTATAGTTTTCTGGAACGTTATTACCTGGGAAATAATACGTTTAAGAAAGTGCAAACAGTGTTTTTTTTTGTGGTAGGCCTATAGCCTAATCAATTACTACAAATGTTTTTATATTAAGTCCCGTAAGTACTTTTTGGTCACATTCGTGCACTATACATACAATCCGGCAGCCACATGGCATCGTTGTAAAATAATGCTACGGCCTATTTAGAATGTTAAAAAGGAGGAGCTTGATTTTAGAGTGACAAAATTATACTGATAAAATTGAGGTGAAAAAGACTGTGATTGGTTGTAAATAAAAAATCATTGAAACGTGATTGGTCATTGACTCCCATTTGAAAATGTGTCTCTTAATTACCAAACATTGAAATAAATAGGCCTATCAAATAAAAAAATAAACTTGTAATAATTTACAATAAAGGTCTACAGTATAATCAGTAGGCCTATAGCATTGGACAGCAGACTAGGTTTTTTTGTCTATCAAAATTAAATACCGAAACAGACTGAGATTTTAGCTTTCCAATATTAAACCTAATATTTTCTAGAACAGGAAACAATTCTCAATTAAAGAAATATGCAGACATAACATCGCACAGCACAAACCCCGCGTCTGCTGTCCAATGCTATACTGACCGCACTGTAAATACTTAGAGTAAAAAATGCAGGGTATCACTCATCGTAAAGAAAAAGTAGCCTATAACATACTGAAAAAAATTACAGTTAATTACAGGCCTACAATTTTTAACTGAAATTTACCTGTAAAGTGACATATTTATTTAATTAAATACGAGAGCTGGTGGCTCAAAAAATGGGTCTAGGTTATCTTGGAACATATAATACAAGCAGAAATAAGTCGAAATAGGCCTATTAAGATAAGTGACACTTAGAATCGTAGCAATTCTACACCCAAAGAAACCATACTTTTTTTTCGCAACGATAATATACTTTTTAAATTGAGTGCCAAAATTCAATTAGTCTATGGATGTTTACAACGAATATGGTCAGGACATGAGCTCCTATGTTTGAGAATTTAGACAGGAACATGATTTAATCCTCTAAACATTTATTATGAGATGATTATAAATATAGGCCTATGGGTGATTTTCATACTGATACCTCCAGAATGTTATGATTAGTAGAAAATTATGATAAAAAATGTGTTAAATTAAGAATTAAACACAGCATATAAGTATCGTATGTTCTATTATGGATTTTATAGCTAAGTCTACTTATCAATTCATTCTTGAAAGAAGTTCCGAGAACGAGTCCTCCCTCATGGATGAAATTTTCTCTGTTTTAATCGTTTGATAACTTATAGGCCTATGTATAAATATAGGCTAAATCGGTCGCGGTGATTTAGTTGTTATGTCCTATTTTTAGTCCCGAGGGTTATGGGTTCAAACCCGGCTGGAGTCGATGGATTTTTTAGGATTGAAAAATCAAAGGGACGAGTCCTTCAGAAGGGACTCTAACCATGTAGCCTATTCCGAGTCTGGAGATTTTTAGGCTCGTGAAAGAATCTTAAGTCTGAAAAAGAGTGCTCTAAGCATAATTTACCGACCTTCACCATTCACGTAATACCTTACTTGTTTACTAGAGATCTCATTGGGTTGGTATGCTGACCACATGGCACTCATGTCTTCTATACGAAAATAAGCATAGGCCTAACTAAATTATGCTTGGTCTAGAAACTCCTAGCAAAGGAGAGTCTATGACAAGACTCAAAGGGCCATAAAGCTAATAGACATGGCACGGTTGCGTCTTCGTTGTCTTCAAAGCTAAAAATGTGGATTTCTGTTGACAATGCTTTAATCACTGATGGTAAAACAGTTATATGCCAAACTAGTGATAAACGTATTGGGTATACGATGAAATCTCAAATTGAACAACATTTAGGAAGCAATCTGCATAGGACTATTAAAAATAAACAACGAGTTTCTTAAAAGAAACCGGCACTACTTACACAGTTGCAGGGACAGCCTACATAATCTAATAGTGAATTTTACAAAGAACTGTGTATGGCGTTGTTTGCAGGGAACATACCCTGGAATAAACTTCAGATACCTGAATTTAAATATTTCTTACAATAATACTGCAACCGCAACATTCCCGACGAGTCCACTCTCAGGAAGAAGTACTTGGATTCTTGTTATGTTGACACATTAGAAAAAAATCAGGATTGACATAGGCAACTCACCTATATGGATTTCTGCTGATGAGACGACGGATGCTGCAGGCCGTTTCATCGCTAATCTAATTGTGGGCAAGATGGACTCTGAAGCTGCATCAAAACCATACTTAATTTATTGTAAATCTTATTGAGGTAACAAATAGTTTAAAAAAATACTAGATTCGTTAATGATGGACTTAAGATACTATGGCTAGATTGCGTAAAAGAAGAGAGGGTCCTACTGACGTACACAGATGCAGCTCCATACATGTTAAAAGCGGGGAAATCGCTTACTGTATTTTATCCAAACTTTGTGCATGTTACATGTATGGCTCATGCATTGCAAAGAGTGGCAGAGACAGTTAGACATGAATTCCCAGAAGTAAGTACACTGATATCAGCAACGAAGAAGGTTTTCTTAAAATGTCTTTATCGTGTACAACGCTACAAGAAGCAGCTACCTGATGTAGCCTACTTCTGCCTCCAGAGCCAGTAATAACAAGGTGGGCCATATGGATCGAAGCTGTAATTTTCTACAGTAAGCACTTCGAAGCTGCGAAATCAGTGATTGAGAACTTTCCTTCTGATCCTGCAGTGTGTGTGAGTGAATCCTTGTTAGCATTCAACAGTTCTAAAGTGCTCAGTTCAGTTTCATACATCGCAAGTCACTTGAACTGGCTTCCCAACAGTATCAAGAAACTGGAAACTGCAGGTATGCCTCTCCAAGAAGCTGTGGAGATAATGGAAGATGCAGTTCAAAAGGTCAGTGTTGTACCAGGCGAAGTGGGTGTTGTAGTTTCCACTAAACTGCAGTCTGTGCTAAACAAGAACCCTGAATATCCAACTCTTATTACTCTTTCTCGCTTATTTAATGGTGAAAATGTAGAACCCCCCTGAGATATTATTCCTAGCACAATCCCTCTCTATAAATATGCACCGTTGACTTCTTGCGAAGTTGAGCGATCTTTTTCAATTTACAAATACATTTTGTCAGACAGAAAACTGTGCTTGACAACAGAACATTTGGAAAAGTATATTATAATTAATTGTGGACACCGATCCAATGTGGCTTAAATACTTGAATGGTTGGCACTTGTAAGCTATTTCAGTACTGTAGTTTGTAGCAGAAGTGAATTAATTAAAAATTAACATAGAGATTTGACTACGTGGACTTCTTTTTTATAGCAAAGAATTAACATTTTGGATTTTACTTATAATTGCTTTATTGCATATTTCGTAATTTTTGGTTGCATATTTATGTACATATTTCTTAATTTGATATTACATAAAATCCGGGCCCTACTTATTATATATTACAATTGAAGATCGGAAACAAATACTATATTGAAGTTCTCATTATTAGTAATACATATTTCTTCATTAATCTCCAATTTTGCTGTGCCTCAATTTCCTTACTGTGCCCAAAAATTGTTTTCACTCTGCAAGGATATGTATGTATGGAGAGTTGCATATGTGGTAAGCATTCGGAAGACAATATTCTGCAAATTTTTAATTCTTGATGTTCGCGTTCCTAAACACTTCTAAATGCCACATTACATAGGTGTTTAGTTCAACTAACAAAGAATATACTCTGAAAGTGAAGTCATTTTTTTTCAAGGGATTCCATGCGATTCAGCTATGAAATGATATAGGCCTACACATTTATTAAACTTTGTCTTTATTAGCCTAATTAAATTCCAATCGTAATTAAGTTTGGCTTTTTAAGAGCTTTCATATATCATTTTAACACTTGAATATTTATATTTGAAATTAACGCCATCATACACCATTCAGGAGATCTATTTCGGTCTCAACTAGGGCCTAAAAGTTTTTTTTGCTAATACAATGCTATTTAATGCTAATACAATAAACAATTATGCTTTAATTTATAAATTTGGCTTGTACAGTTTATCAATTTATAAAGTATCTTTCTGTGGTTCAATTTAAGAAAATTAAAAAGACAAAACTAATTACCCATATAAAATAACGAAAAGTGAGCAGTTAATTTATATAGGCCTAAACTCATTCAATTAATTTATAATAATAAGTAAATAATTTAAATTTATAAAATAATATATATTTGCATCATTAAATAATCTGGCAGAAAGAAAAAATGAACGAGAATTTCGAACATTTCTTTGCATGTAAGATATAGAAAAAGAACAAAACGTCAATTGTCATCATTCTTGTAGTGTATTTGTTATTATTAATAGGTTTATTTTCAAGTGATATCAAAATGTGTTTTTTCTTTGATTACCTACCATTTCACCCTGGATGAGTTGGACAAGTAAATTTGAAGTGTACCTCTCTATCGTCCACCGATGTGGTCTCGAGGTAGCGTGCTGCCTTGTCACGCAGTGTGCCCGGGTTCGATCCCCGGTCGGGGCAGTTTTTCTGGGTGAGGTTTTTATCGGGGCTTTTCCTCACCTGTACGACAAATGTCAGGAAAGCTTTAAGGCACAAACGGTCCCCGAAATCATATGGCCATCATCATCATCATCATCCTTCACCAGTGTGGAAAGCAACGGGAAGCTACCACACCTACAATTCCCTAGTAAAGCTGCAAGCATAGCATGAAAATACTATGATTGCAGCGTAGGACCTGCCTTCGGGCAGAATTACTATGGATGGATCTCTCTATTTGGGATGAAAAGGATATCCCTGAGAAGATTACTAATTATAATAAAAGTTTGGGAATTATTAATCAAGTTATAAAACCATCCCTTGTACAAAAAAATCGCCAGATTACGTTTATATAACACTTTGGCTAGACCAGTGTTGACTTATGGTAGTGAAGCATTGACACTAAAAAGACAACTTGAAAGCAGAATAACGGCTTTGAAATGAGATTCATGCGCAGAACAGCGGGTTACACCAGATGGGATCGGAAAAGGAATACCGATATCTTAAAAGAATTGAAGACTACGCCAATTTTGGAATATATTAAACAGTAGGCCTACCAACTAAATTGGTAACACTCTCTTGAAAGAATGCGTTCAAATGGGATCCCCAAAACTGTTTATAATTATATACCAAGAGGACGAAGATCTCTGGGCCGTCCTATGAAATGCTGGAGGGAAAATTTGTTATAGGGTCGTTACAGGCCTTGGCCTAATACTTGGAAGGAAGAAGAAGAAGAAGAAGATCGGTCTTATTTTGGAAAGACAATAATAAAAGTGCCAAGAGCCCAGAAATCAGCAGAATAAATAACGGTCTGTAAAAGCTACAAGCATTCCTATTTTCAAAGAACTATAGATATAAAACTTTTCTTTTAATTTTTATATTTAACATTGTGCAGTATTATAACAATTTAAAACATCTAGTAGGCCTCCCTGATTACAATCAAAAATTGATAATGTCGAGATGCAAAGAAATAAACAAGTTTTTCGACAATCAATTTATTCTTATTTGATTGTCCTGTTATAAAACATTTTCTGCCTTTTTTTATTTAATAATATTGGAATACCTTATTTTTCACTGATATGATATTGAGTTTAGTGTAATTTTTTCTTATGGGGGAACTTAATCTATTACACTGTTACCCACAGTAAAGTGAAAATCACCAAAATAAAAATTCTTACTTTGTACAACGTTATCCTTATTACCGTTATTTGTAATAATTATAAACTAGCACCAAAGAGAGATGAACAGACAGGTGAATGGAGAAGACTTAATAACAGTGAACTACATGGTATTTATAGGAAGCCAGATATAATAAGAACAGTTAAGTCTCGTAGACTGCGATGGGCAGAACATGTTGCACGTATGGGGAATGAAAGACGCATGGAAGCTTCTTGTAGGAAAGCCAGAGGGAAAACGCCCAGTTGGTAGACCAAGAATGAGGTGGGAGAATAACATTAACCATGATTTGAGGGAAGTGGATTATACAGGGAATGTTTGGAAAGCATTAGCTCAGGATAGGGATGTATGGAGAGCTTATGTCCGCGCGGCCATGAACCTACGGGTTCGATAGTGCCAGTGAGTAAGTAAGTAAGCACAGGAGTAGACATATTCTTGACTCAGTTTCAAATTTAATAGAAGTCGGCATTACAACGCGTTTGTATTACGGTATACGATCTAGTTAGTATCTGATCTGAAGGACCTGTAAAATCTGAAAACAGTCTTTATTGTCTTTAAGCTGCTTGTCCGATTGTTTATCCTATTTTATTCCAACTAGGTTAACTGAAGGAGAAACATAGTCCTTGTTGTTTACTGTTACTATTTAACTTATGCCCCAAATGGAGTCAATGACCAATCACATTTCAATGATTTTTTATTTACAACCAATCACAGTCGTGTTTCGCCTAGAATTTACCAACTAAAGTTTATCATAATAAAGAAAGCACTTCCTGTTTTGACATTCTGAATAGGTCATAGCATTATTTTGCAGTAACCTACCCCCTAAGAAATACGGCTACCAGATTGTGTAGGCCTATATAGTGCATGAATGTCAGCAGAAAGTGCTTGCGATAGATAATATAAAAACATTTGTAACAATTGATTACACCACAAGTAAAAGAAAACACTGTTTGCACTTTCTTAAACGAATTATTTTCCAGGAAATAACGTTGCAGAAAAATATAATTGACATATTTACATCATAGGACATCAGAAATTAATTAATACCTATAACGTTGGTTATAAATTTCTCCACTAGGTTGCATTCTTACAACATTGCGATCCTTTGGCAATAAATTATATGATCTGGTTGCAGTGACGAACAAAAGAAGCAAATTAAGCGTACCAATCGTTTCTCATTTGTTTTCAAACATCGCCGTTTACATTAAATATATAAATATTTTAAAATAACTATAGTTAAATAATGATTTGTGAGTAAACAGCTTAATTTTATTCGTTAAATAGTCCTAACAAATGCCACTTTTGATTTCCAAATTCTCTAGATAAATTCACTCCTCACTTCGTGAGTCGTGAATTTATCAATAATTTGGAAATCACTGGTGGTATTACTTATGATTAATTAAATTTTTCTTAGAGTTGTTATTAACTGCAGAGGATATATTCTTTTAATAGCCTATTACATGTATAATCGCTTCAAGTATTATACTTTATCTGATAAAAAGATCAATTTTTGCATATAGACCAAATTATTTTATTAAATTGTCTTTTTGCTGCACGACATAGTCACATACAAATTATATTATCATATCTTAAACATTTTATATTTTTAATTAATCCGGCACAACTCTCGGATAAAATACTGAAGAACAAATCAGTCTTATTTTTGCAATAGGCCTATTCACAAATTTTTGAAGACGTTGATGCACTAGTCTCACTTTTCCACATGCAGATTTACTGCAGACATAAGACAATCCCTGACAAGAGCATAATATAATATAAAAATAAATATATATCACTGTATATATTTTCAAAGGCCTATTAGAAGTGTAAGTTGGGAATCCTGGTTGTTGTGGCGAGTCTAGTTACAAGAGCTAGTTAAAACGGACCACAAATTACAAACTATTAAAGTTATTTTCGACCATCTTCGATTATAACTCGTGCTGCCAATCTAATGCGAGTTCCGCAAGTGTGTAATTCCACTATGTGAAATATTAAAAAAAAAAAAAAAAAAAACATCATGAATCATTTTTGTTAGCTTTTAAGTTTGTAAGTTTGCAATCCTATTCTACTCATAAATCATGTCTCTGTTTTCACGTTTTGTACTGTTATATCGCGTATTTTAAGTTATTTAGGCCCTATATCATCATTTCTAATCATATGTTCATTATTTCCCGTAATTTCTTCGAACAATAACCACACATGCACAGAAGCACACACAGACACACACACATATATTAGGATGTCCCAAGACATAAAGTAGATTCTTTTCGCAAAATCAAACACGCATACCCTCTATTTTTTTTTTGTTTGACGTTAATAACACAAATAAATATTAATGCGATTGGATCATAGAGCCATTCATGCCGACTTTATGCTGAACATAAGACATAAAAATTTGTACTGGGTTAGTAAGATACAGGATTCTAGAACTAATTTTTTTAGTAAATAAAATATCCCAATACCCAACACAAAAATATTTACTATTTTACAATAAAATATTGTTCAAATTTCGTTCGCCTTAGTTAGCAAGTAGGCCTACTGATGTGTTTCGAAGCACGTCGGCACGGATTGCCGTTGGCCTAGGTAGGCCTACATACAATTGTACGCCTACTTACAATTATTTAAACATTATACAAATATATTAAGAGGATATGCGTTAAAAATAAAATAGGCCTACCTATTTTTTTGGGACACCCTAATACATATAGACCCTTTATGTTATTCCTCAGGCCGCTAATCACATTCTGCAATTTTTTTTAAATTGCGATATGTAGAAAATGACTTCGTTACAATCCATAGAAACTTATTTCAATCGGCCTATTATATAACATAACAATTATATGTTGAACATTTTCAGGTCTAATATACCGTGCTCGCAGTTGAGGGCAGACGTATAATCTCAGGCTGCGGGAGACATTAATGGTAACTCACATTGTTTCACTGACATTGCAGGAATGGCGCAGTCGCATATTTTATCTGCAGTGGAATCAGAACTCACGGCTGGACGTTGAAAGGAGACCCTACAGAACGGGACCTACAAGTTACATTAGATGACCGCGATCTCTGGACCAAATTTCAGTGCCTTACCAATGAAATGATTGTTACGAAAAATGGAAGGTAAGTCCTAAGCATTATAAATCTCTACAGGCCTATACTGTAACAGACTGTAATTAAACCAGATTATTTCTCGACTGTATTATCACTTAACTGGTTCATTATTTGTCAAGATTGAAGAATGTTTTAATTTGGGGGGGGGGTAAATGGTGATGGATATATCACAGGAATTCCCGTAATGTGGGAATTTTAGGCTCGTGGTCTAGTCAGGGTGGGTTCGGTGAGCGATGAGGATCACTTTATCACAGGGAATAACGAAGGAACTTGGTACGGGCAGCGATAGTTTTATCAATAATTGACGTTCACAAGTCACTCGATTTATTTAGTATACGCCTAGTAGTCAATATACATATATTTAATAAAATTAAAACACTTGATGATACGATGTGTAGGCTTATAGCGATCCGGCTTCTCACGAAATATTGAAGAATTATTATTATTAATATTGTAATATAAAACAAATACGAATCAGTATTCTTAAATATCGATTTATTACGATCTTTTAATCAAGTATTTAACTTCTTAGATAATTTAACGTAATCTGTTGAGCTATTTGAACTTATCCTAAGTTCGTCCTCTTCGATTAGGAGTAATAAATTTTTATTTGAACCAGTAGCGGTCGTTATTTTCCCGTAGTTTAAAATAAAACTTAATCGATGTTCTCCCTTCGCTATCTGGGAGGCTTGTATTTTCTACGCGCCTCAGTGTTATATATTTAAAAACTTCAGTATTCCTTCAATCGTTCAGATCGCTAGAGGAGAAGGGGTTACAATTTATTCCCATTGGTTTACCATATGTGAACATATAGGCCTATTACATATAAATAAAGGGTGTGAATTTTCTTTGTTTCTGTTTGTGACGCAGCTGATAATGGGCGTTTCCATCTCGCGCTACTTACTGACAATGTTGCCAATTTTGTTTGTAGTTAGGCCTATTGGGTTTTTTATTTAGGGCCTAGCAACTTATTTAAAAACCGTTAGTTTCAATTAATTTTATTGTGTTATTCGTAGTTATCTTTTAACTGATATATGTGTCCAAATTTTAATTTGAAACTTCATAGTGAAACTCCAATTGTAAACATTTTGTCAAACTCGTCATTCATAAACATTATTTTGACTTGACATTCTAATCTGTTTTTAAATAGACGTTCTGATACACTTCTATTAACAAAGAGTTTGGTATCTATAGGTTCCTATTGTATTCAGGTACCCGTAATTCAAGTATACCTTTGTTATACCATGCGTCTTCTAGACTTTCTGGCGCCGTCTATATTGGAATAAAAAGGAGTTGTCTTAGTCATTTATAAAAAAAGGAAATCAACTTTTATATAATTAATAAAATTGATCCATTAATATGATCATTGGATTGCAAATAAATTTCTGAGTAATTAAAGTTCAAACTCGATATCTTTATACATATTAGACTATATCTTTAACTCAAATTATGGGCCTATATTTAAATTATTTAGATTTGATGAAATATTTAGTTTATATTTGAAACTAAAACAATATGGAGGGAAATTCGGGTTACAAGATTTATTTTAGCCTATATCAGACAAAATTAATTATTGTTCTACAGTACGATATAGGCCTACATAAAATTATTTTTTTGGGCGATAGTGCGTTCTGTCGTATTTACAGCAATGGCGATCATGATTGGAATTTCAATTCCCTAAATTTCGGGATTGCCAACCTAAATAACTATACTGTAATATTACATATTACCTACCTCGTGCGGGAAGTAAAACCACTGCCTACTACGTACAATGTAAATACAACACAATATATCCAAAAAGTAGGCCTAGTGTTAATATAGGCCTACATTATACGAAATAAATCACTGAACTTTAAATGAACTGAACTTTATTTGAAACAATATAAAACAAATTCGTACTTGCCATCATTTTATGACTGATTGGTATCACGACCTGCTGTAGACTCAACTAAATTATTTTTGGCATTTACCTCATCATCATCATCATCATCACTCCAAGGATTAGGCAATTGCCCGTTCCGACTTCATATTGCATCAGCCCAACGTCTTCTAGGTCTTCCAACATCACGCCTTCCTCTTGCTTGATAATTTCTGGCTAACAATGGATATCTCTCCTTGCTCATTCCATCCATGTGATCAATCCATTTCTGTCTGTAATTCGTGACTTTATCCAACAAAGGCTGTACTTTCAATTCTTCTCTTATATCCTCATTTCTTATTCTATCAAGTCTCAAGGCATTTACCTATAGGCCTAATCATTGGCCACACTGTTATTTCTAACAAAGATATTATTTTACTATTATTTATTATTTTGAAAACACCATCGCGCACAAAATAATATACAACGCACGTTTGTGAAGTATTTTACTAAATCTCTGAAATTAAAAACCTCGCTGATTCATCCGAGGCTTGGTTTGAGACTTGAAAACAAATGTAAATTTTTTTCGCCAAATGGGTTGCTGGCTCAGAGGGGTATTATTGTGGGGTTCCCACTAATGTAGCATTTCCTCTACATTAAGGTGATGCGGTTATACCGCCAGTACTCGGTCCTCATAGCCTCAGAAGAGTTGGATGTAGAACCCATTCTTCACCATATAGACTACAAAACTACCAGAACGACTGGACAATATACGAATGCCGTCTCATAGAATTCCGAAAGCCATACTTCGCTACTGCCCCCAAGGCAAAAGATCGCTGGGACGTCCAAAAAAGCGCTGGATGGAAAATTCCTCTTTGAGACCGTAACAGGCCACACGGCCTAATACTTGTATGGATGATGATGATGATGAAAAAACCTTGCTATCGCTCGGTTTTTAATCATATCCTCACTTCTATAAAAACCACTTTCCAACCTCACGTTGTAATGTAATAAAAACGTATAGCCTAATTGTTACGGTTATTTTAAAATGACTAAGGACTAAATGATCAAATTAAGAGAGCTAGGCCTATTTGTTTTTTTGTAAAAACAAGAGTAATTTATCTATAAGCCTATACGGCCTATATAAAAACGAATGAATGTATGTCTGTCTGTTCTTTATGCATTGGGCCTACTACACCATTCATACGACTGTGACGGGCTTTTTTGCAAAATGTTCAGGAGTTTCCCGAGAAGGTTTTAGGCTTTAAGAAAGTTGTAATACTCAACCTCTTCACCCTTAAAAATCACTCTTTGTTGAGAAAATCTTGTTTCTCGGAACTGTTTTGACGCTTAAATGGCTTACGCTGCCTAAACCATAACATATAGCCTACACCAAATCAATGTAGCCTACACAAAATTGAATATCTAAAAAAAAAAATCTACTAAAAAGTCCACAACAGCATATGTCTATATTTTACAGTTGACTCACAATACCATTTTCATCCTTCAGTTTATTAACCCATTCGCCTCAAAAGACGAGGTAGACTCGTCGGTATTTAAATGACCTTCAACTCAGAAGACGAGGTACACTCGCTTAACTATTCTGTTATATATTTTGCTATAGGCCCTATTTGATACATCCCTTGGCAGGGTAACCTTTTGTTAATATTTATGAATAGTAGAGGCATGTGTTTTGGCCCCCACACTTATTCTGATTTCAAGTACCGTTATATTGTGTTTGTTTTGAATGTCTGAAAATATACAGTAAGATTTACGGTAACTTAAATCCGGTTTATGGGGAAATGTATTGAGCCCTCAAACTTGAAGTGAATGGGTTAATGCCAAGAAGATCGGGATGACTAGATACCCGGGCAAGCGTAGCAGCGCACAACGAGTAAACTTATTGTTTTATTGATAACTCAAAAACAATTTTCATCTTTCAGCTCATTTATACCAAGAAGATCGGAATAAGTAGATTCCGGGCAACGCCGGGTAATCAAGTATACGGTGTGTCTAAAAATAATTACGATGTAGGCCTAAATTTATAGCTATTTTTCTTTTTACTTATTCAACTAAACATAAAAACACATTTAATTTTTTAGGTGTAGCAACGCACGCCGGGTATCAACTAGTTTTCAATAAAGTAAGCTTTAGTTTCTCTGAAGTATTTAAGCCTAAATGCCATAATATATATTCAATGCCCCAGTTTGCCATTTTGACATATCTGCGTTCTCTCCTGACATTGGCGTAATTGTAACCCACCTCTGAGGTTGGGGTGCCTGAAAGAGGAGGTTGCGGCTACTCCAATGATATGGTGGTTGATGATGATAGTGGTGCACCAGGAGAGTCCTTATTCCTAAACTTAATCTAAGGCGAACATGAATGATGATGGTTATGATGACCGTATGATATTCGGGGACCGTTTGGGCCTTATAGTTTCCTGACATTTGTCTTAGAAGTAAGAAAAATCCCTCAATAAAACCTCGCCCTGGAAATTTGTCCCGATCGGAGATGGAACCGGGGCCCGCTGCGTGACATGGAAGCACGCTATCTCGTGATCACAGCGGTGGACTGCTACAATAAATTAAATGTCATACAAATTTAACTTAAAACGTATTTAGTTGTAGCCTATTGCTAGATCATCCCAGAACATTGTGTTTTTCAATAAAAAGTGTTGGAATGAATACAATTCTTAATTACCTATTATTTGAAAAAAATAATAATCCAGATTCTCAGTTAGGCCTAATAAAAATGAACTAACTCACTAAGCACTATCGAAACAGTAGGTTCATGACCGCGCGGACATAAGTTCTTAACATTTTTTTTTCTTCCGATGGTGTTCTTCTCCCGCATTAATATCCCCTACTTGAGTCGAGACTAGAAACCATCCAGAATAAAGGTGCTAATTAAAGAGAATGTTTTATTTTTATTAATTTTCTTCTTCCCTAAGTAGTATTTCTTTCTTTTTTCATTAAAATGTTACCTTATTTACATAGGTTTAGCTATCCTTTATAATATTCAAAGTTACAAACGCCTATTCTCTTTATTTATAAAATGTCCTTTTACTTTACTGGTTATTTTATATTTCATTATCTAACTAAACTATTTTGCTTCACTTCATTTTGAATTTCTTTCTTCAAATTTTTTCTTCAATTTTCTTCACTTTCATGTACTATAGACTCTATTCTATAGCACATGTTTTTTTTTTTTTTTTCCATGGCACGATAGGTCTAGATGAGCCTTGACCTACCGGCCAGTTGCTGGTAAGTTATCACATCCAAATGTGTTAATCAGATAGGTGTATGATCATCTAGCCGGTATAGAAATTACATGTGGTAAGAATGTCGGTTCCCCAGCCGTTAAACCTGGTTTTCTCATCCTGGAGTCTCTCCTTATAGTAGCCACCCAAATTTCTCATGATGCGATGCTGGGTGGGCATCGGTCCCATACTGGCAGAAATTCTATGATAACATTTATTTTCTCATGGAGACCCGAACCAGCTCATGTCCCGTAACTCTGAGCCACGACACGGGACTTTCATTTATATTTACTATCATAATATTTTCCCCTCTAGTCCCGAGGATCGCGAGTTGAAACCTGGCAGGGATCAATGTATTCTTAGGATAGATAAAACCAAAGGAATGAGTCCTCTGAGAGGGGCTTTAAGCCGTGGATCCGGAGTCTGAAGAATATCAAGCTCGTAAAAGAACCGCAAGCCTGAATGAAAAGGGCTTCTGTGCAAAATTTAACCAACCTTTATCCATACAAGTAATACCTCAGTTGCCCACTAGATGTCTTATTGAGGCGATGTGCTAATCACATGTCACTCGTTGACATCTGTAGATAAATATCTAAATTAGCTTGTTAAGAAACACCCGTCATGGAGCACCCATTTCCCCACGCGGACATATGGGGCATATTTATACATAGGCCTACATATAGGCCTACATCCTAATATTTATAATTTTAGGAGTTAATTTTAGCCATTGTAGATTTAACGACACAAATTATAATAATAATAATTATTTTATTATGATTATCAACAGTAATCTAACAAGAAGTTGTGTTTTTCTGAAAAAATCACCAGCGACAAAGTCCCGTATGATTTTGTCTAATGAAACACTCAACCTCGCGTTGGATTTGGAATGAGTATTTAGCGAATAATACATCAGAAGCTTAACATAATTTTTTTATTTTCAAATGCCCAAAGGTTTGTCTTTCGACATTCCTGGTTTCTCTCCTGGCATGGCGTACTTATAACCCACTTCTGAGGTTGGGGCGCCTGGAAGGCGGGGTTACGTTGCCCCGATGATATGATGGGTGATGATGATGATGATAATGGTGCGCCAGGAGAGTCCCTAATCCTAAACTTAACCTAAGATGAACATGAATGATGATGATTGCGATGACCATATGATTTTCGGGGACCGTTTGGGCCTTAAAGTTTTCCTGACATTTGTCTTACAGGTGAGGAAAAACCCCGATAAAAACCTCACCCAGAAAAACTGTCCCGACCGGGGATCGAACCCGGGCCCGCTGCGTGACAAGGCAGCACGCTACCCCGAGACCACAGCGATGGACTAAAAATAATTATAATGTTTAATATTTACCAAATGTACCGGTATATATTCCGATCTTACTTCCGGGCGATTTCTAAGCCGGCAGTATAGTTATAAATAGCATAGCCTATCTTTACTGTTACATTTCTTTGGGCTTGGGAAAAATCAATAACAGATGGTTGTATGAGAAATGAATGTTAAAAATAATGCAGATTCATTATACAACATTTAATAAATTTCTTAGAGCAACAGAATTAAACTATTTTTTTGGTAATTTTTGAAGTTGTTTTCTTTTGGCATTTTTGGTGTAGTCTACC
Source organism: Diploptera punctata (assembly GCA_030220185.1). Taxonomy (NCBI): domain Eukaryota; kingdom Metazoa; phylum Arthropoda; class Insecta; order Blattodea; family Blaberidae; genus Diploptera; species Diploptera punctata. The sequence goes on along the minus strand of JASPKZ010010652.1, from coordinate 3,939,517 downwards.
TTATCGATCGTACATTGCTGAATCGATATATTTGTCAAATAAGTTAATTTGCGGAGATATCTCTCATTAGAGGCAATTTTATCAACAGAAAGAGGCAAAATTATCGGTTTATGAGACAAATAGTTACTAATATCATATTCATTAAGATCAGATATTTCATATTCATAATGTGATAGTATGTCACCTCTCCTTGTCTCTTTTATTTCATACAATAATGTTTAATTAGATATTTTCATTTAACAGTAATTTCTCAATATATATTCACATTTCAGATATATTATAGGCAACATTTCGACATAACATCTTTTATTAGTCTATAAAACATTTCTTCGAAATTCATTTACAATTTTTTTTCAGTAGGTCTGTTCCTCGTCTTCTAGTGCATTCAGCTTCTCATTTCAACTCCTTTTTGGTATGCTATTTCTAACCTCATAATTTTTCTATTATACTTTTTCTAAATTAATTTAATTGCAAAATTTTCAATTTCGGGAATAATTAGGGGTGGTGATGTACAGTTTTTAATCGCTGGATTGTGCACAAAATTCCTGCATTAAATTGCAAATCCCTCCGCAGTACATATGTTGGAAAGTAATACAGTACAGTTGATACCGATTCGTCAATCGGATGGGTTCATTAAACCTGCGGCCCCCTTGGTAATTTTCGACAGGAATAGGCTACGTTCTGACATCCCGTTTTATCTTCTCCATTTTTTCATAATTAGGGCCTATTACTCATACACCACACTTTACTTTACACAAACACATAAATATACACTCATCCTAACTCATTTCCATATAAAGTAGGGTACAGAATACATCATCTACGTACAATGATCTGCCGAAGTGGTGCATTAAATTGAAAATATACCACATTAACGTCATCTATCCACCTATCGCGGAACCCGAAGCAAGTAAAAGTCTAGTGGGTGACATTACAAACATAAATGCACATATTTTCCTATCACCTCTAAACATACACATAATACCCGTTTTTTACTAAATAAAATAACTTTAGACCACAGTACGTATATTATTTATCCAATTTGAACCAACAGTCCTATAACAGGCTTACAGAGCCCCGCGCCGTAGCTGAGTGGTTAAGGCAAGATATTTTGGCTCAGCGTTACGGGACTTGCGCTGGTTCGACTCTCCATGGAGAAATAAATTTTATCTTGTAATTTCGGCCAGTATGGGACCGGTGCCCACCCAGCATCGTGAGGAATTTGGGTAGCTACGTTAAGTATCGGCTCCAGATTGAGAAAACCAGCTATAACGGCTGGGAGACCCCACATACCGACCACATATCACCCTTACTTGGCTGGATGATCGTCTACATCAGTGATTAACACATGTGAATGTGAGGCCAGCAGCCGTCTGATAGGCTAAGAGTCTTCTAGGCCTGTTGCGCCGAGAAGTTATAATAGGCAACATAATACTCAGGAGTACTGAGAGAATTGACAAATTTCAACCAACGATCCACATATAGAGCTATCAACATAATTAAAAACGTCAATATCATAATTACGTTTTTAATATCGACAAGAATTTAGTAGCTTGGAACTTCAGCTATGTTCGCAATAATAGACCTAATATTTCTTAAAACTTGTAACTGAATAACAAACATCTTGGTGTTAATAGCAAGTTAAACACCTGCCATTTCTGAGGGCGTTGGTCCTACTCTGTTAACTACAAACAAAATATTAGTATATCATGTGCCGCCAAGTGGATTAATTTCACTATATTCCAGATCAGAAAAACATAAGTTTTGTTTACAAAAAATATTAATGCGCGCATGACACGGGCGTAGTATGAAAACATGGATTACACTCGTAATCAGTAAGTGATAACATATAGGCCTATTAACTAATTAACTTAATGTTCTACCATATCAAAATATGTTTATAATAATGATAATAATAATAACAATAACAATGATAATAATGATAATGATAATAATAATAGACTAATAATAATTTTTTGGACATTTCTGGTGTTCTCTCCTGGCAATGGAGTAATTGTAATCCACTTCTGAGGTTGGGGCGCCTGGAAGGCGGAGTTACGTTGCCCCGATGATATGATGGTTGATGATGATGATGATAGTGGTGCGCCAGGAGAGTCCCTAATCCTATGCTTAATCTAAGATGAATATGAATGATGATGATTGCGATGGCCATATGATTTCGGGGACCGTTTGGGCCTTAAAGTTTTCCTGACATTTGTCTTACAGGTGAGGAAAAACCCCGATAAAAACCTCACCCAGAAAACTGCCCCGACCGGGGATCGAACCCGGGCCCGCTGCGTGACAATAATAATAATAATAATAATAATAATAATAATAATAATAATAATAATAATAATAATAATAATAATATTGCAGAGAAAGTTGGTCTGCAGATTTCTTTTGAAAAAACGGAATATATTTCATGCAATAAACAAGCACCAAAATACCTGGAAACCAAATATGGAAAAATTAAACGAGTTTCACAATTTAAATATTTTGGTGCATAATTCACGAAAATGGAATTGAAACTAAAGCCAATAAAAGTAGATGCCAAAAAATGGAAACAGCATTTCGGCTTACTCACAACACTTATAATAAAAAATGCATATCTTTACATACAAAATTACGACACTATAACACTGTAATTAAACCAGAGTGCCTCTATGGAGCAGAAATATTAATTTTGAACAGAAAAAAAAGATATCGAACATATAGTGAAAAAAGAATGCAAAATTATAAGAAAAGTTCTAGGTCTACAAGTCATAGGTGAAGCATTTAGACTCAGAAGTAAAAAGGAAATAAAAATACGATATACAGACATTCATAGTGATATTAAAAAACGAAGGTTAACATTTTATGGTCATATTAAACGAATTAACTCAAATAGGCTTACAAAACAGATAATGGAATTCCACGAAAACAGAAGTAAAGCTCCAGTGGATACTATGAAGTGGATCGATGAAGTCAAAAAGGACTTAAAATTGGCAGAAATTACTAAAGAAGATATCCCAAACAGAGATATATTTAGAATTAAGGTGAATAAGTGGCAAGTTGACCAAGAGGACAAACCGAAGAAAAAAACCGGAACAACTTGGACAGATGACAGAAAACAAGCTCATAGCAAGAGAATGAAAGAAATTTGGGCTCAAAGGAAACGCCTCTAAGTACTCGTAAAATTTTCTTTAGTTATCAAATTTATTGGCAGAGACAAAAAAAAAATATTCCCTAGTATTGTGCCTCTGGCTCTGATCTCAAATCCTATTACTTTATTGTGTTATAAATTATAATTATTGCCTATTTTTTCCTTGGGATAATTTTCAATGACAAATTAGTTCATGCCCCAAATGGGAGTTAATGAACAATCACCTTTCAAAGGATTTTGTTTTACAACCAAAGACAGTCGTGTTTCATCTCGTTAATTATCGAATTCTCCTTACCAAAATAAAGAAAGCTCCTTCTTTTTATAATTCTGAACAGGTCAGAGCATTATTTTGCAGTGACTGACTCAAACAAATATGTTGAATGTAAAAAAAATATGAACAGATTCCTTCCAACTACACATTTGATAATTGTGTTTTTAAATAATGATTTTACTGAGTTCTTTCCTAAAAAATAATTAATAACCTATAATGTTGGTTATAGATAAGAAGAAAAGTGTACTCAAGTTGAGCGTTCGTTTTGAATTTAGTTTCTGCTGTAGTCTGTTATCGATTTTGTTCTGTTTGCACAAAAGTTAACATATGGTATTTTCTACATCTTTCTCCGCATAGCAGGCATGTGCAATCTTCTGTCGGCTAGTGGAATTTCTTGTTCGCACAAATTTAAGATGAAAACCGTGTATTGCTAGTCTTTTCATGACGTGTCTCTTGGTGCTATACTCTCTGGTCCAACCATCATCTACCACGGCTGGTGTGGTGTAGAACTCTAGGTCTATCTCTCTCTTCTTGTGTTCCCTGATGTTAATTAGTTCCTGGTAGGGTCCTGTAGATGGTAGCCAGTGTTGTAATTTGATGTCTATAAAATAGGTCTTCCTCATGAGCTCGTAAACCAGGCGTGATGGCGCTGTTTATCCAACTCCTAATATCCGTTTCATGTACATCCATCCATCCATAGTAATTCTGCCCGAAGGCAGGTCTTTCACTGCAATCATAGCATTTTCATGCTATGCTTTGCAGCTTTACTAGGGGATTATATGTGTGGTAGCTTCCCGTTGCTTTCCACACCGGTGAAAGATGGCGATGATGTTGATGATAATGATAAGGATGATGATGATGGCCGAATGATTTTCGAGGGCTGCTAGTCCCTAAGCTTCCTGACATTTGTCTTACAGGTGAGGAAAAAAACCCGAAAAAATCTCACCCAGGAGCCTGTCCCGACCGAGAATCGAACCCGGGCCCGCTGCGTGACAAGGCAGCACGCTATCTCGAGACCACAGCGGTGGACTTAATGTACATATTCTTAACTTTTTCTAGTCTTCTCATATAATATAATATAGGCCTACAGTTTGATGTGTTTAATTTTTTCTCCACTAGAGTGCATTCTTTCAATATTGGAATCCTATTTGGCAATAAATAATATGACCAGTTGCAGTGAATAAACTTTTAACCACCTATTTCTGATTTACGCCCCTTTGCGCCATTACATATTGAATTATTTTAAAATCCCGGCAACTACATCTAAATAGTGATTTTTGAGTAATGAGCTTAATTGAATTTGTTAGATAGCCCTAACAAATGTCACTGTTGATTTCCTCTAGATAAATTGGAAAATACTCGTGGCATTACTTATGATAAACACAATCATAGATATTATTTATTTATCCACATGGCGTTGCTTTTAATAATTTTAAAAAGTTGTGTTCTTGATATCGAACAATGTGTAATTTCACCCGATTACAATCTTTGAGTCTCTCTTTCTTCTGATGTCCAAATTTCACTACAGGCCCCTAATATAGCTGAAATTAATAAAGTTAGTGGTAACAAAATATTGAATACGCGTAACCTTAGAACATTTTTAATGAAATTTATTTACAATTTAACAGTTTTATTTAATCATTACATCATCCAAGTAAAGTGGATTTATTTTTACTATACTCGAATGTCATTAATCGTACAATTTGAATTTTTTTTAAGCAGTGATTATTGTAAAAAATATAACTTATACCTAGCCTGGTAATTTCCAAGAGATGGTGACATAAGTTGTCTCTCTTAATGATTTATAGCTTTTTATAATTTGCATTTCTGTATAGGCCTAATTTAAATTTTTTACGTACATTGATGCTGGTAGATTAAAAGAGATTTAATATCTTATGGTTAGAAAATAAATAATTTATTATTATTATTATTATTATTATTATTATTATTATTATTATTATTATTATTATTATTCCAAAATTATTGCTAAATTATAAACCGCATGGAAGGAGAAATGTTGGTCTGAACAATTTTAACAATTCTAGCTTTCATGAAACCGGAACGAGCCAACCGGCTTACTCCCTAGATGATGATAATGATGATGATTAGTATTATTGTTATTATTAGTGTTATGACTAGGATTTATATGTATAGGCCCTATACATATGTGTTTTTAAATTAGTTAGTAAAGTAAAGCGATCCCACTATAGGCCTCAGGAGGCCCTTGGGGTAGTAGGAGGTTAAGGCTCCCAAATTTTCTGGACAATCGGCACTTGATGTCAGTCGGGTTGTCAGTTCTGCGTGAAGGCCGCCTTTACCCCCAGAACAAGCGTCTGGTACTCATTTCCTTTAGGGGCTGAGTCGACCCCAGGGCCATATTGCCGCCATAAGTTTTGGATAAGTTTAAAAAATCCTGACCCCACCAGGACTCGAACCCTCGACCTTCCGGCTTGTAGAGCAGTGCCTTAATCACTAAGCTACGGCGTGCCCCGTTTTTAAATTAGTTAAAGTTAAACTTTTCTTTATATGTTTACAAATTAGAGTATTTGGGGCGGTTTAAGTCACATTTGTTTAACCATACTTATCCATATTTAGGGTATAGTAGGCCTACATGTGTTTACATATTTCAGGAAATATCACACACTTTTACAAAACTGAACGTTATATTTTAAAGATGATCGTTAAATTTTATGATTTTAAAGTTACTTTGTCAGCTAATTATTTAATATATATTTACTAGCATCTGTATTTCAAAACTGCATTTTTTAATTACGATACTATGAAATCAATACTTTTAAAATTAATTTTGAAACACCGTTGAGGTTATGTAATAAAATATTACTTGACAAAATTAGTTCCTGTTCTATAAAATGTTCAAAATATTTTGTGTGATATGTCATCTTTTTTATTGCCGAATCTCGTCGATCAGCCTCCCGTGACAATAGAATTTCTTATATCTGTCCACAGCGGGTTTGGTCAGGCCAATTACCAGAACCACTGTAAACAGGTAACAAAGCTTTAACTTGACAAGTTATATTCAGTAGGTCACGAATTATTACCAACAGTCATGTTTGAGCTTCTAGTGCATCTTCAGTGCAGATTGTAGGTATATGTGTTAAATCAATGTATTGAATAGATAAAATACCACCATACGGTAAATAGTGATCCGTAAAATTATGATTTATCAATACTTTTACAATTCACGCTCGCAGACCTACACCCGTTGTACAACTCATACAACATCAGTAACAGTTATCAGTAACAGTTGAAATGCAGAAGATAAAACATTGTTTTTGAAAGGCCTCCATATTTTAACTACTTGATGAAGTTTAGTTGAGAACGACTGATTTACCAGGTACTAATTTTGTATTTGAATATTTTGGGTTGTACTCAGTACTATCAGTAGAGGGTCTGCCGCGGTGTACTAGTGGTTATGCTCCTTGCCTCTGGTCCCGAGGGTCGCGGGTTCAAACCCGGTCGGGGTCGATGGATTTTTTAGGACGGAAAAATCCAAGGAGCAAGTCCTCCGGGACGGACTTTAAGCCGTGGGTCCCGAGTCTGAAGATTTTCAGGCTCGTAAAGCCTGAATGAAAAGGCCTCTAAGCAAAATTTACCGAATTTTCCCGTCCTAGTACTACCTTGGTTTTCTAGATGTCAGTATGAGGCGGACCACTCAAAATGACATCTATACGAAAACAAGTGTAACTATATTAGCATGGTTCAAATTCTTCCCTGTAGGGGGAGAGCGTCTAAATCTCTGTAAAGCGAAAACATGGGCTTACAATACAATACTATCAGCAGTAACATGAACTGCGGTCAAGAAGTAAAGCAGAGGATAGAAATGACAAAAGAAGCTTTTAACAAGAAGAGAAGCATTTTCTGCGGACCTTTGGCAAAATAGTTACGGAAGAGGCTAGTGGAGTGTGGAGTGTAGCATTGTATGGTTAGAGACTTGGACATTACGATGGAATGAGGAAAAGCGACTGGAAGCTTTTGAGATGTGGGTATGGCGAAGAATAAAACGTATAAAGTGGACAGACAAAGTAAGAAATAAAGATGTGCTAGACAGAGTGGGTGAAAAAAGAACAATGCTGGAACTCATAAAGAAGAGGAAAAGGAATTGGATTCGCCACTGGCCTAAGAAGAAACTGCCTGCTGAAGGAATGGTCAACGGAAAGAAAGTTAGAGGCAGAAAATACATCGGATGATAGACAATATTAAAATAAATGGTTTATATGCGGATATAAAAAGGAAAGCTGAGTTAAGGAAAGAGTGGAGAATGTTGAGTTTGCAGTGTTAGACCTACTCTTGAGCAGAACACTATGAATGAATGAATTATGATTTATATAAGTGATTTCTCGCCCGAATGAAGAACTATAAACAAATGCTAAAATAATTACGATATTAGTACAGTAATGCCTGCCAGAAAACGTTTGCACTATTCAATAAAAAGTAGTCCATAGGCTATTTTACTCAATTAAAAAAAAACGTTTTAGTCGATATTTACCCATTTTTTTTAATACATAGGCCTACTAGCTATACACGGTCACGCGTCAGTGTGGCTCACTCTGGTTAAATGGAAAGATTGTTTTTTTTTTTTTTCAAATGCCCCAGGTTTGTCTTTCGACATTCCAGGTTTCTCTTCTGGAATGGCGTACTTGTAACCCACTTCTGAGGTTGGGGCGTCTGGAAGGCGGGGTTACGTTGACCCGATGATATGATGGGTGATGATGATGATAATGGTGCGCCAGGAGAGTCCCTAATCCTAAGCTTAACCTAAGATGAATATGAATGATGATTGCGATGGCCATATGATTTCGGGGACCGTTTGGGCCTTAAAGTTTTCCTGACATTTGTCTTACAGGTGAGGAAAAACCCCGATAAAAAACCTCACCCAGAAAAACTGTCCCGACCGGGGATCGAACCCGGGCCCGCTGCATGACAAGGCAGCACGCTACCCCCGCGGTGGACGAAATATTGTTATTCAATGCCGTGAAGTATTTAGAACAGCGTGTGTTTCTTTTACGTCCAACAGATGGAGCTGTTTTTCATTAAAAAGCATGTTTTACCCGTCACAGGTGTGACATATACATAATAGGTATATATGGTCCACCGCTATGGTCTCGAGGTAGCGTGCTGCCTTGTCACGTAGCGGGCCCGGGTTCGATCCCTGGTAGGTACAAGTTTCCTGGCGAGGTTTTTTTTCGGGGGTTTTCCTCACCTGTAAGCCTAAGTTAAATGTCAGGAAACTTTAAGATCCAAACGGTCCCCGAACATCATCTGGCCATCATTATCATCAATATTATATTCGCCTAATTAGCTTAAGTTTAGTTTAAGGCCTCTACTGGCGCATCATTACCACCACATCAACTCACATATCATCGGGGCAGTGTAACCCCGTCTTCCAGGCGCCCCAACCTCAGAAGTGGGGTTAAAGTACGCCATGCCAGGATAGAACACCAGGAATGTCGAAATGACTACCTGGGGCATTTGAAAAAATATATAATAGGTATATAAAAACACGCGCTTATTCGAATGCAATGTTGTGTAAAATTTTCAAAACAATCGGTGAAGAAATTTCGGAGATTGAATGTTTTGATCAAACGAACATTTACATTTTATTTATATAATAAATCCTAGCCCTGATTATCATTGTTATCATTATTATTATTATTATTATTATTATTAGTTTATATTCCAATGCTGCCAACTGAACTTTTCGTGGTTTGGGTTCCGCTCTAGGATAGATGGCGTTAATGGGATCTATTTTCAATTTTAGCGTTATTTCATTACAGCCCACTTTACATAGACGATGTCCGGTTGTATTGTATACGGAGAGAGGAGTAGGATGCGAGTAGAGCCTATGTTTAAGTGTTAATTTGTATGTAAGGAGGTATGATGAAGAGAAGGAATGGTGAAATCCAGTGCCGAAACCTCTCCTGTAGAAGAGCACCAAGGGGTATATCGTGCTTAAGAACCCCATCCGACGGACGAGCCGCTATCAACAGTACCACAAGCGGAGGAGTTTGGAATTTAATCCAGTTACCTGGTGCACATTACAGCTATTACAAATTGTAGTCTACACCATTATCTCTCCTACCTCCGTATTAAAAAAAAATTTACAATTAAAAAAGTCGAATCCAGTCACGATAGTTGGGAAGCAGACATATTATTATTATTCTTTTTTTTATGGATTTCTTGAGGAGAGCAACAAGATGTTAAAAAGTGAAAAAAAAAGTAATACGAGGAAAATGAATATTAAGTATTCAAAGAAGATTATTATGGTAGGCCTATAAACAATTAAATTGGTATGAGCATGTACAGACAATGCAAGAAGAAAGGTTACCAAGAAAAAAACATTCTTCTGGAAGAAGGAAGAAAGGAAGACCTCGAAATTCGAGGATGTATGAAATAAGAAACTGGAATGAGGACAGGAGGACTGGAGTGGATGGAATGGGACAAGTGGGGAAAGAATATAAAAATTTAGGCACAAAAAGATGTGTAACATTGAAAATCTGTATATAAATAATAACAATGGCAAATTAAATAAGTTAGGCCTACATTTAAGCCAATGATTCTTGAGTAATCAATATTGCTATTATATTTTTACAGATATCCCTAGCAACAAACTGCGTCGTTTTAGTGAAATCCACGGACAGACAAAAATAGATCTATAAGATCACAATTGTATATACGTAAATTGCCACAACTTGTTAATTGGACCGTTGCATATTCTTGTTTGCTTAAGGTAACCCTGAGAAAAGATGATACAACTTCAAGCATTTAAGTTATTTTGCAACTCTCGACCCAAGGATTCATGTTGTATGTTCACGTAATGAAACATTCGGGAGTGAGCTTTTACTCAACTCACACGTCATTAATTTCACTCACGCGCGTGTTTTAATTTGACGTAGTTCTAACTACAGTAATATAATGTACGGTTAAAAACTATAATATAGTTACCTTGTAGGTCCGTCTCCTCAACTTAAGTTCTTTTAAAACTCTGTAGGCCTTTCGGGACTGGTCCCATCATCAGCATAATGCATTAGGTCCGTTCTTGTTGACCCTTGTTGAAGCACCGACTTGGTTGTGAGAATTTTGTACAGAGGATTGTGTGGATTAGGTGTGTATTCATTGAGAATCAGATTGTTGTTGATTTCTCTTAGGATTGCGATTTCCTCCAGTATATTTATTCTCGTTGGAATGTTTTCTCTATGTACTATTGTGAGGGTGTTATCGATGTTATGCATATGGTGTCCAGCTTGAATTACATGTTTTGCGTAACTTGATTTTCCTCCATTGTAAATGAAATCTCTGAAATGTTCCTTGAATCTAATGTTGAAGCTTCTGTTAGTTTTCCCAATGTAGAATTTATTGCAGTCTGTACATGTTAATTTGTAGATGCCTTTATTGTCGAATTCATCTATTTCTTCGATGTTGTTGTTTATTAAATTGTTTAATTTGTTGTCAGTTCTGTAGGATATATTAATATTCTTATCGAGCTTTTTTAGTGTGTTGGCCAATTTTAATGTTTCTTTACTAGTATCGGTTCTAACTACAGTAGCCCTATTGTATCTTACTGTACTATTCTCTGTTGATAAAATATCTCCTAATCAAGTTGATACTGGTAATATTATTTGAGGCTCATCGGATCCCAGAGGTCTTAGGAACCAAATAAATCTGAAGGGATATTTTTTTTTTCAGTTATCAGGAAAATAGCTCAGTTGAAATTTATTGAGAAAATAATATAACCGTTAATTTTTTTTATTATTCCGGCTTTTACAATGAATATACATTTTTCCGGTACCCATGTTCACAGTTAACTACACATTTGTTTCAACACATTTTTCCATTCTTGTCTGTTCATCCATATATCTTCTTCTATTTCCCATTCCCTCTTAGTTTCATTTATTCCCTGAATCCATGTAATATTTGGTCTACCCTTCTTTTTCCTTCCCTGTGGTTCCCAATCCATGATTATTCTTAGGTAGTCTTCCTTCTTCCATCCTTCTAATGTGTCCGTACCAATTTAATTGTTTCTTCTTTATAAAATCTAATATTGAATATTGTACCTGCATTTTTTCTTTTATATATGAATTTCTGATTTTATCCTTCCTGGATATTCTTGCAGCACTTTTCCAGTAGTCCATATATCAATACATTAAAGATAAACTGCATGAGGCAGCTAAAGAAGCTATTGGGGAAGAGAAATATACTAATAATAATAAAAAAACTATTGCTGGAGTGAAGAAATTGACAAAGAAGTAAAAAAATAACCGTTAATCATTTTACAATTATTATAAATGAAAAGTTGAAAAACTTTGAGTAGACCCTACCAAGTTTAGATGAAGATATAGAAAGATACCAATAAGATATACTCTGCTGGATAAGAAAAGGAATGAAGATATAAGAAAGGAACTAAATATTTTCAAACTTACAGACCGAATAATTAAATATAGGCTGTAGAAATAAATAAATTGAAAAGTAGTAATAAAGATAAACTGTTAAATTCTCAAGTAGATTTGAATGAATCGCCTTTGTTAAATTTAAAAATTTAAATAAATTGTTGTATTGTTGCTTAGATCAGTTGATTGATATGTACTATAATAACACTATTCATAATTTGTTAACATGTGTGAAGATGGTACAGTGTACCGAACCAGCTGTGACTGAATTATATCTTAATAAATATGAAAATCAAATAAAACTAAGTTTTATTTTTATTTAATTTAATTAATAAATATAAGAACGACTGGAAAGAACATATTGATAGAATGCCAGAAGGAAGATATCCAAAATGATTGCTAAATTATAAACCGCACGGAAGGAGAAATGTTGGACGCCCACACAGAAGATGGTCTGAACAATTTTAACAATTCTAGCTTTCATGAAACCGTTGGCTTAATCCCTAGATGATGATGATGATGATGATGATGATGATGATGATGATGATGATGATGATGATGATGAAAAGAATGGAAAATCATCTGAGAGGAATATAAAGAAATAGACGTTCAAAATTGGCGTTCCAATACACTGGACATAGGGACCAAGGAAGATCAAAACATCGGTGGAAAGATGAAGACCATCTTCGTTAGTTTACTGTCACAGGTCACATGGACTAAAACAGATTTGTTCATGGTAATGATAAATGAAAAGTGTATCATAAGTTATGACTGCATTCGATATAGCCTATATACACAGTCTATTGATATGTAATCAAAGATCTCAGTATGTGATGTGATCTAAAAAGTTCATGTATCTAAAAAAAAAGTAGGCCTATTGGTAACAGATTTTGTAAGTTATAGGACTACTCTCTGATTTAAACATTAGTCTAATAAGCTTAGGTATATGTTAAGACTCGCCGCTTCCTATAGTTATATTTTCCACACTTCATAGATCCTACAAAATGTAATCAAGTGACTGTAAAAACTATTATAAATGATTATTTTTAACTTTTTTCTCCAACAAAATATTGAAGGATATCTATTCATTTACTTGGGTATTTTAGCGTATTTTGTAATTCGCTTAACACATAGGACAATTTTAAACTTTTTTCTCCAGCAAAATATTTATAGGCCTATCAACACTTATTTTGATTTTTTTGGACATCCAGAAGTTTACATTTTAATTCTATCTGGATTTGCGATAATTTTATATATTTACTTAGGCCTACTTGGTATTTATATTTTGGTTTTTTAGCATTAATTTTTTTACAATATTTGAGGAACTAGACAAAATAAAAAAATAATACAATAAGAGAAATTATTAATATAGAAAAGGATATTGTACAAGAGATTGAAGAAATCCAACTAAGATGGTAGGCCTATGACATGTAATGAGATGAAGGGACACAAAAACAAAGAAGTATTAAAATGGATATCGCCTGAAAAAGGGAGACCAAAGCCAACATGGATAAATGGAATTCAAGACAAGATGAAGAAGAGAAACATCGGGAAGTGTGGAAGAAAAAATGGTATATTTTGGTTGAGGATACCTGTGAATAACAGAAATAATCCTGAAAAAAAAAAACTTGGTATTTTAGCGTATTTTGAAACTCTCTCAATAAATGAAATATTTATTTGAAGTTTGATTCTGCCGTTCTCATTTATCAATTCTCATTTTTAAAAGGAGTAAAAATAATTACAACCTATGACTTACATTTAAACTTGATGGAGGCCTAAAGTTTTAATTTTAATTCCATCTTGTATTCATTCAAGTGTAATGTGTAAATTCAGTTGGAATTAATAATATAATTAAATTATCGTAAGTAATGTCACGAGTGAGTTCCAATTTATCTAAAGGATTTGAAAATCGAGAATGGTATTTGTTAGGACTATTTAATGAATAAAATTAAACTGTTTACTTACAAATCATTTAAATATAGTTACCGGTATTTTAAAATATTTATATATTTAATGTACACAGCGAATTTTGAAAACAAATCAGAAATCTGTGGTTATGTTTCATTTGTTTATTCCTTGCAACTTGACCATATTATTTATTGCCAAATAGGATTGCAGTATTGTAAGATTGCACCCTAGTGGAGAAAAAATTAAATACATCAAACTGTATATTATAACTATCAATATAGGTTATTATTGTATTTTTGGTAAACAACTCAATAAAATAATTATTTAAAAACACAATTATTGAACATACAGTTATCAAATGTGAAGTTCGAAGGAGTCTGTTCATTATATGCTATATTCAATGTATTTGTTCGAGAGTCAGTCACTGCAAAATAATGATCTGACCTGTTCAGAATATTAATAAATAATTGTTTGAATAAAACCAAAACAACATGCTTTATTAGAAAACCGAACTAAAAAATGAAAAATAATTTTAATTTGCAACGCGCTTGGAATAAAATTAAAGTGGTCAACAAAAAAAAATAATTTCCAACACATCTAGAATAAAACTAGAATTATCTACAAAAAAATAATTTTACCATCAAAAGCGTGGAGTGCTCTATATGAATTAATACATTTGATAATAAACAGACATTGGGAAAAGTAAAGTCTCTAAGAAGAAAACGTAACAACCATAAAAGCACCCTATGCTTTTGATGGTATTTTTTTTTTTTTTTGCAGAAAACTCTAAATTTTATTTTAGACGTGTTGGAGATGATTTTTTGTTGTTGACCACTTTAATTTTATCCCAAGCGCGTTGGAAATTAAAATTATTTTTTATTTTTTAGTTCGGTTTTCTAATAAAGCGTGTTGTTTTAGTGTTTTAAACTATTTTTTTATTTTTTAGTTTAATTGATTGACATAAACCGGAATCCCATGAAAATTTAATTGCATACGATATTTTAATGTCTAAGCACGAATATAATTATATATTATTTTAATTATTATTATCTAACATTATTATAATACTTTTGAATATTTTAATACAAATAAATAATTACCGTTAATCATATCCTTCTCATATTTTTTGGATAAATTACAATGCGGTAAGTTTACAAAATTGTCATTAATATTTTACAGAATAAGATAGAAATATAAATATCTTTAAATTCGATACTATTGTAGGTATGAGCTAAAAGTAATACTCTTCTAAAAAAAATCCTCCGGGCCGGATATGAACCAGCGACCTATGGGTTACTGAAATTATATCACTACAGTCCACCGCTCTACCAACTGAGCTACCAGAGGATAATATTAATTTCCTACAACGATGACTAAAAAGTCTATAAGTCCGCAACCTATTATACCGGTATCTTTATTTTTTGATGTCCTGATGATCCTGGCCAGGATCTTAGAAACAAATGAAATTATTGTATTATCATTGGCCCTTTACAAGTATACAAAGTTTCAAGTCGATCCAATGTTTTTAAGTGGGTGAAAATCGTGTTCAAAGATTCCGTTACATAGACAAATATAGGTCAAGCTAATATAAAGCGTGTAAAAAGGACTAGCTTTCTTTATCATAAAGGCAAGAGCTGGTAAAGAGAATTCTATAAAGAGCGAGGTGAAAAACGACTGTCATTGGTTGTAAAACAAAATTCATTGAAACGTGATTGATTATTGACTCTCATTTGGGGCATGAGTTAAATAGTCATCATAATTAAATTCTATTGCAGCATTACTTGCTTTGCAGAGTGAGGAAAACTACGAAAAAAAGTCAGCTTGATTGACAACTGGATTTGAACACGGGACCTCACGATTGCCAAAATGAGACTGTAATTTTATTTTAATAAACTTTGTTTTCTCTCGCCATCACTGATTGATAATTTCTTACACGTTATGTTTAATTTTCACGAAGGCTTGGTCATTTCAGTCAAGATTTCAATTTTTTTTAGGCTACATGTGATATTTTAGTTTCTATTCGATTACTCATTTTCGAAAAGAAACAGCGTCAAAAGTGGCCAAAACCAGTGGAGAATGTACGAATTTTAGCAGAACATGCTAAAACACCAGTAACAATAAGCTTAAAATAGCTAACTTTTATTACACGCTTTATATTAGCTTGACTTCTATCTATCTATCTATCTATCTATCTATCTATCTATCTATCTATCTATCTATCTATCTATCTATCTATCTATCTATCTATCTATCTATCTATCTATCTATCTATCTATCTATCTATCTATCTATCTATCTATCTGTCTGTCTATCTGTCTGTCTGTCTGTCTATCTGTCTGTCTGTCTATCTGTCTGTCTATCTGTCTGTCTATCTGTCTGTCTATCTATCTATCTATCTATGTAACGGGATCTTTCAATGCGATTTTCACCCACTTAAAATAATTGGAATGACTTGAAACTTTGTATACTTATAAAGGACCCGTGACAATATAATAATTTCATATTTGTTTTCTAAACTCCTGACCAGAATCATCAGAAAATTAAAAAAAGTGTCTTTGTATTTATGTAACGGAATTTTTAACACGTTTTTCACCCACTTAGAAACATTGGATCGATTTGAAACTTTGTATACTTGTAAAGGACCCGCGACAATACAATAATTTCATAATTATTTTTTTAAATCCTGGCCAGAATCGTCAGAAAATTTAAAAAAATGTGTCATTGTGTCCATGTAACGGAATCTTTGAACACGATTTTCACCCACATAGAAACATTGAATCGACTTGAAACTTTGTATACTTGTAAAGGACCCGTGACAATACAATATTTTCATATTTGTTTCTAAAATCCTGTTTATAATCATCAGAAAATCAAAAAACGTGTTTTTGTATCAATGTAACGGAATCTTTCAACGCGATTTTCACCCACTTAGAAACATTGGATCGACTTGAAACTTTGTATACGTGTAGAGAACCCGTGACAATACAATAATTTCATACTTTGTTTCTAAAATCCTGGCCAGAATCATCCGAAAATTAAAAAAAAAAAAAAAATGAAAACTGGTATAATAGGTTGCGGACTTGTCGAGTTTTTAGTCAATCGTTGTAAGAGCTCAGTTAGTAGAGCAGTGAACTCTTAGTGGTATATAATTTCAGTAATCCATACGTTGCTGGTTCAAATCCGGCTGGGAGGTTATTTTTATAGAAGAGTATTACTTTTAGCTCATACTACAATAGTATCGAATTTAAAGATATTTACATTTTTAACTTATTCTGTAAAATATTAAAACTAAAAAATAAAACATAAATAATAGTTTTAAAAAACTAAAAGAACACGCTTTATTAGAAAACTAAAAAATGAAAAATAATTTTAATTTCCAATACGCTTGGGATAAAATAAAGTGGTCAACAAAAAAATCATCTCCAACACATATAGAATAAAATTAGAGTTATCAACAAAAAGAAAATAATTTTACCATCAAAAGCGTGGGGTGATTTTTATGATTTTTACATTTTCTTCTTAAAGAGCTTACTTTTACCAATATCTGTTTATTATCAAATATATTAATTGGTATAGAGCACCCCACGCTTTTGATGGTAAAATTATTTTCTTTTTGTTGATAACTCTAATTTTATTCTATATGTGTTGGAGATGATTTTTTTTGTTGACCACTTTATTTTATCCCAAGCGTATTGGAAATTAAAATTATTTTTCATTTTTTAGTTTTCTAATAAAGCGTGTTTTTAGTTTTTTAAAACTATTATTTATAATATAGAGCTTTTCTAGTAGAATAGTTTTATCTCCTTAAAATATTTACAATCTTTCGCCTGACTCTCAGCCATCCTACTATTGAAGCCATATGTCACCCTACAGTGGCTGGATGATCGTCTATCTCTGTCATTAGCATGTGAATGGGAGACCAGCAGCCGGATGATAGGCCAAGGACCTTCTAGACCTATTGCGCTATGGAGTTAATAATGTTATGATAGTAAAATGTTAAAATCGTAGTAAATGTTGGCACATGGAAGCGAAATTTGGGCAAACTTTCTGGCGGCACCCATTGTCCTGGGATCGACTTAACCTCTAATCTAAACGAATACCAGACGTTTGTTCTGGGGGTAAATACGGCCGTCGCGCAGGGCTGACAACCCGGCTGGCATCAAATACAGATTCTTTAGGAAAGTGGGTGTCTTAACCTCCTACTTCTCCGAGGGCCTCCTAAGGGATGTAATAGGAACAATTTACCTTTTTACTGCTGCGTTTTACACTGAGGTATACACGAGTTATTGAATGACTATTTAACTCATGTCGCAAATGGTAGTCAATGACCAATCACGTTTCAATGAATTCTGTTTTACACCAATGACAGTCGTGTTTCATCTCGCTCTTTATCGATTTCTCTTTATCAGATCCTGCTTTTGTGATAAAGAAAGCTCCTCCTTTTTTAATATTCTGAACAGGTTAGACCATTATTTTTCTCCAACAAATATATTGAATAGGCCTATAGCAAATAATGAATAGATTCAGTGATTTGACTGAGTTGTTTATTCAAAATATAAATGATTAACCTATAATGTTGATTATAATAGTTTGATGTGTTTCATTATTTCTCCACTAGAATGCATTCTTCCAATATTGCGATCCTATTTGGCAATAAATAATATGATTGAGTTGCAGTGAATATACATAACCTCACATTTCTAATTTGTTTTCAAACATCGCCGTTTACATTAACTATATAAATATTTTAAAATACCGGTAACTATATTCAAATAATTATTTTTTAGTAAAGAGCTTAATTTTATTCGTTAAATAGTTCTAACAAATGTCAGTCTTGATTTCCAAATTATCTAGATAAATTCACTTCTCACTTCGTGAGTCGTGAATTTATCGATAATTTGGAAATCACTCGTGGCATTACTTATGATAAACAATTGCATGGGCTAGCAGTAGAAAACAAATTATTTGTTCAGGGGATGTAGATAAGAATAGTATATCACGATGCGAGGTTGGGAAGCGGTTTTTACAGAAGCTATCGCTCGGGTTTTCCCCCGAGATTCTGTAAAACACTTTACAAACGTGCGTTGTACATTATTTTTTTGCGCGATGGTGTTTTAAAAATAATAAATAAAAAAAAATAACATATTTGTTGGAAATATTTGAGTTCATTATAAACAACTGACTAACGTTAACAGTGTGGGCAATGTTTGTTAGTTGAGACTACTCAAGGCCGTGACACCAATCAATCATAAAATGGCGGCAAGTACGTATATTTTATATCGTTTCAAATAAGGCTAAGTTAATTTAAAATGCAGTGATTTGTTATGTATGATGTGTAATAACACTACCTTTTGGATATATTTCGTATTTAGGCCTACATTATACGTAGTACAGTAAAACTTGTTTAATCCGGACCGTGAATAATGCGGAAATCTGTCAAATGTGAACAAATGTATTGGTCCCGGCGAAATATTAGTAATTTTACGTGTATTTAATTGTTTATAGAACGGAATCTGTCCAACGCGAAAACGGAAGGATATTTTTACACAATTCATGGAAAAAAATGTTTATAAAGCGGAGAGACAGAGAAATAAATTAATTTCCATTTCATCGAATTTCCGTTAGGTAAAAAAAAAAACAATAAGCAATGATTCCTGGCCCCGAGTGAAGTAGAGATTCTACCTGTACCTGATATTTTATTTCGGCTTCACTGCACGCCCGTAATGCGAAATACAGATGTCTGTCTTACAAATAAGCATTCCACTTTAAAATGTTTAATTAGTTTAAATCTTGTACAGGTAGCATTCTGAATTTACGAAATAAAGATGGCTAAAAGGTATGTATCATTGTCATTAAACGAAAAGTGAAAGTGATTGAAGATAAATCTCCAAATTTTCGGACCGATGCTCCAAAGTCAAGCTCTAACTGTTGCTAAATTCCTAGGGAATAACGATTTCAAGGCATCTTCAGGTTGGCTGGACAGTTTTAAAAGACGACACAATGTAGTGTGGAATGAAATTTGCGGAGAATCAAAGTATGTGGACAAAAGTGTAGTTAGTGAGCGAAAACCGAAACTGCATACTTTAATTTCAGGATATGCACCTAAGAGACTTTTTAATGGTGACGAAACGGGACTGTTTTTTCGCGCGTTACCGCCGAAGTAGCTCATATTAACTATACTTCACTTTTCAAAGGCAGCGGAACTACAATGAATCCAAGGCACATAAAAAGGCATATATAGTACTCTATAATACAAGATTATTAATACATTTTAGTTTTTTTATAATGCGGAATTTTGTCTAATGTGGAAAAAAATTGGTCCCATGCGATTCCGCTTTGAGCAAGTTTTACTGTATACATAAAGGGCAGTGGTTTTACATCCCGCACGAGATTTGTAATATGTAATACTACAGTATAGTTATTTAGGTTGGTAACCCCGAAATGTAGGAAGTCGAACTTTCAATCATGGTCGTCATTGCTGTAAGTACGACAAAACGCACTATCACGCAAAAAGTAAATATTGTTGTACGACTATTGCAAGCCTATTGAATCAACAATAACATTGATAACCGAACATCTCTTCTTCTTCTTCTTCTTTCTTCTTCTTCATCATCCAAGGATTAAGCCTGTTGGCTTGAATTATTAGAATTGTTCAGACAATCTTGTGTGTGGGGGTCCAACATTTCTCCTTCCGTGTGGTTAATAATTCAGCAATAATTTTGGAAATATTTCTTTTGGCATTCTATCAACATGTTATTTCCAGGCGTTCCTATCTTTAACTATTCTATTTGTAAGTTTGAAAATATTTAGTTCCTTTCTTAAAACTTCATTCCGTTCCTTATCCAGCAGAGTAGGCTATATAGCCTACCGCTATATTTCCTAAAAATCTCATCTCAATTGCTTCCAATTTTCCCTCTTGTCTTTTAATGATCTCCAACATTCTTATCCATACATCAATATAGGAACAGCCATTACTTTATAAAATTTCATTTTTTGTTTCTTTTCTTGTATTTTGAGGGTTCTTTTAATAGTGCCACACATTAGATTAAATTTATATATTTTATCGTTAATATATTCAATTTTAACATATGATAAATTGAAACCTAGATATTTAAAACTATTCACTTGCTCTAAAATTTTATCGATAATTACTATTTTTTTCTTAAGGTATCATGTCCTTTAAATGCTACAATTTTGGTTTTATTCTTAGAAATTTTAAAATTTTAAAATTATAATCGCACTTATTTTTTCCAAATTAAAAATTAGATAAAAATGACTTATTCTAATCGAACATATGTCACTATTTCCACGTGCAATATGCTTATGTAGTTTATTGGCACCAGTCTTTTCCAACTGTAGGCCTACTAGCTTACACACATCACAAGTAAATCTTGTTATCTTTCTAATAGTATTTAAAGAAAAATTATTACAGATTTGCCAGTACGCAAGACGTAGGAGGAATGCTTCAAAATAAATATTACTTAGGAAAATATTTGAGTTATGACGATATAATGAAAAAAACCAACATTAATAAATTACATTACGCATATTTTTACCAAACAAAATTATGCTTGCTAACTATCGAGGAAAATGAAGAATGTATAAGATATTTCCTTGTGAATCAGTGCTAGAGATGCAATGCTCTGTAATTACTGTATTAATCAAAGTATATAATAACATTTGTTGTAAAATATAGAAGAACCTGATACGTATGGACGATAATAAAACTGTTAAATATATCTATATGACACAACCATTACAAACCAGAAAAGTTGAAGACCAAAATAAAGATGGGAGGATGATGTCTTGCAGGATATTAGAATTAGTAAAATTAGAAATTGGAAGAATTTAGCAGCAAATAGAGGAGACTGGAAAGTCAATCTGAGAAAGGTTAGGGCCCAAAATGGGCTGTCATGCTATATATGATGACATTATTAAGGTGCTTACAGAGTACTGAAGAACTGCAGTTTCGTGGCGAATGTAATATTTCAACATTATATTCACAAATATTTTTCTTCTTCTACCAAGTGACACCCATTCTAGTATTCTTCTTGGGGATCTGTGTTCCGTCATTGTTTATACATGATTTTTTCATGAAATCGCAAGTTAAGTTTGAACACTCGTGTTTTGTTTAATTACATTGTTTCTTATTTTATCTCTTCTAAAAATCCCAGCTGAACGCCTCCAAATATTAATTTCTCTATGATTTAATTTACTTACTGTTCTAGATTTTAATTTCCACGTTTCTGCACTGTATGTCATTGTACTCTTTATTATTATGGTAGAAATATTTTGTTATTAATTAAATAAAAACAAAACTGTTAAAGTTTTATACTATTTTTATATTTATTTCAATACAAATTCAGTATTGAATCAGCTGCAACGAATTTGTATTGAAATAAATAAGAAAATCGTATACAACTTTAACAGTTTTCTTTTTATTTAATCAATATGAAAATATATTTTCATCAGGTTAATGCCAAATCAATTGATTTCAATTTATTACTTAAAAATATTTGTTTTAGTTTTAGAACTTATATGCTCATCCCATCAAACACCATTTATTTTTAATATTGGAGATTAATCCTTATTTATTCTGACATTTTCCAGTATCAAGACTTCCATCTGCTCTAATTTTTGTTCCTAAATATACACATTAGTCACATGCTTTTTTTATTTATCGATGTCCGTCCTCTGAAACCAGATATTTTGATTTATCTTCTTCTTCTTCTTATAATAATAATAATAATAATAATAATAATAATAATAATAATAATAATAATAATAATAATAATAATAATAATAATCCACAACAGCTATAATATGACCTATGGCCCGTGCCACCTTGATGTTTCTTCCATTTGGCCCGCGATACAAATAAGTTTGAGCGGCTCTGATTTAGTATATACCAGCAGACTACTCACAGTTATACTTGTACTATGTCATAAATGAATGGCAAGAACAAATTAATATAAATAGTGTATTGACAACTCTGCATTTTGCAGACGACCAAGTAATAATGACAGTATCTGAAAATGCTCTGCGACAATTCCTTTTTACATTAAATAATATCTCTCTAAAATACAATTTAAGAATATCTACATCTAAAACAAAAATATTAGCTCTGAAAGGAAAATGTGCAATAAGAACAAAAATAGTGATAAACAATGTAATTATAGGCCAAGTTCAGAATTTTAATTATTTGGGTTGTCATTTAGGCACTGACAGAAATTTAGATAAACAAACTAAAATACAACGATTCAATTATCTATGTGGCACAATTAAACGCACTTTATTGAATAAGACTAGAAAAGAAACTATTTTGAAGTTTTACAAAGTATTGGCAGTTCCATCTCTTATATATGGATGTGAAACCTGGACATTAACAAAGGCAGATAGTAAACAAATAGAGGCTGCTGAAATGAAGATGTTGAGAGCAATAGCAGGATACCAAAGGACCGATAAAAAGAAAAACGAAGATATAAGAACAGAACTTAATATATTTAATCTCTGTGAAAGAATAACATTACCAAAATGCTTATCTTCAGCACGTATTACGAATGAATGAACAGCGCATACCAAGAAGAATGTATAATTATAAACCAAAAGGGAGAAGACTATTGGGAAGACCATTGAAGAGATGGGAGGACCAATTCGACCTATAATGAGATCGGAACAGGCCACAGGGCCTAATTCTTGTTGTTGATGATGATGATGATGACTACTTACAGTTAGATCTATCGTGTGTTACATCCCAACCAAATGTAATTTTTAATGTTTATTAAATTTACACATATTACTCTTTGACCCTCTTATTTAAATGGAGTGTTGTTAGTTGCAATTCATTCTTAGTTGCTGCAAACAAGACCAAGACTACCATAAGAGTTCTATAGCAATGACGACAATTTTCTTTTATTTTTTATTTCTTTTAATCCTTTTGAGTCTTTCCTTCGGATTAATTACCAGTCATTCGCGGGGTACAAGTCTAGTGATTGGTTTTCCATCTTTACGCATCTATGCTTACGTTTATCACAACATTTTCTCTGTAGCCTATATGGTGTAAGAAACCAATTAATAATTGATTTTTTCCTTTATTCAATAAAATATTATAAAGATTTATCAATATTCTTACCTAATAATATTTTTATCTATCATTTTATTTTTTTTCCTATCAATATTTTTACCTATAAACGATATATCAATTCATTACATTTTATTACTTTCTTTGTATTTATTTTTCTTTTATAGTACACTAGCTAATACACGGCGTGCGCTGCTACACCTAAATAAATGATAATGTGTTTTTGCATTTAGTTGAATAAGTAAAGGGGAAAATATATATAAAATTTATATCTTATTATTTTAGATACCCCGTGCTGATTACCCGGCGTTGACCGGGATTCTACGCATCCCGATGTACTTGCATAAATGAGCTGAAAGACAAAATTCGTTACGTATTTTGAGTTATTCATTAAAGAGTACCCGCCGTGCGCTGCTATGCTTGCCCGGGAATCTACTTATCCATCTTCTTGGCATGAATGAAAGACAAAAGTGGCTATTGTTATCTATAAAAGATAAACATATGCCGTTGCGGACTTTTTTGGAGAGTTTTTTGAGATATTCAATTCTCTGTACATTAATTTTGTGTAGGCTATTTGTTATAGTTTAGGCACCGTTAGCCATTTGAGGGTAAAAAAGGGCTTTTCACTCAAAGGGTGTATGAGTTGAGTATCTCAACTCTCTTATAGCCTACGTTCATCCTGGGGATCTCCTGAACATTTTGCAAAAACCCCATCACAATCGGATCAACGGTATGGTCGCACATAAAGTACGAATAACCAACAAACATTAAGTTTTATATATTAGATTTCAGCTGTTATTCCTTTGTGTACACTTCTTTCATTAGTTTCAATTTCAATTGTCTTTAATTTTATTGTACTGTTAGCCATTATTTTTATTATTGTTCAGTTTGACCAGATAATTTATTGTTTAGTATGTAATATTATTGTAATGTTTTGTATTTAAATGTAACATATGTCTGCCCTGGTGAGTGGAACAAAAGGCCACAGGGCATTAACTCCACCAGGCTAAATAAATAAATAAATATCTCTGTCGCCAGAGCTTCGTTCATTGGACCACGGGCAGGCGAAGTTGGTTGTTGCATCGGAGAGGCTATTGGTTAGTTACGTATCATTTAGGAACAAATTAGGTCACAATGGACTTGTATCTTGATTGTTCGTGATGATAACGACGCTTATTAAATTAATTTATGAAACCATTTACGATAATGAAAATCCAACTGAGCGTTTATCTTCACGATTATAGAAAATCACGAAAAATATTCTCAATGAAGATATTGGATTTGAATTAGAGAGTACCAAACATCAATTGAGTCTTCTCATTTGATTTTGTTCCTTTTGCCTGCATAGGCCTATATAATTAAATTCTTTAGTATTTCATCTTATATTTTTTAAAGACATTACTAATCCGGTCCATGATACGCAGAGAAGGTATATTATGTCATAACGATGGCTAGGATTTGTATGTAATTGCATATTATTTCCCTTTGCTTATACTTGGGCAAAATTGATAAATTTGAATTTGAAACTTATATGAAAATTTACCATTACATTTGATCAAAATTAGATATTTTAAAGATTTTATATAATTTACATATTATGCTTCTTAATTAAAAAAAATATTTTCATACGTGGAAAATACTAATACAATAATTGTTTACATTAAAAAAACTTGGATACCTGATCGTACACTGAAACTGTTTTTTTCCAGCCTATACGAAAGCTGCAAAGAAACGGTCAAAGAAGAATTCCATTTACTAAACACGATAAAAAGATACAGGAAGACTCTGAAAACTTGAGTATAGTATGAATGAAATGGTAAAAATATATAGGGGGCACACCGTGGTATAGTTGGTTAAGGCAATATCCTACAAGCTACAAGGGTCGAGACCCGATGGGATCTGGATTTTAAACTAGTTAATCTTCAGGTGGGGTCATGACCCTGGGGTCGACTCAGTCTATAAAAAAATAATACTATACTATGTTGTGGGGGGTAAAGACTGCTATCACACAAGGCTGAAATCTCTTGTCGATTGTCTTGAAAGATGGGAGCCTTAAACTCCCAATATCACTAACACCTGTAGTGGAATCATCTTATAATAGAAACATGACAATACCCCAGTATTTAACTGTCCCATTCCTTCAAATTGTATCTATCTTAACGTTAACATTTAATATAAATTTGTATAAAATTAAAATTTAATGTATTTAATATTATGCCTACATATTTTAAAGAATATTTATGTAATCTTACATATTTTACGTAATGTTATTACATAAATATATACATATTTTGCATGTTAATATTACATTAAAATCCTAGCCTTAGTCACAACTGTATACACATGGATAATTCTCGGCAGGCGCGTCCAATTCGCGGGGGTGGATAACATATATTATAGCCTATGATGACTAAGTTCTGCTGAGGACCCAGTGATTCAGGGTACAACGAATCTCCCGTGCACAGGGATACGTGCGAAGACTTCAACCGCCTCCAAGCAAGATGGAAGCCACAAACTACCAACGAGGTTTGAAGGGCGGAAGAAGCACCTTTCCTCCATGAGATTAAATATGGAGGACCATATCCGGGGTAATAAGGAGAAAGACTGCAACTGTTTAGGGCGAACAGGGCAGCCGTCATATTGGGGGTTAGTACAATAGGAAGTAATCTTGGAGACTTTGAAATAACAGCCAATTTACAAGCTGAAGATGGAGCATATGCTCCGAAAGTACTCCATACCCTACATGCAAAGTTGAGGAAGACTGAGATCTCAGCCTCAACGGCGTTTCGTCATGAATTTTAAAAGTATCGAGCCTCAGTCATTACAAGCTTTCCCTGCGTCATGTTGGTAGCCCGACCAGGGGAGATAAATATTACTCCTTTTACTCAAAAGGTAACCGTTGGACGCCCCATGACCAGATGGAGGGATATGCTTTGAGTCGGCATAGGCTTACAGCCTAACTTGAAGTTGAAGAAGAATAAATACTTTAGTTTGGACTAGCAGAACATTTTTTGTATGGATTTATTGGCGTATTAATTTTGACTACCAATGGTCCTCTAAACATGGAAAATTGAAATAAGGAGCAGAAAAGGAAGACCAAGAACAACCTGGAAGAATAACATTCAGAATTCAATGAGGAAATTTGGTGTAAATGATGAAGACACAGAGGACAGAGAACGATGGAGAACTTTAATTAAGCGACATTTGTGAATGTGTATTACAAACTGATAGTCTATAAGTTCGTAGTCATGTATGTATTTTTTAAAACTAATGCTAATTATTAAGATTCGTTGGAGAAACCCCTAAATGATGAGGAAAATTCTCAAAATGAATTAAATTGAATTATTTTTCGATAAAGGAACATATGAGAACACATAACAGAAAATTAGATAATTCAAAGTATGCTAACCACCTACTCCAATATGATCATTATTTTGATTCAAATTTTAAAATTTTACATGTTTGTGACAAAGGAAAGAAGTTGAACCTTTTAGAAGTTGTAGGGATAAATAAACTGAAAAGTGGTAATAAGCTGTTAAATTCCCAACTAGATTTGAATGAATCGTCTCTTTTAAATTTATAATAGAGACTGTATAAAATAAAATTGTTACATAGTTGCAGTTATGTACTATATAATAACAAAATTCATTCATTTGTTATCATGTCTGAAGAAGGTACAAGGTACCGAAACAGCTGTAACTAATTTATATTTTAACAAATATGAAAATCACATAAAACTTTAAGTTTTATCACCATCAACAACAACAAGGATTAAGCCCAATGGCCTGGTTCCGATCTCATTATAGGTCGAATTGGTCCTTCCATCTCTTCAATGGTCTTCCCAACATTCTTCTCCCTTTTGGTTTATAATTATACATTCTTCTTGGTATGCGCTTTTCATTCATTCGTAATAAGTGCTGAAGATAAGCATTTTGATAATATTTTATTCTTTCACAGAGATTAAATATATTAAGTTGTGTTCTTATATCTTCGTTTTTCTTTTTATCGGTCCTTTGGTATCCTGCTATAGCTCTCAACATCTTCATTTCAGCAGCCTCTATTTGTTTACTATCTGCCTTTGTTAATGTCCAGGTTTCACATCCATAGATAAGAGATGGAACTGCCAACACTTTCTAAAACTTCAAAATCGTTTATTTTCTAGTCTTATTCAATAAAGTGCGTTTAATTGTGCCACATAGATAATTGAATCGTTGTATTTTAGTGTGTTTATCTAAATTTCTGTCATTGCCTAAATGACATCCCATTTAAGTTTTATTTTTATTTAATTAAATAAATTAATTTTGATATAAATATATATTGGTGATATAGTGAATAATATAAAGAGGTCAAGGCTATAAATAATAGAAATGTCTTGAAGACTGGTGAGAGTGAATATTCAATTTTTATATTGACAATGAGCAAATCGCTAATGAATAGTTGATATCGTTTAGGAGTTTGCTGTAGGAATTAGCGGATCAGATTGGCGGTAGCTTTGCCCGCTTCATACAATTACAACTGCAGCTTATTGAAAACTTAACGTGAGAAATTTAGCGTGTTAGTGTCGTGTGTAAACATAAAATTTGTTTTAAAAAAAAAAGAGGTGTTTAGTTAGTACATATGTGTTGTGTTGTATTTAGACATTGTCACCAGCTAGCAAATGGGCATTTCATCAGCATCAATCATCAGGTGCTATTGTGAACGTTATGTCAATCACGGCGATCCTTGTAACGGAATTCTTTTCTCTACAAATATTCATATATTAACACAAATCAATTTAACTCTTCTCTATAAATCTTAACGTCCACATTAATTTTATATATAGTTGTTTTAACATGTAAGGTCATATTACGAGTATTATCTTTAACTATTTAGTTGTATTCACCTTCATAAAGAATTTAAAACATTAATTGGTTATAAAAAAATATTAGTAAGGGAAGAACATTTATTTTTATTTCATTATTTTCAATCATGTTTTGTTTAATTTTTAAAGAGTTGCCGAGATACATTTGTTTATATAAATAAGAAAATTGTATTTGTATTTGTGGCATACATCTGATGAAGATACAGTGTATCGAAACAGCTGTCATGAATATTGATTAAAATAAATATTTATGAAAATCAATAAAACTGGGATCTTCTTCGTGATAAACTTGTATTACACATCTAATATATAATAAATAATAGTTTTAAAAAACCAAAAGAACACGCTTTATTAGAAAACTAAAAAATGAAAAATAATTTTAATTTCCAATACGCTTGGGATAAAATAAAGTGGTCAACAAAAAAATCATCTCCAACACATATAGAATAAAATTAGAGTTATTAACAAAAAGAAAATAATTTTACCATCTAAAGCGTGGGGTGCTCTATATCAATTAATATATTTGATAATAAACAGATATTGGTAAAAGTAAGCTCTCTAAGAAGAAAATGTAAAAATCATAAAAATCACCCCACGCTTTTGATGGTAAAATTATTTTCTTTTTGTTGATAACTGTAATTTTATTCTATATGTGTTGGAGATGATTTTTTTGTTGACCACTTTATTTTATCCCAAGCGTATTGGAAATTAAAATTATTTTTCATTTTTTAGTTTTCTAATAAAGCGTGTTCTTTTAGTTTTTTAAAACTATTATTTATTTTTTATTTTTTTGTTTTAATATTTTACAGAATAAGATAAAAATGTAAATATCTTTAAATTCGATACTAT